>NW_026847660.1:129167086-129241755 GCF_025583915.1 Anolis sagrei ordinatus | reverse complement strand
ACTGTGCTCTGGCCACAAGATGCGAGCCAAACACCTCAAGATGGGGCCATACGTTGAGTCCACGACATTGCGTGTGGAAGGAGCAACTACAGACCACCTGCTGCAATGCTCCCTGAGCCCTGCCACATGCACAATGGAGGACCTTCTTGCAGCAACACCAGAGGCACTCCCAAGTGGCCAGATACTGGTCAAAGGACATTTAATCAACTACCAAACTCACTAATTTTGTATTATGTCTGTTTATTTGCTTTGTTCTGTTAGAAATGTAATATAATTGACTGGCTGCCCTGACACGAAATAAAAAAATAAAATAAAAACGTTGAACAGGGCCGGGCCCAGGACGGAACCCTGTTTGTGGTATTCCACTCCTCACTTCTTTTCAGCTGTTAGGAATTGTGGGAGTTGAAGTCCAAAGCACCTGGAAGGCCCAAGTTGGCCCACACCTGCTGTAACTGAATAGTGTGAAAAGATCCCAAAAGTAGGACAAACAGCAGCCTAAAGAAACATTGCAAAATATTTCAATCCGATTAGAACAAGTTCAAGGTTGTGACAAATTCGGCACAATCCAGTTATATAAAGGGATCCACAAGTCCCTAAAAATAGAGGCAAGCCGAAGAATTCCAGCAAAATTGCTATCCTGAATTAGACTGACCCAAATGTGAGGCACAAAATAAGTTTACGGGAGAAACAGATTATGCAGCGATGCCAAAACATGCAAGAGGCCCAAAGTTTTCTAAGTAGGTCTCCAGGTACAGTGAGATCTCCTTTAAGTTTCCTCCATACGGCAAAAAAATTAAACCAAATCAAGATGTGACATCGCAACTGGCACCTTAAACTGAATCCAATGACTCAAAAAGATGAAAGAACTGACTGACATATTGGGAAATTCCGGAAGGGATAGTGGTCAGCATGAAATCATCCATAGGCATCCAATGCTGAGTGGAGATTCAAACTTCTGCCTTCTCAGTCCCAGTTCAGTCTCAACTTTCAAACTGGAATGTGTCCAGAGGAGGGCGACTCAAATGATCAAGGGTCTGGAGAACAAGCCCCATGAGGAGTGGCTCCAAGAACTGGGCATGTTTAGCCTGAAGAGGAGAAGGCTGAGAGGAGACAGGATGACTTCAAAGCCCATCATGCTGGCTACAAACAATGGGAGGTGTAATAGAACCAACAGGAAAAGTGCTAAACAGGTCAATAATTATGACATTTTATCAATGTGTCAGCTTCTAGCAGGTACGTTGTTTACACTAAACCACTTCGAGTCTTATTTACGTAAGCGAGGAAAGTGGGGTGTAAATATCACCATCATCATCCTGACACACATGTCCCTTTGAGCAGAGGCATTTCATCACTACAGAAGGCGGCTACTGGGAAAGTGTTACAACTTTTGTAATTTGCACAATTTGTTGTTGAATATGTTTCTAATCAAGGAAAGAAAATCTGGCGACAACATTTGTGATGAACCACATGGAACAGCTACAGAGGAATCATAGAATCAAAGAGTTGGAAGAGACCTCATGGGCCATCCAGTCCAACCCCCTGCCAAGAAGCAGGAATGTTGCATTCAAATCACCCCTGACAGATGGCCATCCAGCCTCTGTTTAAAAGCTTCCAAAGAAGGAGCCTCCACCACACTCCGGGGCAGAGAGTTCCACTGCTGAACGGCTCTCACAGTCAGGAAGTTCTTCCTCATTTTCAGATGGAATCTCCTCTCTTGTAGTTTGAAGCCATTGTTCCATTGCGTCCTAGTCTCCAGGGAAGCAGAAAACAAGCTTGCTCCTCCTCCCTGTGGCTTCCTCTCACATATTTATACATGGCTATCATCTCTCCTCTCAGCCTTCTCTTCTTCAGGCTAAACATGCCCAGTTCCTTAAGCCGCTCCTCTACACAAGAATCAACTGTAATACATAAGAAGTGTAAAGAAAAAGTTTCCAAACCTCGTGTAAACAGGAAAGATTATATAAAACATAGATAGATGATATAGATAGATAGGGAGGGAGGGAGGGAGGGGAGGAGGGAGGGAGGGAGGGAGGGATGGAGGAGGGAGGGAGTGAGGGAGGGAGGGAGGGAGGGATGGTGGATGGGGGGGGGATAAAGGTTTTCCCTGACATTAAGTCTAGTTGTGTCCAACTCTGAGGGATGGTGCTCATCTCCATTTCTAAGACAAAGAGCTGGCGTTGTCCGTAGACGCCTTCAAGGTCATGTGGCCAGCATCACTGCATGGCGCACCATTAACTTCCTGCCAAAGGAGTACTTATTGATCTACTCACATTTGCATGATTTCAAACTGCTAGATTGGCAGAAGCTGGCCTAACAGTGAGAGCTCACCCTTCTGATTCCAACTGCCAATTGTTTGGTCAGTAAGTTCAGTAGCTCAGCGGTTTAACACGCTGTGCCACCAGGGGACCTATATATAATATTATATGTACTCACATAATATATATTGCATTAAACTCTTATAGAGTTGGTTTAACCGTTGGTTTGCTAGTAAAACTGGGAGAAGAATAATGGGGGATTACACCAGGGTGGGCAAAGCTAAGCAGGGTCAGCCTTGAATACTATTTGGATGGGAGACTGCTAATGAACACCATAGACACTATTTTAGAGAATGGCACTGGCAATGCCACCTCTAAAGATTCCTGCCTAGGAAACCCATGTGAAATTCATGGGCTCGTCACAAGTCTATAGACCACCTGAAGACATATATATCCATTATCCACATACACAAGGCACCAGTTCCCATCTGATCTTTGGAACTAAGCAAAGTAAGTCCTGGTTGGGACTTGGATGGGGAACCACCAAAAAACAAGAGGAAGGAACTCCCTTTGAGGATTCCTTGCCTAAGAATAACCCCAAGAAATCCATTAGGTCTCCATAAGCCAACAAGCAAACTTGAAGGCCAACGCACATTTCACAGCTTAAAACTAGGACACATGTGGCCAAGATAACAAAAATTATTAATTACTAGCGGTCCCCTGCCACGCGTTGCTGTGGCCCAGTCTGGTGATCTGGAAAATAAAGTAATGAGAAAGTGCTGGTTTCCAATATATGTAATTTATGCTTGTGGGTAAACAGTATTTCTTGATGTTTCTTTGACAGTGTTGACGTAGAGATTGTCTGGTTTGCCTACTCTGGAACATGTAACATATAATTGTCCATCTTTAGGAGTCCCTTTCAAATCTATAATACTTTATCTGTGTGTGTGTGAATCATATCTATCTATATCTATGGCTGGATGGCTCTCTGTCAGGAGGGCTTTGATTACGTTTTCTTGCCCTGCTGAAGGGAGTTGGACTGGATGGCCTTAAGTATTTTCTGTTGGTCATGGGGGTTCTGTGTGGGAAATTTGCCCCAGTTCTGTCATTTGTGGGGTTCATTCAGAAGAGTCTTTGATTGTAGGTGAACTATAAATCCCAGTAACTACAACTCCCAAATGTCAAGGTCTATTTCCATCTGTGTTCATATTTGGGCTTATGGAATATTCGTGCCAAGTTTGGTCCAGATCCATCATTGTTTGAGTCCACAGTGCTCTCTGGATGTAGGTGAACTACAACTCCCAAACCCAAGGTCAGTGCCCACCAAACGCTGCTAGTATTTTCTGTTGGTCATGGGAGGACTGTGTGCCAAGTTTGGTTCAATTCCATCATTCAGAATGCTCTTTGATTGTGGGTGAACTATAAATCCCAGCAACTACAACTCCTAAATGACAAAATCATAATTTTTTTGAGTGATGCTCACTCCTTGTGTAGTGAGACGTTTTGTTGCCAAATTTGGTGTGATTTCGTTCATTGGTTCTTTTGTTTTTAAGGTACTCATTATGCACAGAGCATTTATATATATATATAGATGAATACATAGGAGAGGCAAAGCTATAGCAGTTTGCTTTTGCCCAAGCCTACTGGGAGACAAAAGCTTCTCTCCTCAAAGGAATTAATAGAGTTGTGCTTAAATTAGGTTTGCCGTAGTTAAAGTAAGTAAAGGACAAAAGGGGAGAAAAAGAGTGGAAGTTAAAAACAGTTGGAAAATTGGGAAGTACAGGATTAATTGGGACTGTCTCCCTGTGTAAAGTCTGCTCCAATTTGCATTATCATGTTTTTCTTAAACCTCTCCACGCTTGCAGTCTTCCAACATCCATCACAGCTCAGCGGCTTTCAAGCGGAGCAGATAGGAGTCAAGGAAGAGCCCTGCTTGCCAAACATCTCTCCGTGGACTGCCAGGGTTTTGCTCCACTCCATCCATCCTGGAGAAAAAGTTGGTGATGGAGGATGGCAACTAAGAGGAGGACAAGGAAGATGGCAAACCCTCGTGCCAAGGAAGGCCCAGGAGAATAAAATGGACCAGGAGAGACCGGCTGGCAAAACTGCCCAGGTTTCACACGGCATGTTCCAGTGGAATTTGCTCTTGCCAGATGACAACATTGCCAAGGAAGGGAAAATGAAGTTATGAGGCAAGAAGGCTGCTACACCCAAAATGTTGGAGAGGAAGCAACCAATGGGTTTTGCAGAACAGAGTCTGATGGAACAGAGAGTGTTTGGAGCAATGAGAACTCAAGATACAAAATCTGTAAAGTACATCTGGAGGAACATTTCATTTTTACTATTTGTATTTTGCTGGTTGTATCACAACTCCTATGGGGCTGCGGTGGTGCAGCGGGTTAAACTGCTGAGCTACTGAATTTACCAACTGGAAGACTGGTGGTTAAAATCCATGGGACTGGATGAGCTCCTGCTGATAGCCTCAGCTTCTGACAGCCTAGCAATTCGAAACCATGCAAATGTAGGTAGATCAATAGGTACTGCTTTGGCGAAAAGGTAATGGCGCTCCATGCAGTCACGCTGGATATATTATCTTGGGGGTGTCTACACACAACGCTGGCTCTTCAGCTTAGAAACGGAGATGAGGACCACCCCCCAGAGTCAGACTCAAATAAACTTAATATCAAGGAGAATTTTTTAACTTTATCAAAACTCCTAGGCATAATGTTTGAAGTGATAAAATTTCCCTTCGGGATATCATGTCAGGAAATAGAATCATAGAGCTGGAAGGGACTTCAAGGGCCATCTAGTCCAACTCCTTCTGTCATACAAGAAGCCACCTCGACCAACAGCCATCCAATCTCCATTTCAAGATCTCCAAAAAAAGGAGACTCCACCGCACTCCCAAGCAGCAATATATTCCACTACCAAACATCTCCTCCCACCAGGAAGCTCTTCCTGATGTTTTGGTGGAATCTCTTCTCCCGGAACTTGAATCCATTGCTCCATTGTGTCCCAGTGTTTGGAGTAGTAGAAAACAAGTTGTCTCCCTTCCTCTATACGACACCCTTCCCAGTATTTGAACATGGCTCTTATGTCCCTCTCAACTTTCTCTTCTCCAAGGAAATCATACACAGCTCCTTAAGCCACTATTTAAAAGGATTTTGTGGTTTCCAAACCTCTAACTTCCTCTTCTTCTTCAGGATAAACATCCCCAGTCCCCTAAGCTGCTCCTGAGAGGGATCCAATCTTTCCAGAACTTTGACCATTTGATCATCCTTCTTTATACACTGGGAACCAACATCCATGGTCATCATTAAGATTTCTGTAGTTGCATTCTAGGACTTTTTCTCCTCAAAATTGATCTGAATTTCAAATCTTCACATCCATCACAATGCTATGACCTTCAAGTGGTGAAGATGGGTATCAACACATGTGTAATTGCTAGAAATTGTTCAAATCCTCTAACAGAAGCTGATCTCCAAGTCACCCTAGAGGACCAAGAGATTCCTAGAAAGACAATACTAATCAAATCTGCAAAAATTCAACCCTTCTATTCAACTAGACCTTCTACCCCAATTGAACATGAGAGTCCAAACCATGGTCTGATCAAGCAGAATGAGTTCCTTCACACTACAGTATAGCTTCTACCAACCACTAGTCCTCATAGAAGCTCCTATAATCTTCTCCAAGACTGAGTGTCCTTCCAAATTGTTTTGGTGTACAGTTTCTAGCTGGCATAGTAACTGAGGAAGAATCATGGGAAGTACAGAGCAATAACATCCAGAGTGGCCATCATGATTCATCTCCAGTCTACTCCAACCAGCAAAGGTTCTTGGATATCTCTGCTGGTCTAAGGGTCCACAAGACCTTCTATCCCAATTTTCCTTGACAGTTCAGACCAACAGGACACTATAATATAGCTTCTCCCAACCACTGGTTGGTGTGGAAGCTTCCAAAACCAGGACACCAACACCCTTCCAGATGTTTTTAGCAGAGTTTCCAACAGTCCTAGCCAACATAACTGTTGGGGGGATCATTATGCTGGGCAATAGATGTCCATCATGGCTGCATCTACACCAGGCCTGGGCAAACTTCTGCCCTCCAGATATTTTGGACTTCAACCCCCACCATTCCTAACGGGAATGGTTAGAGTTGAAGTCCAAAACACCTGGAGGGCCGAAGTTTGCCCAGGCCTGCTGAACACTGTTGAATGTGGTTGGACACTACTCAAAGCCGTCTTGACACTATGGAATCCTGGGATTTGTAGTCTGGTGAGGTTTTTTATTTCTCGTGTCAGGGCAACCAGTCAATTATATTACATTTCTAACAGAACAAAGCAAACAGACAGACAAAATACAAAATGTGTGAGTTTGGTAGTTGATTAAATGTCCTTTGACCAGTATCTGGCCACTTGGAGTGCTTCTGGTGTTGCTGCAAGAAGGTCCTCCATTGTGCATGTGGCAGGGCTCAGGTGCATTGTAGTAGGTGATCAGTGGTTTGCTCCTCTCCACACTCGCATGTCGAGGATTCCACTTTGTAGCCCCATTTCTGAAGGTTGGCTCTGAAGGTGAGGTACCAACAGTCTTTAGCAGTGGTTGCAATGCAGTGAGTGCACTGAACCATGGAAATCAACATACAATGACAGACTTCATCTATTATATAGCATAGATCCATCCCATGATTTAAGCTCAGGTCAACTCCAACCAGCAAAGGTCCTTTGAGGTCTTCGAGGCTCATCTCCCGGGCATCCAAGATATTTCTGATGGTCCATCTTGGAGACTGAACCTGCGAGTGGAACCTGGTCTTGCAAAGCACACAAGTTACTTGCCTCCCTTTTCTTCTGCAGGGAAAGGCACAACGTGGCCCAATTTGGCTTGGGCTACATCCACAGTTTCAGGCTTTGCGTTCCAAGTCGGGTGGCACGAGTCTTTTTGTTGGCCGACCGGCGGCTCCATTTGCATTGGACCGCGGGCGGGTCTCCCCTTCCCCGCCTCCAGCCCAATCCCCACAGAGCCTGTTTTGATTTATCCCTTGCCATATGCCCATACAATGTTTTTTATCGGAGGGAGATTATACGGGGGAGAAGGGAGCGGGGCTCTCTGTGTGTGTTCTCTCTAGTTAATGTTTCCTGTGTGGTTCAATCTGCTCTGCCTACAGGTATGTTTATTTCACTACTCTAGCAAAACCAGCAGACTTTTTAATGGAACTGTTGATATTTTCTCTGGCTGAACTTCCTGGAGAGGAGAGAGAGAAGGGGGGAAAGCGACGTCTTCTCCCAAGTTGCGGCCTGAAAAGCACAATCCTCCCGCAGAGAATCAGAGGTTTCCATTGCAATCGGCAGATTCTTCGCCTCAATTTTTTTTACATCAGCAAACAAAAGATTTGGGGAAAGCTGGTGGGAGCTCAGAGAGACCCAGATTTACGGCATGTTAGCTCCCCAAACCAGAGCGTTTTGCTCAAGCGTGGTGTCACTTTTGGACGCCGGCAAACACACTCCATGACACACAGTGGCCAAAATGACTTGGTGGAAGGATTCAAATGCCAAGGAAATTTCGGCTCCTGGCATCTCAATTAAGGTTGATAATTCTTCGCTAATTTTCCTCTCAAGGGAAGTAATTTTAGCAAAACTCAAAATCCATACATGGCTGTTAAAACGCTTTCTGAAGACTGTTTCGCAGTTCAAGGCTTGTATTGTAGAAGGCCAGGAGCCGAAATTTCCTTAGCATTTCATGGCTGGAATCACTGGGTTGTTGTGAGTTTTCTGGGCTGTCTGGCCATGTTCAAGAAGCATTCTCTCCTGATGTTTCACCCACATCTATGGCAGGCATCCTCAGAGTCTGAGAGCTCTGTTGGAGACTAGGCAAGTGGGGTTTATACATCTATGGAATAATGTCCAGGGTGGGAGAAAGAACGCTTGTCTGCTTAAGGCAGGTGTGAATGTTGCCATTGGCCAGCTTGATTAGCATTGAATAGCCTTGAAGCTTCAAAGCCTGGCTGCTTCCTGCCTGGGGGAATCCTTTGTTGGGATGTTAGCTGCCCTGATTGTTTCCTGCTTGGGGGAAATCCTTTGTTGGTTGCTTCCTGCCTGAGAGAATCTTTTGTTGGGATGTGTTAGCTGGTCCTGGTTGTTTCCTGCCTCTGGGAAATCCTTTTGTTGGCTGCTTTCTGCCTGGGGGAATCCTTTGTTGGGATGTGTTAGCTGGCCCTGATTGTTTCCTGCTTGGGGGAATCCTTTGTTGGTTGCTTCCTGCCTGGGGGAATCCTTTGTTGGGATGTGTTAGCTGGCCTTGATTGTTTCCTGCCTGGGGAAATCCTTTGTTAGTTGCTTCCTGCCTGGGGGAATCTTTTGTTGGGATGTGTTAGCTGGCCCTGATTGTTTCCTGTCTGGGGAAATCCTTTTGTTGGCTGCTTTCTGCCTGGGGGAATCCTTTGTTGGGATGTGTTAGCTGGCCCTGATTGTTTCCTGCTTGGGGGAATCCTTTGTTGGTTGCTTCCTGCCTGGGGGAATCCTTTGTTGGGATGTGTTAGCTGGCCTTGATTGTTTCCTGCCTGGGGAAATCCTTTGTTAGTTGCTTCCTGCCTGGGGGAATCTTTTGTTGGGATGTGTTAGCTGGCCCTGATTGTTTCCTGTCTGGGGAAATCCTTTTGTTGGCTGCTTTCTGCCTGGGGGAATCCTTTGTTGGGATGTGTTAGCTGGCCCTGATTGTTTCCTGCTTGGGGGAATCATTTGTTGGCTGCTTCCTGCCTGGGGGAATCCTTTGTTGGGATGTGTTAGCTGGCCCTGATTGTTTCCTGCTTGGGGGAATCCTTTGTTGGTTGCTTCCTGCCTGGGGGAATCCTTTGTTGGGATGTGTTAGCTGCCCTGATTGTTTCCTGCCTGGGGAAAATCCTTTGTTGGCTACTTTCTGCCTGGGGGAATCCTTTGTTGGGATGTGTTAGCTGGCCTGTCTGGAACTTCCATGTTTTCTGAGTGTTGTTCTTTATTTAATGTCCTGATTTTAGAGTTTTTTAATACTGGTAGCCATATTTGTATGGTTTTGTCCTAGTTTCCAACAGACCTCACAACCTCTAAGCATGCTTGTCATAGATGTAGGCAAAACATCAGGACATTTCATCTCCCCAAACCGGAGCGTTTTGCTCAAGCATGGTGTCACTTTTGGACACCAGTGAACATACTCCATAGCACACAGAGGTCAAAATGACTTCTGGAATATGACCACACAGCCTGGAAAACTCACAGCAACCAAGTTCAAGGCTTATTTTGCACAAAATTCGTACATGGAATTTTTCTATGGAAAAACACTTTTTCTCAACAGGAAATGCTGTTTTCCTGCACAGAATAACCACGTGTAAATTGCACACAGTAATGCTTGGTAAGGTAGAAGGAAGAAATATCAGAAGCCCAGATTCTATCAAGGAAACCATGCCTCTGAATCCACGAGAACTGAGCATGGTGGTTGAGGACAGGGTGATATGGAGCTCTCTCATTCATGTTGTTGTTGTTCATTCGTTTAATCATTTCCGACTCTTTGTGACCTCATGGACCAGCCCACGCCAGAGCTCCCTGTCGGCCGTCACCACCTCCAGCTCCTTCAAGGTCAATCCAGTCACTTCAAGGACCCCATCTATCCATCTTGCCCTTGGTTGACCCCTCTTCCTTTTTCCTTCCACTTTCCCCAGCATAATTGTCTTCTCTAAGCTTTCCTTTCTTCTCATGATGTGGCCAAAGGACTTCATCTTGGCCTCTACTATTCTTCCCTCCAATGACCAGATGGGCTTTATTTCCTGAAGTATGGACAGGTTGGATCTTCTCGCTGTCCAAGGCACTCTCAGAACTTTCCTCCAGCAGCACATTCATTCATTCATGGGGCATCATCAAAGTCAACTTCATGGAAGTTGGCAACAGCCAATGCTCCCATCTCTGCTCCACACAGAAAGCAATGCTCAACCACTGAGGCCATTATCTGGGGCAAGTTTCCCAATTCAATCCCTGGATTCCAGAGGTGGGTTCCTCCCCATTTGTAACAGTGATTCCCATGTTGAGCTCTGCACCCCATCTTTGCTCCTTGCTTTTCCAGATCAGGAAATACCAACCCCGGCTTGATTCGAACGGCAAGTATTCTGATCCGCTTCTCCCTTCGACAGCCGATCTGCTGAAAGTTCATGAACTGCCGCGGTGGAGTGCCTCTCGCATACTCCGTGTTGCAAGCGGCTGCCAAATCCAAAGCCAGAGGGAGTAACCGGGTTTTAAAAATGCTATTTTTCCCCCTCCCCACGTTCCATTAAAAAAAAGGCCAAACCATAGAATCACCCCACCCTCAACTTTTGCTGGAAACGAGTGGTTTAATATTGGAAACAGAAGCCGGCAGCCACACGCAACATTCTGGACATGAAGGGTTTGGGCTTTTCTTTTCTTTTTTTCATTCCCTCAGAACATGAGCAGTAAGCAGATTGAATCTGCTTTTTCCATCTGGAGAGGGGGGAAAGGGAACTAGAAACTACAGCATTTCAGTGATTTCGTCCCATTATTTACAGCGTCAGTTTGACATGGAAGGGAGGGGAAAAACTCACTAAATAACTGAGAACATTCAAAAATCATGACAAGTTTATTGCTACTCCATCATTGTCCTTGAGTCCCCAAAATACTGGTAACTGTGGAGTATCCACCATCCAATTTGCTAGGATGCAGAAGCATTTCGTATTTTGGAAACCTTGCATATGCATAGTGAGATGCCTTGGAGATGCAACCCAAGCCTAAATGCAAATTTCAGRAAGAAGGCATCGGAGCAGTGTTTCTCAACCTGGGGGTCGGGACCCCGGGGGGGGGGGGTCACGAGGGGCRTCAGAGGGGTCACCAAAGACCATCAGAAAAAACAATATTTTCTGTTGMTCCTGATGGTTCTGTGTGAGAAGTTTGGCCCAATTCTATCCTTGGTGGGGTTCAGAATGCAGACTGCAGCCTGCAGGCAGGAAATCAGAAGATGTTTCCTTCTTGGGAGGAGAGCAAGGACCAATCTCGATAAAAGAGTGAAGAGTAGAAGCATCACACTGGCAACGAAGGTTCGCATAGTAAAAACAATGGTATTCCCTGTAGTAACGTATGGATTTGAGAGCTGGACCAGAAGGAAGGCTGAGTGAAGGACCAGAGATGCTTTTGAACTCTGATGTTGGAGGAAAATTCTGAGTGCCTTGGACCGTAAGAAGATCCAACCAATCCATCCCCCAGGAAATAAAGCCCGACTGCTCATTGGAGGGAAGGAGATTAGAGGCAAAGATGAAGTCCTTTGGCCACATCATGAGGAGACAGCAAAGCCTAGAGAAGAGAATGATGCTGGGGGAAATGGAAGGAAAAAGGAAGACCAAGGGCAAGATGGATGGATGGTATCCTTGAAGGAACTGGCTTGACCTTGAAGGAGCTGAGGGTGGCCACGGCCGACAAGGAGCTCTGGGCTGGGCTGGTCCAGGAGGTCATCAAGAGTCAGAAGCAACTGAATAAATAAGCAACAACAACAAAATCCTAGAGAATCCTAGTTATTTAGAAAGGCACTAGAACTCTCCGGCCGAGAATACTAAGTCTCTTGGCAAAGTATTGTCGAAGGCTTTCATGGCCAGAATCACTGGGTTGTTGTAGGTTTTTTCGGGCTATATGGCCATGTTCCAGAAGCATTCTGTCCTGACATTTTGCCTGCATCTATGGAAAGCATCCTCAGAGGTTGTGAGGTCTCACAACCTCTGAGGATGCTTGCCATAGATGCAGGCAAAACGTCAGGAGAGAATGCTTCTAGAACATGGCCATATAGCCCAAAAAACCTACAACAACCTCTCTTGACAAACTATAAATCCCAGAGCTCCACATGCCAAAACCATGGCAGTTTAGCTAAGAAGGATATTGCTGTCTAGCATGGAAGAGATCTAGTTTGTGCCAACCTCATTCCCCCCAAGCTCCAAATTCCAGACCCTCCATTACCTGCCTCGTCATCCAGCCAATTCAATTACCGGCAGCAAGGGAGGCCTAATAGGAAACCTTCGACAGGGAGAGATAGAGCACAAACCTTTTCAATTATTAAACAAAAAAGGTTTCCTGAAAAGGAGGAGGCAGCGGCGTTTTCCCTTTTCCAACTCGCAGCGTCCCCTAAAGGTTAATCATTCACCTTCCTCCATCTCTTTGCATGAGCTGAAGGACCACTGCCTCCAATGCAGAGCCAAAGTGCTTCTCTTTCGTCCAAGCACCCAAACAACATGACCCAGGATAGACAACCTGGCAAAGCCCCTTTTCTCAGGTACCCTCTCATTGTGATTGGCTATCCTGAATTCTGCTTGATTCTCCCACAGAGTTCATTCATAAGCAAGAGTAGAAAAGGAAAGGGCCCATGGCTGTTAGGAACTGTGGGAGCTGAAGTCCAAAACACCTGGAGGACCAAAGTTTGCCCATGCCTAATATATAGTATACTCATTTATAAGTCAACCTCAAAAACTGTAAGTACTGCATATACTCATGTATAAGTTGACTTCAGAAACCCATCATAAGTACTGTATATAATCATGTATAAGTCAACCTCATCTAATAGTCCAAGGTCAATTTTCTGACCAAAATATGGATCCTGATATGAACTGCGGTTAAGTCATTTTCCAGCCCAGGCATTCAAAAAGCCTAGAATCCTAGAGTTGGAAGAGACCTCGTGGGCCATCCAGTCGAACTCCATTCTCCCAAGAATTAGGAAAGTCGCATTCAAAGCACCCTCAACAGATGGCCATCCAATCTCTGCTTCAAAGCCTCCAAAGAAGAGATGGTTGTATTTTTAATAAGAATTAACATACAATACTTAATTTTTACCTACTGAGAAACTGATGCCGTTTTTGAGGGGTGGAGGGAGTCCTTTGTGGCTAAAATGTGTGGACTTACACATGAGTGCATGCTAAATGAATCAGGAAGCAATTCAGAGGTGAGTCTACAAAGGCAGATTCTAATGTTCCTGAGGTCGCTGGCTAAAGATGTCTAACTTATTATGGATAAGGGAAGCATGGGAACTCCTCTTTAATTCAGCATCTGGTAGGAAGAGCAAGAGACAGACAAAATGGACTCTTCCTCCTGTCAAGGGGACTAATTAACCAACTGCCTTCCAAACCCACCAACATGAGGAGCGGAAGGTCCTGGCCCACAGGCACCATCTACTCATGGCCTTCTGCTAAAGGGATTTGGAGAATTAATCTTGCCAAGACAACTATGTGATTGGGTCACTCAAAATCAGAAATGATAAGAAGGCACACACCAACATCATGGAACAGCAAAGATCAGCTCCATGAATTCAGCAAGCACAGTGTCTTCACAGCAGGCCTGAAGAAGCTGAAAGCCCAATGCCAAATCCTTGTCCTTCTCCAACCCAAAGAACACCGATTTGGAAGCAGCCTGGAAGAGCCGAGGCCGCTCCACAAACACAGGAGTCCTCACCCCCACAAAAGCCAGGAAGTACCAAACCAGCCAGCATAATAATTGGGCAAATTACCATGTCTAACAAGACTGTGGTTCAAAGCACATTGCCAAGGGTTGGCCAGCCATCAGCAGGACTCACTTGCCATAAGAATCCGATCTGCTGGGTTTTGGGTGAAGTAACCATTCATGAGCAGTCATGGCAAACCTTAGGATGAGATCTTTGCCAGGATGGCCCATCCATGACCTTCCTGAAGAGGCAGTTCTCTATCTAGCGACATATACCAAGTATAATTCCTATGCTGCCCTCCCCCCAATGTTCCATGTACCATTAATCCACTGCCATCCCATTTTTTCACCTTCTTTTAAAATCATAGAATCATAGATTCAAAGAGTTGGAAGAGACCTCATGGGCCATCCAGTCCAACCCCATTCTGCCAAGAAGCAGGAATATTGCATTCAAATCACCCCTGACAGATGGCCATCCAGCCTCTGTTTAAAAGCTTCCAAAGAAGGAGCCTCCACCACACTCCGGGGCAGAGAGTTCCACTGCTGAACGGCTCTCACAGTCAGGAAGTTGTTCCTCATGTTCAGATGGAATCTCCTCTCTTGTAGTTTGAAGCCATCGTTCCGCGTCCTAGTCTCCAAGGAAGCAGAAAACAAGCTTGCTCCCTCCTCCCTGTGGCTTCCTCTCACATATGTATACATGGCTATCATATCTCCTCTCAGCCTTCTCTTTTTCAGGCTAAACATGCCCAGTTCCCTAAGCCGCTCCTCATAGGGCTTGTTCTCCAGACCCTTGATCATTTTAGTCGCCCTCCTCTGGACACATTCCAGCTTGTCAATATCTCTCTTGAATTGTGGTGCCCAGATTTGGACACAATATTCCAGATGTGGTCTAACCGCATCCTAGCTTCTCTTGTATCCTGCTTTCCCTTTCTGTTCTCAGCTTCCTGCCAATTGCTGCAAACCAAGTTCAAAGTGCAAAAGTAGTCTTTACCCTATTGATTCAGTCAGAATTATTATTATTGTTATTATTATTAATACCCTCTCTCCCCGAAGGGACTCGGGGTGATTTCCGAAAAACAGAAAGCTCAGCCAAAAGCAAACTTCAGTAGTCCCTCCATGTTTGTACTCTCCTCCTTCTCAGCCACACTCTTGATATTGTTTGGCCACATACCCACCAACATTTCACAGATGAACATCAGGACTCATGTGGCCAAGCACCATCAAAATGTGGTCAAGATGGCAAACATGATTGAGGCAGAACAGGCAAGCTAAGGAAGGACTGTAGCAGTTTGCTTTTGTCTGAGCTGACTAGGAAGGCATGATTCTGCTTCTCTTCTCTTTCCTCTTGTGATGACAGCTTCTTTTGCACTTTGAACTCAGTTTTCAGCAAGCTGACGGCAAAAACAAAGTGGGAAGAAGCAAAAGAAACTGGGACATTTTAATAGCAGCTGAAAAAGTGAAAAGGACACAGGAATAGATGAGTCCATCCCTGTCAAATTGGCAAAATTAGAGAGTGTGACTCCAGATTTCATCTATGAAATGCTGGAAAATATGCCTATGTGTGTTCCAACTCCAATGCATCTGTCTTAGTTTGTAAGCTGCCTTGTGCCATGCTTTTGGGGGGTGGAAATAACCCGTTTAGCACTAACGATGGCTTTGAGCCCTGACCCGGCTTCCTCGGCCACCTTCTCCAGACAACAGTTGCCACCAGGACCAAGGAACCAGACAAGCAGCATAGCTTCCGACTGACACCATCTCATTAACGGACAATCATGAAAGCCTTCCGTCCTCACGCTGCTCCTGGGCCTAGACAGGCCACACATTTGGAAAGGCCAAGAATTCCTCACTTGAAATAAAAGCAAACATTTGGGCTGGATTGAGGAGGGGGAAAGAGAAAGAGATTAGGCCCAGCTGTCCCCATTCTTTCCGCCAACCAGTGAAGGCATCGGCGGAGGCTCAAGGCAGTCTTCGAACAAGTGACTTCTTCCAAATGCGATTAGGTGCCCAAAGCAGGCAGGTTAACAGCCGCCGATCAGAAATCCCATTTATGGAAGCTTGTATCGAGACATTCAGTTCAATGACCATTGAGGCACAAATATAACTTTGCCATCAGAACGTTCATAGAATCCTAGAGTTGGAAGAGACCTCATGGGCCATCCAGTCCAACTCCATTCTTCCAAGAAGCAGGAAAAATGCATTCAAAGTACCCCCGACAGATGGCCATCCAGCCTCTTCTTAAAAGCCTCCAAAGAAGGAGCATCCACCACACTCCAGGGCAGAGAGTTCCACTGCTGAACAGTTCTCTCTTACAGTCAGGAAGTTCTTCCTCATGTTCAGATGGAATCTCATTTCTTGGAGTTTGAAGCCATTGTTCCATTGCATCCTAGTCTCCAGGGCAGCAGAAAACAAGCTTGCTCCCTCCTCCCTATGACTTCCTCTCACATACTTGTACATGGCTATCATGTCTCCTCTCAGCCTTAACTTCTTCAGGATAAACATGCCCAGCTCTTTAAGCTGCTCCTCATAGGGCTTGTTCTCCAGACCCTTGGTCATTTTAGTGGAAGGGGCCTGAGGCTGTTAGGAATCGTGGGAGTTGAAGTCCAAAACACCTGGACTTCTGACCAACTGAATGGTGCCACCTGGTTTCCATCATCTCGCAAGACTGTAAGTTTCAACACTTTGGAAACTGAGGCAGGAATCTTAATACATGAGAAAAGCAGTCTTTCTTTTTTTTTTCACACCACCTTTGTCATCTTTTCCAATGAGTCATGCTATTTCTTGATATGTCCAAAGTATAATAGTCTCCGTTTGCTCACCTTCTAAGGAGACTTCAGGCTAGATTAGCTCTTAAACCCATTCATGTCTTTGACAAGCCATGCATTGCTTCTCCATCATGATATTTCAGATGCACCATTTTGTTCCTATTGGGATTGCAAGTAAAGATTAGGATCCTAAATGTAGCATTCCTTGAATCCTTGGACATCTACCACTTGTGGCCTTCATGTCCCATTTCCAAGACTTCATGGCCACAACTTTGAGTGACAAGCCATGCAGTGCTTCTCCATCATCATATTTCAGATGCACCATTTTGTTCCTATTGGGATTTCAAGTAAAGATAGAACCATAAAATCATAGAGTTGGAAGAGACCTCATGGGCCATCCAGTCAAACCCCTGCCAAGAAGCAGGAATATTGCATCTTGGCAGGGGGTTGGACTAGATAGCCCATGAAGTCTCTTCCAACTTTATGAATCCTTGGACATCTWCCACTTGTGGCCTTCATGTCCCATTTCCAAGACTTCATGGCCACAACTTTGAGTGACAAGTCATGCAGTGCTTCTCCATCATCATATTTCAGATGCACCATTTTGTTCCTATTGKGATTTCAAGTAAAGATTAGGACCCTAAATGTGGCATTCCTTGAATCCTTGGACATCTACCACGTGTGGCCTTCAGGTGCTATTTCCAAAACTTCATGGCTACAACTTTGAGAAGGCTAAAGCTTCAAGCCCTTGGCTATGAATGTTTCCCCACCATGATGATTGGAAGTCCATTTTTCTGCTACTGATTTTTTGCATTTATTAGTGTTGAAGAATACCTTGCAAAGTAAATATTCAGTCACTCCAATGCAACCCAAACACAGCTTCACCAGTTCCAAGTGACATCAAACTCTAGCTTAAGATAGATGTAGCATCTACAGAAGGCATGGGCAAACTTGGGCCTTCCAGGTGTTTTGGACTTCAACTTCCACCAGCTGTTAGGAAATGTGGGAGTTGAAATCCAAAATACCTGGAAGGCCAAAATTTGCCCATCCCTGATCAACCGTCAGAAATGAAGCCAGTCTACAAGATGCTCTTTTGACTCCAGACTGAGAAGGCATTTTGCATTTTCTTCGGCCCAACCTAAATGGGAACATCCAGTCTATGGAAGCCAACAGAAGCTTCCCAAACACATGTTGAGACTGCAACAGCTGCGGCTCCAGCAAGCCAAGAGGGAAAGCACAGCAGGTGGTGCTGGCAAACCCAGGGCTTCACATTCAGACCTCCAAGCCTATACAGACAGTGTCTGCAAATCATCTTCACAGCAGTTTGGTCAAAGCATAATTGTCAGGACTCCATCCTATTAAAACCTGGGATTCATAGGTTAAAGTGGAGGCTGAATTCTCCCCTGAACTGCAGTAGATGAACTCTCCAGCTGGGAATTCCAAGTGCAAACTACAACAAACTACAAATCCCAGGATTCCATATGATGTAGCTTCAACAGTTACATTGGCATCAAGCTGCTCTGACAGTGTAGGATAGACACATACCCTATATCATTCTCTGTGGCTTTTATATGAGCAGTTTATTTAATATACAGGTTGGATATTGCACCCTTATCTGGAAATCTGAAATTCAAAATAGTCCCAAACTGTCCACATGGGTGGCCGAGGCAGTGACACCTTTGCTTTCTGATAGTTCAGTGTTTACAAACTTTGTTCCACACACAAAAGTATTTTAAAAGACAGTCCTGTTGACAATATTTTAATTGTATAAGTATAAATGAATTTTGCACTTAGAGTTGGGTCCCATCTGAATGATAGCTTACTCGTTATATGCAAATATTTCAACAACAAAGGACATATGGAATCCAAGATACTCCTAGTCCCAAGCAATTTGGGTAAGGGATACTCAACTTGTGCTGCCTTTCTTCTGGCTAGAGACCAAAGACGACTCATAATGAGATTCAACCAATATCTTGGCTAAAGAAAAGGCCACTAGACCTATAAAACTACAACTCCCATGATTCCATAGTGTTGAGCTATGGAAGTTCAAGTGGCATCAAACAGCATTCATTCTCCAGTGTAGATGCACCCCTTGTCCCCTGCCCTGGTGTGAAATGCGCTTCCAACCAGCCTCCCTTGCCCCACCTTCCAAGAGTTTGTCCTTCTATCGTGACATTACTGAAGCTTGACCAATGATAGGACAGAAGAAAATGCCCAAGTGGTCTATTGGATCAACGCTAGAGCTGCTAACCAATGCCAAGATGAAAACATGCCCTATCCTATAGACTAGCAAAGGACACTGAGGTCAACACAAGGCTTGGAAACCCTTTCTTGGATTTGCTTATTATATGCTCAAAGACTTCCATGTTGGAGAGCTTCCCATTGCTGTTAATGCCAGGAATATAAGATTTGGGATGACTGTTGCTGAACTTTGGCAAGATGATTCCCATCACACATGCCGAAGCCACCAAGTTTCAAGGGCCTACAGACCTTCCAATAAAAGAGAACAGATACCACAAGAATGGAGTGGGAGAAAGGGAGGAGTGGGAGAAAGGGAGAGTGGGAGAAAGGGAAGAGTGGGAGAAAGGGGAGAGGGGGAGAAAGGGAGAGTGGGAGAAAGGGAGAGTGGGAGAAAGAGGAGGGGGAGAAAGGGAGGAGGGGGAGAAAGGGAGGAGTGGGAGAAAGGGAGGAGTGGGAGAAAAGGAGGAGTGGGAGAAAGGGAGGAGTGGGAGAAAGGGAGGAGTGGGAGAAAAGGAGGAGTGGGAGAAAAGGGAGAGTGGGAGAAAGGAGGAGTGGGAGAAAAGAGAGTGGGAGAAAAGGAGAGAGTGGGAGAAAGGAGAGAGTGGGAGAAAGGGGAGAGTGGGAGAAAGGGGAGAGTGGGAGAAAGGGGAGAGTGGGAGAAAGGGGAGAGTGGGAGAAAGGGGAGAGTGGGAGAAAGGGGAGAGTGGGAGAAAGGGGAGAGTGGGAGAAAGGGGAGAGTGGGAGAAAGGGGAGAGTGGGAGAAAGGGGAGAGTGGGAGAAAGGGGAGAGTGGGAGAAAGGGGAGAGTGGGAGAAAGGGGAGAGTGGGAGAAAGGGGAGAGTGGGAGAAAGGGGAGAGTGGGAGAAAGGGGAGAGTGGGAGAAAGGGGAGAGTGGGAGAAAGGGGAGAGTGGCCTCTGATATCAGAGGAAAAATACCTTCCAGGAGACATCAGTGTTACTAAACACTGAGCAAACATGAATGCCAACAGTTTCCCCCAAGATTTGGGCACATCCCCATCACACAGCAGGCGACCAACCCCAAACTGGAACTGCAACCAAAGGATGTTCTGCTAGAGAGATTTTATACAGCCCTCGCTTCTCAAGATTGCGGCCCACTTGCCTCCAAAGGCGCCCTCCCTCACCAAGGTTCTGACCACTTCCCCGTGATGCTACTTCAAGCTGGAATCATCTCAGGAACCCAACCTCAAGTACATTCTTCCACCCTCATCTCAAATGTTAACCCGTTCCACCCATGACAGCGATGGAGCCCTCCAGAAGCAATTCCTAGCATTCATCATCACTGATTACACTATGTAAATTATTGTTGTTTATTTATTTTCTGCCCTATCTTTTTCAGATTTCGTTCCTGGCTTGAAAGTATTATTTCCTGTTCAAATGTGTGGTACTGACTTTGAAATTAGTTGTTATAGTACAGAAACTTTGTTTTTGAGGCTGCCACAAAGTATGTTGAGTTGGTTGAGAATGTATGAGATATTCATTGAAAAACTAGAGCAAAATGTGCGGCAGGATGTCCTGCAAAAACAAAGCTTTTGCAGTGTAATAAACTTTTCCCATGTTTTTATGATAGAACCAATTAGGAAATGACATTTATAACCCAGGAACAGAAATCATGTTACATAGTGTTACGTTGGCAAAGGCTGGTGGGAGACAGAATCCTACCTAGCTTCTGGGGCAGGAGAAAACAAGCTTGCTCCCTCCTCCATATGATATCCTTTCAAATACCTAAATACTCAACTCCCTAAGCCTTTCCTCAGAGAGATGCATAGTTTCCAGACCTTTGTCCAATTTGGTGACCACCCACTGGACACTTTCCAGCTTGTCAAAATCCTACTTGAATTGTGGTGCCCAAAACTGGACACAGGGTTATTATTCCAGGTGAGGTCTGACCAACATAGAATAGAGAAAGGGTATGACTTCCCAGCGGTTCTCAATGTGGGGATCGGGACTGGGGGGGGGGGTCATGAAAGGGTTTCAAAGGGGTCACCAAAGACCATCAGAAAACATACAGTCTATTTTGATGATCTTAGGAACCCCTTTGACAGATCTCTCTGCCTGTCCTTCTCTTCCTTTTTGGAAACAGACAGTGAATCCCCCCACCAACAGCCCTCCCCGATGTGATTGGCTGGCCTGTCAGCCAAGGGGAGACTCTAACTGGGGAGGGGAGAACAGGTGCTCTTGGCGCATGGCAGCGTGGTGCACATGTGCAGGTGAGGGAGAGTGTGTGAGGCTGGAAGGAGGCTTACACCAGCAATTCCCTTCAAGATATGGGTGGTTTCTTTGGAAAGTTTGGCCCAATTCTATCCTTGGTGGAATTCAGAATGCTCTTTGATTGTAGATGAACTATAAATCCCAGCAACAACAACTCCCAAATGCCAATGTCTATTTTCCCCAAACTCCACTAGGGTTCACATTTGGGCATACTGAGTATTCGTGCCAAGTTTGGTCCAGATCCATCATTGCTTGAGTCCCCAGTGGCACAGTGGGTTAAAGCCCTGAAGATCGACAGGTCGTAGGTTCGAATCCGAGGAGAGGTGGATGAGCTCCCTCTATCAGCTCCAGCTCCTCATGCGGGGACATGAGAGAAGCCTCCCACAAAGATGATAAAAACATCAAAATCATCCGGGCATCCCCTGGGCAACGTCCTTCCAGACAACCAATTCTCTCATACCAGAAGCAACTTGCAGTTTCTCAAGTAACTCCTGACACAACAAATAAAAATTGCTTGAGTCCACAGTGCTCTCTGGATGTAGGTGAACTATAACTCCAAAACTCAAGGTCAATGCCCACCAAACCCTTCTAGTATTTTCTATTGGTCATAGGAGTTCTGTGTGCCAAGATTGGTTCAATTCCATCATTGGTGGAGTTCAGAATGCTATTATTCTAGGTTAACTATAAATCCCAGAAACTACAACTCCCAAATGACAAAATCAATCCCCCTCCCCAACCTCACCAGTATTCAAATTTGGGCGTATTGTGCATTTGTGCCAAACTTGATCCAGTGAATGAAAATATATCCTACGTATTTATTATTTATTTACATTTGTGTGCCGCCTTTCTCAGCCAGAGGTGACTCAAGGCATATGAGATATTTACATTACAATTCATAACAGTAGCAAAATTACAGTTATGAAGTAGCAACGAAAATAATTTTGTGGTTGGGGGGGTCATCACAACATGAGGAATTGTATTAAGGGGTCACAGCATTAGGAAGGTTTAGAAACACTGATCTAGACACTAGATTCCGCTAAACACATTGGCTTTTTAAGCTGCTATATCACACTATTGACTCATGTTCATCTTCTGGTCTCCTCCGAGCAAAACATACCCAGCTCTCCAAATTTAGTTCTTCTATGGCAAAAGAATAGAGAAGATGACTCTTCCAGTCGCACGTCTCAATGACATTAAGACTCTCCCAAGCTTACATGCAGTCTGTACAGCGACTAAAATGATCAAGGGTCTGGAGAACAAACCCTATGAGGAGCGGCTTAGGGAACTGGGCATGTTTAGCCTGAAGAAGAGAAGGCTGAGAGGAGATATGATAGCCATGTATAAATATGTGAGAGGAAGCCACAGGGAGGAGGGAGCAAGCTTGTTTTCTGCTTCCTTGGAGACTAGGACGCGGAGCAATGGCTTCAAACTACAAGAGGAGATTCCATCTGAACATGAGGAAGAACTTCCTGACTGTGAGAGCCGTTCAGCAGTGGAACTCTCTGCCCCGGAGTGTGGTGGAGGCTCCTTCTTTGGAAGCTTTTAAACAGAGGCTGGATGGCCATCTGTCAGGGGTGATTTGAATGCAATTTTCCTGCTTCTTGGCAGAATGGGGTTGGACTGGATGGCCCATGAGGTCTCTTCCAACTCTCGATTCTATGATTCTATGATTCTATTTTACTTTTTGGGGGGTAAAGAGAGCTTGAAGCAAAGGAAACTATTCCAGCAGATGACCCCAAGAGATCAAAGAGACCCTCAAGGGCTATCCAGACCAACCCCATGTTCCATGCAGGAATACAACAGCCGATACAGCAACAGCTGATGAGAAAATCAGATTCATCCTCCCTCCCCCTATTTATTATTATAGCTTTTCTTCAAAGAAACCCCATCTCGTGATGGTATTTCGGGTGGAGGCTGGCATCTTGCCTCCCATTCCAGAGAATGGATCCTCCCAGAGAGAAACAAAATAAATAGCAATGAACAGAAAGAGGGGGGGGGGAGAGAGAGAAAGAGGAGAGAGTGCAAAAAGAAACTTTCCCATGAAAAATATTTTATTTTTCTTATAGAACAGGATACACCTGCAAGTCTTAACAACCCAGGGATGGGCTCTGTTTTCCCCATCTTAATTCACAGGTTGATGGATCCCTCTGCTGGCCAGAAGAGGAAGTGCAATTGTCCATATCATTCAGGCAGGCATGGGCCAATTTGGGCCTCCCCTCCAAGTGTTTTGGACTCCAACTCCCACCATTCCTAACAGCCTCAGGCCCTTTCCTTTTCCTCCTCAGCTGCTTGGAAAAGGAAAGGGCCTGAGGCTGTTAGGAATGATGGGAGCTGGGGTCCAAAACACTTGGAGGGCCCAGCTGAAAGGGAAGGGGCCTGAGGCTGTTAGGAATGGTGGGAGTTGAAGTCCAAAACACCTGAAGGGCCCTGTTGAGGGGGAAAGGGCCTGAGGCTGTTAGGAATGGTGGGAGTTGGAGTCCAAAACACTTGGAGGGCCCAGCTAAGGGGAAAAAGGAAGGGGCCTGAGGCTGTTAGGAATGGTGGGAGTTGGAGTCCAAAACACCTGAAGGGCCCAGCTGAGGGGGGAAAGGAAGGGGCCTGAGGCTGTTAGGAATGGTGGAAGTTGGAGTCCAAAACACTTGGAGGGCCCAGCTAAGGGGAAAAAGGAAGGGGCCTGAGGCTGTTAGGAATGGTGGGAGTTGGAGTCCAAAACACCTGAAGGGCCCAGCTGAGGGGGAAAAGGAAGGGGCCTGAGACTGTTAGGAATGGTGGGAGTTGGAGTCCAAAACACTTGGAGGGCCCAGCTGAGGAGGAAAAGGAAGGGGCCTGAGGCTGTTAGGAATGGTGGGAGTTGGAGTCCAAAACCCCTGGAGGGCCCAAGTTTATTTTGCAAAAGCAGAAACTGGAGTCCAACTGGCTGAGGGGGAAAAGGAAGGGGCCTGAGGCTGTTAGGAATGGTGGGAGTTGGAGTCCAAAACACCTAGAGGGCCCAGCTGAGGGGGAAAAGGAAGGGGCCTGAGGCTGTTAGGAATGGTGGGGGTTGGAGTCCAAAACACTTGGAGGGCCCAGCTGAGGAGGAAAAGGAAGGGGCCTGAGGCTGTTAGGAATGGTGGGAGTTGGAGTCCAAAACACCTGAAGGGCCTGAGGCTGTTAGGAATGGTGGGAGTTGGAGTCCAAAACACCTAGAAGGGCCTGAGGCTGTTAGGAATGGTGGGAGTTGGAGTCCAAAACACTTGGAGGGCCCAGCTGAGGAGGAAAAGGAAGGGGCCTGAGGCTGTTAGGAATGGTGGGAGTTGGAGTCCAAAACACCTGAAGGGCCTGAGGCTGTTAGGAATGGTGGGAGTTGGAGTCCAAAACACCTAGAAGGGCCTGAGGCTGTTAGGAATGGTGGGAGTTGGAGTCCAAAACACCTAGAGGGCCCAGCTGAGGGGGAAAAGAAAGGGGCCTGAGGCTGTTAGGAATGGTGGGAGTTGGAGTCCAAAACACGTGGAGGGCCCAAGCTTGCCCATGCCTGATATAAATAATAATAATAATGCCAATCCAAGAATATCCCAGACAAGCAATGGGACTACAACTCCCATCTAGCCTGTGTTCCATTCCAGTTCCCAGCATCCCCCACCAGCCTTGCACCCTAACTAGCTACCCCAGTTTGGAGGATTTGGGGCCTTGTAGTAGTCCAAGGAGAGATCAAACACTCATACACACGCAGCCAAATTGTGGTCAGATCTATCCAGATGGGGAAAGATTTGCAATCAAGAGTGGGAGCTTCCTCCTGACCCGAGACAGTGGCACACCCAGCTCCTTTCCCAGACAGGAAGCAGCAAAAAAGAAAATACAGAGAAAACCCAAATCAGCCCTATCTGCTCAAAGAAAATACTAAAAAGAGGCCAGGAAAGGTTTGGCTTTTTTTAGGAGACACACAGAAGGAGAAAAGAAGAGGGAAAGGGAGACCCACTTCTTGCCATTGCCTTTCATTATGGGAATATGCTAATATATATTAATATATACACAGATAGATAGACAGGCATTGATTATTTCTCAAATAAGGAATGCCTATATATATATACATAACTTTTGGATAAATCCCTCCCAAAAGTCCACTGGAAAGAGGGTAACCCAATCTAAGCAATACTCTTCCTCCAACCCAGCTGCCCTGGGACTACAATGCTCATCATCCTGGGAAAATGGCATTTCCTGGATCTGGAGATTACCCTGTTTTATTATTTATTTATTTATTTATTTATTACTGCGCTTGTAGACCGCCGTTCTCAGCCCTAGGGCGACTCACGGCGGTGTACAACATATAAAAAACAATTTACAATGTAAACAATCTCATAAACAACAATAACAACATCACTATCAATAATACTATTACACTAAGTCCTTCGCGACGTCTCATCATAGAATCACAATCCAATCTCGTTTTCCATATTCCGTTCCAATCATCATTGCCAATTGTTGTTTTGGGAAGAAAATGGATTTTAAACCTCTATGTTTGGTGAAGATGTATTCTGCCTTGTATTGGGAGAAAGCCAATATAAAATCTATATAAATAAAAATGTAATGTTCGTTTGTGGAATTAACATAACTCAAAAACTATTGGATGAATTGACACCAAATTTGGACACAATATATCTGTCAGGCCAACTAGTGACCATCACTCATAAAAACACTGAAAAACACAGCAGAAGAGACTTTAAAACACTGAAAAACACAGAAGAAACTTTAAAAGCCAAAAAACCCACAAAAAATTACAACACAGGCACAAAATCACACACACATATATATATACACAAACACACATATATACACATATACACAATTTGGACACAATCCACCTATCAGGCCAATGAGTGACCATCACTCATAAAAACACTGAAAAACACAGCAGAAGAGCATTAAAAAGCCAAAAAAAAATACATTACAATGCATGCGCAAAATGCATGGGAAGCTGGAGCTGACATATTGGAGCTCTCCCTGCCATGCGTTGCTGTGGCCCAGTCTGTGTATATATGTTTTTTGTGTGTATGTATATATATTGTATACATACACACAAATCTATACACACACAAAACACATATACACAGACTGGGCCACAGCACCGCGTGGCAGGGGACAGCTAGTAAACAATCAAGCTGCATTTCTGTTATCTCATCCGACCAACCCAGCATCAAAGCGATGGAGGTTTCCACCATCACAACACTGCTAACCACTCACTTGTGTTTTGACACTACATAGATGAGGCCACTAAATACAGCATGAGCCGAAAGTACTTTTTGGGGACTACAATTCCCAGAATCCCCCTTCCAAATTAGTTATGCTGGAATTGTAGTCTTCTCCTTAGGAGCCCCCAGTGGCACAATGGGTTAAGAGGCCTGGTACAGGCAGGACTGCTAACTGAAAGGTCAGTGGTTTGAATCCGGGGAGCAGAGTGAGCTCCAATCTGTCAGCTCCAGCTTCCCATGGAGGGACATGAGAGAAGCCTCCCACAGGAGAGTAATACATCTGGGCATAATAATAATAATACTTTATTTATACCCCGCTACCATCTCCCCAAGGGACTCGGTGCAGCTTACATGAGGGCATCCCTTGGGCAACGTCCTTGCAGACGGCCAATTCTCTCACACCAGAAGTGACTTGCAGTTTCTCAAGTCACTCCTGACACACACAAAAACAAGTCCTCCCTTGCTCTGCTAAATGCTAACCTTGTCTCGTATTGACGCAAACCAATCCAATGCTTATCAAAACTTAAGACTTAATCATGTAGTTTAGCATCACTTTAACTGCCTTGGCTCAGGAAGAATTGTCCTTTTACAAGGTAATTAGCCAAAAGTGCCAGTGGCCACCAAACTACTAATCCCACAATTGCATAGCCTTGAGCCCATTCCAGTCAAATTGGTGTCAATCTCCATCAATTCCACAGTGCAGACACACCCAAAGGCCAAAGAATTCCCAGACTGACACAATCAATTTGATCAGATAGTTTCTTATCAACGATCGGGCTCAACCTCCCAAATACACCAATATTGGACTCTAACTCCCAGCATCCACAGAAGCGACATCACTTCCATACCAATGTGTCAATCGCTTTCTAGTGCATTTCTGAAAGCTTCGTTTCCCATCCCTAAGATCACAACCAGAAGATATTTCTGCAAATATATTTTGCAAGAATGGACAACTTTTAGGAAGAGGGAGAACTTCAGAAACCTGTCACAAAAACCTGCTTTTTTGAGAGAGGACTGCAACACCCATAATCCCCTCCCCCAGCCAGGCTATACAGTAAATGGGAGATGTAGTCCAAAAGGATAGCCTTTCATTTCCACCAGCTCCCTATGCTTCCAGCCACCAATGACCATACTGTCTCGAGATTTTGGGAGTTGTAGTCCTGAAGGATAGCTTCCTTTGCTCTCATCACTTAGGGCAAGCCTGGATGGGGGATTCTGGGAGTTGTAGCCCAAAAGGAGAACTTCCTCCAGTTGGCCTTCTTCCTGCCTCACCCCAAATGACCATACTGTCTGGGGATGCTGGGACTTGGAGTCCTAAGTGCCATTTCCTCCTTGTTCTGCATTACTCGAACCTTCCATCATCTATAGTCAGGGGATTTTTGAATTGTAATCCTAATTCCCCTCACAACCCAAAAGCTTCGCATTATCTATGGTTAGGAGATGATGGGATTTGTAGTCCTATAAGATATATTTTCTAACTCTGTATACATTTCTTGAAGTTACTGTACAGCCCCCAAAAAGTTTACTTTCCTCCAGTTTTGCTCTTTCTGTCTATTCCAGTATCTCCAAAGAGTCATTATTTGCAAGTGGCTCAGTGCTATATGCAATCTTGGGAGTTGTAGTTTCACAAGCTTTACGAGTATCTGGGTTGTTGTAGTTTTTTCGGGCTATATGGCCATGGTCTAGAGGCTTTCTCTCCTGACGTTTCGCCTGCATCTATGGCAAGCATCCTCAGAGGTGGTGAGGTTTACGAATATCTTTCTCTGCCAAAGAGTGCAAACTACAAATCCCAGGAGACCATTGCAAGTGGTGCTAAATTGCATTTATTTTACTGTGAAGATGCACACATTTCCCCCCTCCCCTCCAAAAAAAGGGGGTGCAGAATCAGCCAATGCACCCCATAGCCTTGATCCCAAATAACTGAGATACTGATAGTAAATAAATAAGAATACGGTCATGGAAGTGTCAAAGGCTCTCCTTGGGAAAGGGTAAGAAGTAATGACTACATTAAAATGGATGTTATTAAAATACATAAATAGAAATATTAGAGGAAGGGGGCAGAGTTCTCCCTCACCAAAATTATGTATATACCAGGCATGGGCCAACTTGGGCCCTCCAGGTGTTTTGGACTCCAACTCCCACCAGTCCAAAACAACTGGAGAGTCCAAGTTGGCCCATGCCTGATATATAGATAGATAGATAGATAGATAGATAGATAGATAGATAGAGAGAGAAAGAGAGAGCAAAATAGTAGAAAGAGAAATCAATCAAGCTCAATGCATGCTCAATTTGATGCCACTTTGAAAACTCCTGGATTCCCCCCTATTAGGAATTTGTAGTTCGGGTGGTGACTTTTGAGCCCTTTTTACAGGGTGAACCTAGTCACCTTAGGTCACTTTTAGGAGAGGAAGGCAGAATATTAGCAATAACAGTGGTAGTTATAATGAAAATAACAATAACATAATAATATAATAATAATAATATAATAATATAATAATATAATAATATAGTAATATAGTAATATATAATATAATATATGTATATAATATATAATGAAATATAAAATAATTATAGTAATATAAAATAAAATAATGTAATATAACATAAAATAAAATAATGTAATATAACATAAAATAATATAATGTAATATAACATAAAATAATATAATGTAATATAACATAAAATAATATAATGTAATATAACATAAAATAAAATAATGTAATGTAATATAAAATAATATAATGTAATGTAATATAATAAAATAATGTAATGTAATATAATATAAAATAATATAATGTAATATAATATAAAATAATATAATATAATTAATATTATATTATATTATAATAAAATAAATAATAAAATAATAAAATAAAATAAAATAATAATATAATAATATAATATAATATAATATAATAATAATAATAATAATAATAATAATATACTAGTAGTAGAGTAAGGAGGGAGAAAGAGTTGCTAGAGAAGGAAAGGAAGCAGGAAAGGGCTAAACTTGGGATAAGTAAAGGTAAAGTCAAGTCCGACTCTGACGGGTAGTGGTCATCTCCATTTCTAAGCCGAAGAGCCGGCATTGCCCATAGTTGTCTCCAAGATCATTTGGCCAGCATGACTGCATGGAGGACCGCTACCTTCCTGCAGAAATGGTACCTACTGATCTACTCACATTTGCATATTTTTGAACTTCTAGCTTAGCAGAAGCTGAGGCTGCTGAACTTGCTGAACAAAAGGTTGGCAGTTCAAATCCAGGGAGCAGAGTGAGCTCCTGCTGTTAGGCTCAGCTTCTACCAAAATAGCAGTTTGATAACATGCAAATGTGAGTAGATCAATAGGTACCACTTCTGTGAGAAGGTAACGGTGCTCCATGCAGTCATGCCAGTGGCCATATGATCTTGGAAGTGTCTATGGACAACACTGGCTCTTTGACTTAGAAATGGAAATGAGCACTAATACCCAGAGTTGGACACAACTAGGCTAACTGCAAAGAATCATAGAGCTGGAAGAGACCTTGTGGGCCATCCCCATTCTGCCAAGAAGCAGGAAAATCGCATTCAAAGCACCCTCGACAGATGGCCAATAGAAGACTCTGGCACAAGCCAGTCAAGGTGGTCCCAGTAGTGGTCGGCACACTGGGTGCAGTGCCCAAAGACCTTGGCCTGCACTTAAAAACAATCGGCGCTGACAAAATTACCATCTATCAGCTGCAAAAGGTCACCATACTCAGATCTGCATGCATTATTTGCCGATACAACACACAGTCCTAGGCACTTGGGAAGAGTCCGATGTGTGATCCAATACAAAAGCCAGCAGAGTGATCTTGTTTGCTGTGGACTCATCTTGTTATATATCAATAATAATAATGGCAAAGTTGGGAGGGGGAAAGGCTAGTTCAAGAAGAAAGCAAAACTTGGGATACTATTACAAATAATAATAGTAATAGTAATAATAACAATGGCAGAAAAAAGGCAAATCTTGGGATGCCATTATGAATAAAATTAATATTAATAATAGCAGCAATAATAATAATAATAATAATAATAATAATAATAATAATAATGGCAGAGATTGGGCAAAACTTGAGATACTATAAATAGTAATAATAATAATAATAATAATAATGGCAGAAAAAAGGCAAATCTTGGGATACCATTATAAATAAAATTAATATTAATAATAGCAATAATAATAATAATAATAATAATAATAATAATAATGGCAGAGAATGGGCAAAACTTTGGATACTATTATAAATATTAATAATAATAACAATAGTAATAATAGTGGCAGAGAAAAGGCAAAACTTGGGATAACATTATAAATAATATTAATATTAATAATAGCAATAATAATGGCAGATAATGGGTAAAACTTTTGATACTATTATAAATATTAATAATAATAATAATAACAATAGTAATAATAATAATAATAATAATAATAATGGCAGAAAAGGCAAAACTTGGGATACCATTGTAAATAAAATTAATAATTATAGCAATAATAATAATGGCAGAGAAAAGGCAAAACTTGGGATAACATTATAAATAATATTAATATTAATAATAGCAATAATAATAATAATGGCAGAGATTGGGCAAAACTTGAGATACTACTCCAAATAGTAATAATAATAATAATAATAATAATAATAATAATAATAATAATGGCAGAAAAAAGGCAAAACTTGAGATACTATTATAAATACTACTAATAATAGTAATAATAATAATGGCAGAGAAAAGGCAAAACTTGGGATAACATTATAAATAATATTAATATTAATAATAGCAATGATAATAATGGCAGAGATTGGGCAAAACATGAGATACTATTATAAATACTAATAATAGTAATAATAATGGCAGAGAAAAGGCAAAACTTGCGATAGCATTATAAATAAAATTAATAATAGCAATAATAATGGCAGGGAATTGGCAAAACTTGGGATACTATTATAAATACTAATAATAGTAATAGTAATAATAATGTATTGTCGAAGGCTTTCATGGCCGGAATCACTCAGTTCTTGTGGGTTTTTTCGGGCCATATGGCCATGTTCTAGAGGCATTTCTCCTGACGTTTCGCCTGCATCTATGGCAAGCTTCCTCAGAGGTGAGGTCTGCTGGAGCTTGCCATAGATGCAGGCGAAACGTCAGGAGAAATGCCTCTAGAACATGGCCATATGGCCCGAAAAAAACCACAAGAACTGAGTAATAATAATAATAATAATAATAATAATAATGGCAGAGAATGGGCAAAACTTGGGTTACTATTATAAATACTAATAATGGCAAAGTATGGAGTGAAAAGAGTTTTGAGAGAAAGAACGAAGCAGGAAAAGGTGAAACTTAGGATATTATTATCTATACACATAATAGAAGTGAAAATGTGTACGTGGTAGAAGTTTCCACTTACTCCCGCCTCTCCAAAGAGTTATAGTTCCCATTGAGCAGTGAACCCCGCCAATAATGGACCGGGACCAAACAGAGAAGCCCCATGACCATCTGAACATACCTCAGGGGTTTGTGAGAATGGACCTTGATTTTGGGAGTTGTAGTTCACCTGCATCCAGAAAGCAGTGAACCCAACCGAGGTCAGAGCTGGACTAAACTTTACACATAGACCCAACACAGCCAAATGTGCATACAAGCCTGGTTTGGGAGTGACTGACCTTGGATTTGGGAGTTGTAGTTCACCCTTATCCAGAGACCCCTGAATCTAGCCGACAACAGATCTGGACCCAACTTGGCACACAGACCCAACATGGCCAATTGCAAATACTGTCAGGGTTTGGAGGCGATCGTCCTGGGAATCAGGGAGTTGTAGTTCACCCTTATCCAGAGAGTCCTGGACTCAGCCAATGAGGGATCAGGACCAAACTTGGTACACAGACCCAACATGACCAACTGTACATACAGGTGTGGTTTGGGAGTGACTAACCTCGGATCTGGGAGTTGTAGTTCACCCTTATCCAGGGAGCCCTGAATCCAGGGGATGACGGATCTGGATTTGGCACACAGACCCAACATAGCCAACTGTGCATACAAGCCTGGTTGGGAAGTGATCGACCTCAGATTTGGGAGTTGTAGTTCACCCTTATCCAGAGAGTCCTGAATCCCGCCAAGGACAGATCTGGACCAAACTTGGCACACAGACCCAACATGGCCAACTGTGCATACAAGCCTGGTTTGGGAATGATTGACCTCTGATGTGGGAGCTGTAGTTCACCCTTATCCAGGACCAAACGATGACCAACTGAACATACTGTAGGGGTTCGTGGGAATGGACCTTGATTTTGGAAGTTGTAGTTCACCCGCAGCCAGAAAGCACTGAACCCAGCCGACGTCAGATCTGGACCAAACTTGGCACACAGACCCAACATGACCAACTGTGTATACAAGCCTAGTTGGGAGTGACTGACGTTGGATTTGGGAGTTGTAGTTCACCCTTCTCTAGATAGCCCTGAATCCAGCCAACAACAGATCTGGACCAAACTTGGCACACAGACCCAACATGGCCAACTGCAAATACTGCCAGGGTTTGGGGGTGACTACCCTGGGAATCCGGGAATTGTAGTTCACCCTTAGACAAAGAGCCCTGGACCCATCCAACGGTGGATCTAGACCAAACCAACATCCCAAAAGAAACAATGCCTTCTTCTAAAAACCCAGTAAGTAGTAAATAATAAATAATAATAAATAATAATAAATAATAAGTATAATAAGTATAATAAAAATTGTAAAATAAATGTTTTAAAATTATGATAACAATATAATAAAAATATAATAAATATAGAATAAATAATAAATACAGAATAAATAATAAAATAATAAATAACAATTATAATAGTTATAATAAATAATAAGTATAATAAATAATAATTATAATAAGCATAATAAAATTATAAAATAAATGTTTTAAAATTATGATTAAAATATAATACAAATATAATAAATATAGAATATGTAATATATAATATAGAATAAATAATAAATAGACTAATAAATAGACTAATAGACAAATAAATAGACGAATAAATAGACGAATAAATAGACGAATAAATAGACGAATAAATAGACGAATAAATAGGAGAATAAATAGGAGAATAAATAGGAGAATAAATAGGAGAATAAATAAATAGAATAAATAAACAGAATAAATAAACAGGAGAATAAATAAACAGGAGAATAAATAAATAGGAGAATAAATAGAAGATTAAATAGAATATTAAATAGAATAAATAAATAGAATAAATAAGTAAAATAAATAAGTAAAATAAATAAGTAAAATAAATAAGTAAAATAAATAAGTAGAATAATAAATAGAAGAAATAGAATAAATAGTAAATAAGAATGGCAAAGTTAGGAGGCGCCAGGCTTGCGAGAGGAGGAAAGAAGGGAGCCGGGAAGGGCCAAACTTGGGGGGGCTCCTGAGCCCCCCACCACCGCCAAGCCTTACCCGAAGTAGGCAAGGGACGGTCCCGGCCCCCCGCCGGCGACGGAGAAGCAGAGCCAGCGGAGCAGGAGCAGCACCAGGCGGTGTCCATCCAGCATTTTGCTGCCGCGGCGCTCGGGCTGACCATCTCGTTCCTTCCCCTGCGGACGCCCGATCTGCCGCCCCGACCGACGCTCCCTGCCCTTATAGCCCAGCTGGGACGAGGAGGGGGCGGGACCTACAGAGGGGGCGGGGCTTCGGGGAATAGGCTCCAGAGCGAGGAGGCGGGGCTACAGGGAATGGAATCCAGGGGGCGTGGCTTCGGGAGTGTAGTCCAATGCTAAGGGGCGGGGCGTCCCTTGTGAGTGGGCGGGGCCGAGCAGAGAGGCCACGCCCCTCCGGCATCTCTACTAGCTTTCCTAGCAGAGGAAAGAGGGAGGGAGTAAAAAGGTTTCCAATGGGGTTTATTATACAATCCTAGAGTTGGAAGAGACCTGGTGGGCTATCCAGTGAAACCCAATTTTTCCCAAAAATATCACATTCAAAGCACCCCCGACAGATGGCCATCCAGCCTCTGCTTCAAAGCCTCCAAATAAAGAGCCTCCACCACACTCCAGGGCAGAGAGTTCCACTGCTGAACAGCTCTTCTAGTCAGGAAGTTTTTCCTCATATTCAGGAGACCTGGTGGGCTATCCAGTCCAACCCCATTCTGCCAAAAAAATCACATCCAAAGAACCCCCGACAGATGGCCATCCAGCCTCCATCACACTCCAGGGCAGAGAGTTCCACTGCTGAACAGCTCTCCCAGGAAGCCTTTCCTAATGAGACCTGGTGGACTATCCTGTCCAATCCCCATTCTGTCAAGAAAATCTCATTCAAAGCACTCCTGACAGATGGCCACCCAGCCTCTGCTTAAAAGCCTCCAAATAAAGAGCCTCCACCACACTCCAGGGCAGAGAGTTCCACTGCTGAACAGCTCTCCCAGTCAGGAAGTTTTTGTTAATGAGACCTGGAGGGCTATCCTGTCCAACCCCATTCTTCCAAAAAAAAATCACATTCAAAACACCCCCGACAGATGGCCATCCAGCTTCTGTTTAAAAGCCTCCCAAGAAGGAGCCTCCACCACACTCCAGGGCAGAGAGTTCCACTGCTAAACAGCTCTCACAGTCAGGAAGTTATTCCTCATGTTCAGGAGACCTTGTGGGCTATCCAGTCATACCCCATTCAGAGCACCCCAATAGATGGCCATCCAGCCTCCACCACACTCCGGGGCAGAGAGTTCCACTGCTGAACAGCTCTCCCAGGAAGTTTGTCTTAATGCGACCTGGTGGACTATCCTGTCCAACCCCATTCTGCCAAAAAAAAATCACATTCAAAGCACCCCAATAGATAGCCATCCAGCCTCCACCACACTCCAGGGCAGAGAAGCAGGACAATCACATTCAAAGCACTGCCAGCAGATGACCATCCAGCCTCTGCTTAAAAGCCTCCAAAGAAGGAGTCTCCACCACACTCCAGGGCAGAGAGTTCCACTGCTGAACACTTCTCCTAGTCAGGAAGCTTTTCCTCATGTTCAGGTGGAATCTCCTTCCTTTCCTATAGTTTGAAGCCATTGTTCCATTGTGTCCTAGTCTCAGGGCAGCAGAAAACAAGCTTGCTCTCTCCTCCCTATGACTTCCTCTCACATACTTATACATGGCCCTCATCATGTCTCCTCTCAGCCTTCTCTTCTTCAGGGTAAACAGGCCCAGCTCTTTGAGCCATTCCTCATAGGGCTTCTTGTACAATCATAGAATCCTAGAGTAGGAAGAGACCAGGCCGGCCATCCACTCCAACCCCATTCTGCCAAGAAGCAGGACAATCACATTCAAAGCACCCCAACAGATGGCCATCCAGCCTCTGCTTAAAAGCTTCCAAAGAAGGAGCCCCTAAGAGGAAAGGAATTTACATTTGCAAGAGTCGTTGCTCTGTGAGGGCTTTGGATGTTTTGAATGTCCTTCAAACCTTCTATGCAGATGCATAAAATCCACATTGAACCAGATCATATGGCAGTGTGGACTCAGATAATCCAGTTCAAAGTTATTGTAGATTATCTGCCTTGATGTTCTGCATTATATGGATGTGTGGAAGGGGCCTGGGTTCAGATTCTGAAAATTTGAAACATGGAAATGTTACTTTGGAGGGAACTTTAGATACATGGTTCCTAGAAGTTTAGTAACCTACGGATGTGAGAGCTGGACCTTAGGGAAGGCTGAGCGAAGGAAGAGAGATGCTTTTGAACTGTGGTGTTGGAGGAAAGTGCTGAGAGTGCCTTGGACTGCGAGAAGATCCAACCAGTCCATCCTCCAGGAAATAAAGCCCGGCTGCTCACTGGAGGGAAGGAGACTAGAGACAAAGTTGAAGTCCTTTGGCCACATCATGAGGAGACAGCAAAGCCTAGAGAAGACAATTATGCTGGGGAAAGTGGAAGGCAAAAGGAAGAGGGGCCGACCAAGGGCAAGATGGATGGATGGCATCCTTGAAGTGACTGGACTGAGCTTGAAGGAGCTGGGAGTGGTGACGGCCGACAGGGAGCTCTGGCGTGGGCTGGTCCGTGAGGTCACGAAGAGTCGGAGACGACTGAACGAATGAACAAAAAACAACAAAGAAGTTTAGATCTATGGAGAGCTACTTTGTAGAAAGTTTGGACCCTTAAAAAGTAGCATTTAGATACTTTGGACCTTTAAGTTACATAGTTCATGACTTTGCCGGGAATTGGATACACCGAAGCCTTAAAACTTGGGGTTGAGATACACAGATAAACAGAATAATGCAAAAATAAACATCATCATCATCATGATACTGTTGTGGGACCAAAACAAGTGCCATTGTGCCATTGGAATAAGGTGCCAAAGCTGGTCAACTTGGTATGTATCCGCATATCTAAAGGAAGATTAATGCAGTTTGACGCCACTTGAACTGCTATGGGATCCTGGAAGTTGTAGTTTAGCCAGGTACAATCCCCCTTTGGCAGAGAAGGCTAAAGGCCTTGTGAAACTATAACTCCCCTGATTCTGTAGCATTAAACCATGTCAGTTCAAGTGAGATTGAATGGGATTCAATGTACAGATGGACACAATAATGCAGAGTTTCTCAACCTGGGGGTTGGGACCCCTGGGGGGTCAGAGGGGTCATCAAAGACCATCAGTATTTTCTGTTGGTCCTGGGGGTTCTTTGTGGGAAGTTTGGCCCAATTCTTTCGTTGGTGAGGTTCAGAATGCTCTTTGCTTGTAGGCAAACTATAAATCCCAAAAACTACAAATTACAAATGTCAAGTTCTATTTTCCCCAAACTCCACCAGTGTTCACATTTTGGGCATATGGAGTATTAGTACCAAGTTTGATCCAGGTCCATCATTGTTTGAGTCTGGATGTAAGTGAACTACAACTCCCAAACTCAAGGTCAATTCCCACCAGACCCTTCCATTATCTTCTGTTGGTCATGGGAGTTCTGTATGCCAAGAATGGTTCACTTCCATTGTTGAGTATTCCTGCCAAGTTTGGTCCAGATCCATCATTGCTTGAGTCCACAGTGCTCTTTGGATGTAGGTGAACTATAACTCAAAAAGACAAGGTCAATGCCCACCAAACCCTCCCAGTATCTTCTGTTGGTCATGGGAGTTCTGTGTGCCAAGAATGGTTCACTTCCATCATTGAGTATTCCTGCCAAGTTTGGTCCAGATCCATCATTGCTTGAGTCCACAATGCTCTCTGGATGTAGGTGAACTACAACTCCCAAATTCAAGGTCAATGACCACAAAACCCTCCCAGTATTTTCTGTTGATCGTGGGAGTTCTGTGTGCCAAGTTTGGTTCAATTACATCATTGGTGAAGTTCAGAGTGCTCTTTGATTGTAGGTGAACTATAAATTCCATCAACTACAACTCCCAAATGACAAAATCAATTCCCTCCCCACAACCCCACCAGTATTCAGATTTGGGTGTATCAGGTATTTGTGCCAAATTTGGTCCAATGAAGCAAAATACACCCAGATATTTACATGATGTAGAAGGGGCCTCATATAATCCAGGTCAAAACAGATAACCTGGATTTTATATGACAGTGTAGATAGAGCCTCGTGTAATCCAGGTCAAAACAGATAACCTGGATTTTATATGGCAGTGTAGATGGGGCCTCATATAATTCAGGTCAAAACAGATAACCTGGATTTTATATGGCAGTGTAGATGGGGCCTTATATAATCCTGTTCAAAGAAGATCATCTGGATTATCTGATTTGATAATCTGGATTGTAGGGTAGTGTCGAACCAGCCTGAATGATAGGGCAGTCTAGATGATGCCTGAACAACTCTCCTGGGCAATGAACTCTTTTCAATGCAAATGCCTTCATTGTTCTGCCCAAGGCATTGATTCCAAACCCACTATTTCTCTGAGCATTGAGTCTGCTGACCTGCTCTGTCTGGTTCACCTTCATGGAACTGGCCTTCCTTGGGCGTCCCTCCGGCTGGGACCAGTTTGCCTGTCCAGCGTGCCTCTCCCCACCAGACCCCCTGCCAACCAGCCAGTCCAGCTGTAGGGAACCAGTCTCAGCTCCCCTCCAACTGAGCCAAAGGCAAGCGTGAGGCTGGCCCACCTGGGCCAGAGAACAGATCTAGGGCATGCTCCAGCAACTCATTGTCCCTGCATTGCTTTGGAATCTCAGGAATCCGTAGCAGCAGATATGATTATATTTCTCCCCCTCCAGATCTGAATCTCACTCATTCAAGGGAAGCAGAAACTCTTCATCATACATACATCAAGCTGCTGGAATGTGTTCATCATGCAATCGGAGGGGTGCGCTCAGCAGGGGATAGGTAAAAACTGGCTGTTTGGGTGGCCTTTTCCCATTATTATTATTATTATTATTATTATTATTATTATTATTATTATTTATACTGACACAAAAGCACAGTATGTCACAGCAAACGAGATCTATATGCTGGATTTCGTATCACAAAATCACAAGTCGAACACCTCCCAAGCGTCTAGGACTGTGTGATGTATTTTCGAATGATGCGCGCAGATCCAAGTCAGGTGGCCTTTTGCAGTTGACAGATCGTGATATTGTTGATGTTTATTGTTTCCAAATGTTGGCTGAGATCTTTTGGCACAGCAGCCAGTGTGCCGATGACCACTGAGACCATTTGTATTGGTTAATGCCAGAGCCTTTGCAGTTTGATTTTGAGGTCTTGGTAGCGGCTGAGTTTTTCCTGTTGTTTTTCCTCAATGCAGCTGTCACCTGGTATGGTGACATCAATAATCCAGACTTATTATTATTATTATTATTATTATTATTATTATTATTATTATTTGAAACACAACAAGTTTTTTTTTTTGTCATGACAGGAGCAACATGACGCTTGGGAAGTGTTCGAACTGTGATTTTGTGATATGAAATCCAGCATATAGATCTCATTTGCTATGACATACTGTGCTTTTGTGTCAATAATAATAATAATAATAATAATAATAATAGTACTAAAATCTGGGGGGGGGGGTCAGCTCATCATTGTCCGTAGACACCTCCAAGGTCATGTGGCTGACATAACTGCATGGAGTGCTGTTATCTTCCCAAATATAGACTCTGCAAGGAAGCAGATGAAACAATAGATCACATCCTCAGCTGCTGCAAGAAGATCACGCAGACAGACTACAAGCAGAGGCATAAAACTGTTGCTCAGATGATTCATTGGAACTTGTGCCACAAATACCATCTACTTGTGACAAAGAACTGGTGGGATCACAAGATGGAAAAAGTTAAAGAGAATGAACACGTCAAGCTACTCTTGGACTTCCAAATTTAGACAGACAGAGTTTTGGAGCACAATACCCCTGATCTCATGATCATGTTAAAAAACAAAGTATGGATCGTGGATGTTGCAATCCCAGGCGACAGCAAAATTGAAGAGAAACAGCTGGAAAAGCTGACACGATATGAGGATTTAAAGATTGAACTGCAAAGACTCTGGCAGTCAAGGTGATCCCAGTGGTGATCGGCACATTGGGTGCAGTGCCTAAGAACAGTGGGTTAAACCCCTGTGCCGGCAGGACTGAAGACCGACAGGTCACAGGTTCAAATCCGGGGAGAAGTGGATGAGTTCCCTCTATCAGCTCCAGCTCCTCATGTGGGGACATGAGAGAAGCCTCCCACAAGGATGATAAAAACATCAAATCATCCAGGCGTCCCCTGGGCAACGTCCTTGCAGACGGCCAATTCTCTCACACCAGAAGCAACTTGCAGTTTCTCAGGTCGCTCCTGACACGACAAAAAAAAAAAATCCTCGGACTACGAGGGATCACCTAAATAAGTAAGTAAGTAAGTCACTACTAGTCAAAAGGGGAGATGGTTGTAAAAAGGACAAAAAGATCTCTGGTAGCTACTGCTGGGCTCCTCCATGCATTCGCAAAGCCAATCCATTGTTTTTCAGCTCCCACAACTTGCGGAACTCTCTGCTGCAGTTCCAAGTTTCTCAATTTAATAGCAACAGTAACAGGCAACAGTAACAGGCATCCGATTCAATCCAATGCCAGAGAAAAAGAGGAACATCATCAGTAGCGGAACAAAAGGTTTCTCAGGCTGGATCTACATTGGCATATAATCCAGTTTCAGGATTGCATTGAATTGGATTATACAAGCCTATGTCGCCCTTTAGCCCAGTTAAATGCAATTAATCTGCATTCTGAAATATATGCCAGTGTAAATCCAGCCTAGTGTTTTCTGTATCCAAACTGTGTTTGTTTCAGCCACATCGAAAGGCATCTTCTTTGGTCAGCGGGTCAACCAACTATTGCTTTAATGGTTAATCATTCTCTTGCATGGTTAAAGGGAGTTTAACCCCCTGCTCTGGAGATCCATGTGCCACAATGTGCTCCTTCCAAGGGTGAAAGTGCTCCGGATTCCTGGAGAAGAGAAGGGAGAAAGTCTTGGGGTGTGTCTGCACTGTAGAATAAATGCAGTATAATTCACCAACAGCAACAAATGAAGTCAGAATCCATTGGCACAAGGAACGTATAGAGTGGGAAGGTACCCCCTTAAGGTCATCTAGTCCACCCCACCCACTCCCTGATGGTTTAGGAATAGCTTCTTATTAAAAGTATTTTTGAAATTATTTTATATTATCTATATATATATTAAATGCTTTGTGCATAATTAGTACCTTAAAAACAAAAGAACCAATGAACGAAATCACACCAAACTTGGCAACAAAATGTCTCACAACACAAGGAGTGACCATCACTCAAAAAATTATGATTTTGTCATTTGGGAGTTGTAGTTGCTGGGATTTATAGTTCACCTACAATCAAAGAACATTCTAAACTCCATCAATGATGGAATTGAACCAAACTTGGCACACAGAACTCCCATGAGTAACAGAAAATACTGGAAGGGTTTGGTGGGTATGGTCCTTGAGTTTGGGAGTTGTAGTTCACCTACATCCAGAGAGCACTATGGACTCAAACAATGATGGATCTGGACCAAACTTGGCACAATCACTCAATATGCCCAAATATGAACACAGATGGCATTTAGGGGAAATAGACCTTGAGTTTGGGAGTTGTAGTTCACCTACATCCAGAGACTACCATGGACTCAAACAATGATGGATCTGGACCAAATTTGGCATGAATATTCCATATCCCCAAATATGTACACCGATGGAGTTTGGGGGAACTAGACCTTGACATTTTGAAGTTGTAGTTACTGGGATTTATAGTTCACCTACAATCAAAGAGTGTTCTGAACTCCACCAACAATTTGGCCAAACTTCCCACACAGAACCCCCATGACCAACAGAAAATACTCAAGGCCATCCAGTCCAACTCCCTTCACCAGGGCAAGAAAACGTAATCAAAGCCCTCCTGACAAAGAGTCATCCAGCCATAGATATAGATAGATATGATTCACACACACACAGATATAGTATCATAGATTTGAAAGGGACCCCTAAAGAAGGACAATTATATGTTGCATGTTCCAGAGTAGGCAAACCAGACACTCTCCACATCAACACTGACAAAGAAACAGCAAGAAATACTGTTTACCACAAGTATAAAGAAACACTTTATCATTACTTTATTTTCCAGATCAACAGACTGGGCCACAGCAACGCGTGGCAGGGGACAGCTAGTGATATTATGTAGAAATGATTTCCTATTCCATACCATTACCCCTGGGGCACAGTGGATTAAACTGCTGAGCTGCTGAACTTGTGGACCAAAAGGTCACAGGTTCGAATCCGGGGAGCGACGTGAGCTCCTGCTCTTAGCCCCAGCTTCTGCCAAACTAGCAGTTCAAAAATATGCAAATGTGGGTGGATCAATAGGTACCACTCTGATGGGAACGTAAAAGTGCTCCATGCCATCATGCTGGCCACATGACCTTGGAGGTTTCTATGGACAACACCGGCTCTTCAGCTTAGAAATGGAGATGAGCGCCAAACCCCAGAGTCAGACACAACTGGACTTAATGTCAAGAGGAAAACTTTTATTTTTACCTATGTGTATACACACACACTTGCATACTGCAATATCTTGGAGTCTAATATATATTCCATATGCACATCACCTGAAGGTAATCTCATGTGCAATATTTCAATAGTTATGTGCATGAAACAACATTTGTCTACACTAAACAATCAGCTAAACAAGCTAAAACATGGTCCTGATCTCAACTTCGGTTCTGTCTACATTGTAGAATTAATGCAGTTTGACACCACTTTAATTGCCACAATGGAATGGAATGAGGGGGTTGTAGTTTGGTGAAGCAGCAGCACTCTTTGCTGTGAGTTTTCTGAGAACATGGAAAATTCAGCCCAGAAAACTCACAGCAACCCAATCAAGTGCTAGTTAACACCTCCCAAACAGAGGATGCCTCCAGGCAACAAAACCCAGGCTACTTCTATGCAGGTATGCTCATCTCTCAACAAAGGATTCCCCCAGGCAGTAAGAAGCCACACCTTGAAACTGCTAGGCCATTAAATGCTAATCAAGGTGGCCAATTGAAACATTCATACCTACCTCCAACAGACAAAGAGTTCTTTCTCCCACCGTGGACACTCTACAGATATATAAACTCAATTTCCTAGTTTCCAACAGTCCTCACAACCTCTGAAGATGCCTGCCATAGATGCTGGTGAAATGTCAGGAGAGAATGCTTCTGGAACATGGCCATACAGCCCAGAAAACTCACATCAATCCCACTATTCAAATTAACATTTGAATAGACATGAAGTTTGCAAAGTCAATCAGTGACTTTGCAAACTTCATGTCTATTCAAATGTTAATTCAAGCTTCCTAATTGCATCATTCACACTTGTTCTAATCAGACCAGGGTTCTTTCTCCCACCCTGCACATTCCACAGGTATACACTCCACTTGTCTGGCTTTAGCACAAGTGGTAAATCACCAGCAATTATAAGCTCTACCACCCCTTAAGGTCATCTAGTCCACCCCACCCACTATTGGGTGGGGTCGAAGCCCTGGGTTGGCATGAGCTCCTGACAAAAAGCCCAGCTCACTGTTTACCTAAGCATTTTTAAAACAGATTAGAGCTGTAAGTAGAGAAATTACATACCTCTAAACAAGCAGGGGAGATGTTTTATGACACCATAAAATAAACAAATCAGAAAATGCCTGGCGACCAAAAGGAAGGCACAACCTACAAAGTGCCCAAAATCTGGATGTTGACACAACATACATCCTTTCTGTTCTGTCTTTCTCTGTCCCGTCTGTCCAAAACAGCACTGAATGTTTGCTGTGTATGTGTATTGTGATCAACCCCGAGTCTCCTTGGGGAGATAGGGAGGATTATAAATAAAGTGTTGTTGTTGTTGTTGTTGTTGTTGTTGTTGTTGTTGTTGTTGTTATTATTATTATTATTATTATTATTATTATTATTGGAGCCCCGGGGGCACAGTGTGTTATTTATTTATTTATTTCTACCTCACCCTTCTCCCCACAAAGGGGACTCAGGGCAGCCTCACATAAGCATCAATGATGCGATCAACATATACAAGTCATCCGCAAACCAGATCAACAATTGGGTCACACCGTCTACAGAAAACCCACACACAGATAGATATCTACATAAAAACTCCAACCATCACCCAAGTCAAAAAAGAAGCACCATTAAAGCCTTGGCAGACCGTGCAAAAAGAATCTGCGAACCCCACCTCCTCCAAGATGACCTGAACCACCTCAACTGGGCTCTCCAGGCCAATGGAGACTCCACCTCAGACATCAGAAGAGCTGCAAGACCGAGAACAAGCCACGAGAGTAAAGATGAAGATCCACCCAGAGGAAAAGTGTTCCTGCCATACATCAAGGGAACCACTGATCGCATAGGGAAGCTGATGAGGAAACACAACATACAAACTATCTACAGACCCACCAAGAAAATCCAACAAATGCTACGTTCAGCAAAGGACAAGAGGGATCCTCTCGCTTCTGCAGGAGTCTACCGTATACCATGCAGCTGTGGACAAGTCTACATAGGGACCACCAAACGCAGCCCAAACACGAATCAAGGAACATGAAAGGCACTGCAGACTACTTCAACCAGAGAAGTCAGCCATAGCAGAGCACCTGATGAACCAGCCTGGACACAGCATATTATTTGAAAACACAGAAATGCTGGACCACTCCAACAACCACCATGTCAGACTACACAGAGAAGCCATTGAAATCCACAAGCATGTGGACAATTTCAACAGAAAGGAAGAGACCATGAAAATGAACAAAATCTGGCTACCAGTATTAAAAAACTCTAAAATTACAACAGCAAAACAACAGAGAGGAAACAACCAGGCACATCTTAACACCTCCCAGCAAGAGATTTTCCCAGGCTCAGGCAGGCCTTCAAATGCTAATGAAGGTGGTCAGTTGAAACATTCACACCTAGCTCCAGCAGAGAAGAGCTCCTTGCCCCACCCCAGCCATTCCACAGATATATAAACCCATTGTCCTAATTCCAACAGACCTCCCTACCTCTGAGGATGCTTGCCATAGATGCAGGCGAAACGTCAGGAGAAATGCCTCTAGAACATGGCTCTATAGCCCGAAAAAAACCCACAAGAACCTAACATATACAATAAACATTTCAATTAAAACCTTAAAACTCAATTTAAACTACTGAGCTGCTGAACTTGCTAACCGAAAGGTTGCAGGTTTGAATCCGGGCAGCAGCATGAGCTCCCACTGTGAGCCTCAGCTTCTACCAACCTAGCAGTTTGAAAACATGCAAATGTGAGTAGATCAATAGGTACCACTCCAGCAGGAAGGTAATGGCATTCCATGCAGTCATGACCTTGGAGGTGTTTATGGACAATGCCGGAGGTGTCTATGGACCTTGGAGGTGTCTTGACCTTGGAGGTGTCATGGCCTTGGAGGTGTCTATGGACACCTCCACATGACCTTGGAGGTGTCTATGGACAATGCCGGCTCTTTGGCTTAGAAATGGAGATGTGTACCAACCCCCTCAGAGGTGGACATGACTGGACTTAATATCAAGGGGAAACCTTTACCTTTTCTATTGTTGTTGTTGTTGTTGTTTGAAACACAACAATATGAGTCCACAGCAGTCACTCTGCTGGCTGTTGTATTGGATCACACGTCGGACACTTCCCAAATGTCTTAGGATTGTGTGATCTTGTCAGCGCTGGTGGTGTTTAAGTTCAGGCCAAGGTCTTTAGGCACTGCAACCAGTGTCCAATCACCACTGGGACCACCTTTACTGGTTTGTGCCAGAGTCTTTGCAGTTCGATATTATTTATTTATTATTATTATTATTATTTGAAACACAACAAGATGAGTCCATGGCAGACACTCTGCTGGCTGTTGTATTGGATTACACATCGGACACTTCCCAAGTGTCTAGGACTGTGTGATATATCGGCGAATAATGCGTGCAGATCCCAGTAAGGCCTTCTGCAGCTGCCAGATGGTAATCTTGTCAGCAATAATTGGGTTTAAGTGCAGGCCAAGGTCTTTAGGCACTGTACCCAGTGTGCCAATCACCACTAGGACCACCTTTACTGGATTATTATTGTTGTTGTTGTTGTATTGTCAAAGGCTTTCATGGCCGGAATCACCGGGTTGTTGTGGGTTTTTCGGGCTATATGACCATGTTCTAGAGGCATTCTCTCCTGATGTTTCACCTGCATCTATGGCAAGCATCCTTAGAGGCATCCTACCTCTGAGGATGCTTGCCATAGATGTAGGCGAAATGTCAGGAGAGAATGCCTCTAGAACATGGCCATATAGCCCAAAAAACCCTACAACAACCCATTATTATAATAATAATAATAATTATTATTATTATTATTATTATTATTGCCTTACTGCCAACAGACCTCTGAGGATGCCATTAGCCACAGATGCAGGTGAAACGTCAGGAGAGCATGCTTCTGGAACATAGCCATACAGACCGAAAAACTCACAGCAACCCAGTGATTTCAGCCATGAAAGCCTTGGACAACAAATTTAAAACATTTAATAAGAAGCCACCCCTAAAGCAACAGGACTAGATGACCTCAAGAGGTCCCTTCCACCTCTTAACATTGGTGCCAATGGGTCCTGGTTTCATTTGTTGCTACTGATCCTAGAAAAAGCAACTCAGCAATCTTATATAGGAAAGGGTTCATGTTGCTCTTATAACTTGACTTTATAAGATTTAATATTCGGGATCTGGTGTTTATTTTCTCGCCGAGGCTTGATATGCGCTGGGGGCCTCGTGGGACGAGGACGGTTGAACCAAAAAGGTCCGACTGAATCAATAAAGGGACACGCTCCTCTGCTGCGGGTTGTTTGCCTTCGCAGTTTATCGCAGGTCAGGACCGAGTTGGAGTTGACTTAGCCGGCAGGTGACCCGCAGCTGGGCCTCGGAAACATCTGGAAAGCTCTCCCGCTCCATCTGAGAAGGAAGGAATGCCAGGTTGTGGGTTGCCTTTGGCTTTGGAGACGTTGCTATGATTTCTTAGGAACTCCAGCATGATTCTGCAGCAGGAATGGGCGAACTTAGGCCATCCAGATGTTTTGGACTTCAACTCCCACCATTCCTAACAGCCTCAGGCCCTTTCCTTTTTCCCCTCAGCCGCTTAAGCGGCTGAGGGGAAAAAGTAAAGAGCCTGAGGCTGTTAGGAATGGTGGGAGTTGAAGTTCAAAACACCCGGAGGGCCCAAGTAAGGAATAGACATTGCAAAAAGTATAATAGTTTTTGTCTACCTTTTCACTGCAGTCAACTGAAGCTACCCATGGACCATTTTTCTGCATGACAAACAGTGACATCTAGTGGTGATAGTGAACACTGCAGGTGAAGCATCAACTTCATCCCAAAAGACACACCTTTTGGTCCCTATTTTGCCCCAGGTCAGAGCTAACAGATGGAAAATGCCTTCAAGGTAACACCAAACAACCACACACATATTGTGTGTTCCTTTTTTTTCCTTTTTTTTCTTTTTTTAATTTATTGTAGCTTTAACATATTCGGTATTTAAACATTCTTATACTTATCACTTTCCATTAACAATTGTACAGAACATGTATGTCTTGATACCTATAATATTTCATTCTCCTGCTTCATTACATCCAATCACCCAGTGCTAACCCTTCACCCCCGACCAGCCAATTACAATACTTATTTCCAAAAATCAGTTGTTTCTATTACAGGTTTGGTCCCCTTACCTTCTATATATACATATTCTATCAATTTCCCCCAAATCTTCCCAAAATCATCTTTTTTTGATAATCCTCTTTTAACCTTAATGTTTCCTGTCAGTTTATCGTTTATTGCGATGTCCCAAATCTCCCTATACCACTCTTCCAATTGGCACTCCCCTCCTTCTTTCCATTTTTTAGCTATTAATAATCTTGCTGCTGTTACCAGATTGGCAATTAATTCTTTTAGTTCTTTTGGTATTTTAACATTGTCAATAAATGACAGCAGTGCTATCTCCGGTGTTCCTGTTATCTCTATTTGGGTGATTCTTCTTATTTCTTGAAATACATTTTCCCAAAATTTTTGAACATATTTGCAAGACCACCACATGTGTATATATGTGCCAGTTTCTTGACAGCCCCTCCAGCACTGCTTAGAATGTTTCTTGTCAATTTGATTTAATCTGATTGGTGTGAGGTACCATCTCCACACCACTTTGTAATAGTTCTCTTTTATTCTTATTGACATATTTTTTAATATACGCATATTCCACATTCCTTTCCAGTTTTGTGGGTGTATTACTTTATTACAATCTAACTCCCACATTCTTTTAAGGTGGTCCTCCTCCTGGACCCCTTCCAACAACATTTTGTAGATATCACTTGTTATACCTTTTGTTCTTTCTTTTCCTTCCTTACTCCCCCTTTGGCTAATCATTTCTTCAAATTTGGTAAATTCTCTCTCTCCTTTATATTTCTTTCTTATTTCCCTTAACCATCTTTCAAGTTGTAGTACTTTAAACCATCCAATGTTCCCTCCTAACTGGACCTTTATCTCATCTATATTTTTCATCTTTGATTCCCAATCTTTTAATTTCGTTATTCCTTTTTCCTTGAATTCACTTTCCAACTCCTTTTTGAGATTTATGGGGAAATTATTTGTAATCAGCACCGGTGTTAATGGGGATATCGAGGGTATTAATTTTTCTTCATATTTAGACCATATTCCCAATATGTTTTTTAGAAAAGGGTTCTCTATTTTGTTATACCATTTCTTGTCTAGATTCCTAGTTTTCCCTATAAAGAAAATATATTCTAGTTTCATGTCTATGTCTTCACTCTCTTCTTCTAACCATTCTAAATCCTTTTGACCAATAATCCCTTCAACAACATATCTTAACTGGTTTGCTATATAGTATAGTTTTAAGTTTGGTATTCCCAGACCTCCCTTCTTTTGTAGTTTATACCATTTTGCCTTGTTAATTCTAACTCTTTTGTTCTCGTTGCAAAAGGTGTTTATCATATTCTGCCACTTTGAAATTTCTCCAGCTGAGATTTTAATAGGTAGCATCCTAAACAAAAAGTTTATTTTAGGTAAAATTTTCATCTTTATTAGAGCTATTCTACCAAACCATGACAATTTGAGCTTGGCAAATTTAGCCAGAGTATCCTTCACATTTTTCCTTAATTCAATTAGATTCTCCTCTTCTAGTTTATCAATTTCTTTAGAAATATTAATTCCTAGATACTTTATTGAGTTCTTTATTTTTAATCTGCCCAATCTCCCTTCTCTTAATTTTTCTTCCTCTTCTTTAGTGTGGTTAAATAATAAAATTTCCGATTTGTCCCAATTAACTTTAAGGCCTGTAATTTCTCCAAACTCTGTTAAATATGCTTCTATTCTTTTTATCTGTTCTAATGGCTTTCTGAAGGTTAGTAGTGTATCATCTGCAAATAAACATATCTTGTATCTTCCCTCCTTCCCTATCCCCTTTATATGTTTATCCTCTCGTATCATATTTGCTAGCAATTCTATGACTATTGCGAATAGGGTAGGAGAGAGGGGGCATCCTTGTCTTGTTCCTCGAGACAATCTTATTTTCCCAGTAAGGCCATCATTTACTTGTATAGTTGCATAGTTGGTTGAATATAGTCTCTCAATCAGTCCTCTAAATCTCTCTCCTAAACCAAATTTTTCTAATATTTTTTTTAATGCCGGCCATGAGACACAATCAAATGCTTTAAATATGTCTAGGGCCAATATCCCTGCTTTAATATTCTTTTTCTTAATTGTATGAATCATATTTAGTACTCTTCCCACTGGGTTTGACATTTGTCTACCAGGAATGAATCCACATTGATCTTTATTAATATAATTATATATAAAGCTATTTAATCTTTTTGCCATTATTGCCGTCAATATTTTAGCATCTTGATTTATAAGGGCAATAGGTCTATATGAACCAGGATCTTTAGGATCTTTATTTGTTTTTAGAATTAATATGATCCTTGATTCCTGCCATGATGAAGGGATCTGTTCTCCTTCCATTATCCTATTATATAGTTCTTTTAATTTTGGAACTAAAATTGATTTAAATTTTTTATAATATTCCGGTCCTAGCCCATCCATTCCAGGAGTCTTCCCTCCTTTCAATTTATCTATAGCGTCTCCTATCTCTTTTTCTGATACTGATTGTTCCATACTCATTTTATCCATCTCCTGTAATTTTATTTTCCAGTATTTATCTATAACCCCCTCTATTTTGTTGTTGGGGTTATCCACTGCTGTATATAATTTTTGATAAAATTCTTGGAAGACAGCTAGCTTTTCTTTCATTGATATGATTTCCCTACCCCACTTATCTTTTATAGTTCCAATTGTGTTCTTATTCTTCTTCTCTTGTGCTGCTTTAGCTAGCATCCTAGAGTTCCGATTGCTATATTCAAAATATTCCCTTTTCGTGTATATCAAATCTCTCTGTACTTTTTCCAAGTCATGTTTATCCAATTCTTTCCTTTTGGCCATTGCTTTAAGATAACTTTGTTTATCTTTTTCCCTTATGTATCTCTTTTCTAGTTCTTGGATTTCTAATTCTAAATTCCTTCTCTCTGCTTCTTGTTCCCTTCTTAGGTTGCATGCTTCTTTTATGCACAGGCCCCTTGATACTGCTTTCATCGCATCCCACACAGTTGCATAAGGGCATTGGTTGTTATCATTAATTTCCCAAATATCTCCTAATTCTTTGGTTATTTTTCCCACTATCTTGCTATTCTCTAATACTGCATTTCCTATCTTCCAGTTCTTATATGTTTGGTAATCCTTCGTTATTTGGAGATCCAAGCTTATTAATTCATGGTCTGAGCATCTTATTACCCCTATTCCAGTATCTAGTACTTTGGGCAGTACCTGTTGTGAAACAAAAAAGTAATCAATTCTAGAAAAAATTTGATGAGCTGTCGAATGGAATGTAAATCTTTTCTCATTCCCCTTTAACGTTCTCCAAATATCAACCATATTTTTATTCCTTATTATTCTATTTAGAGTTGTTCTATTTGGCATTTTCCCTTTCCCTTTCTTTGTGTGGTGGGATTTATCCATTTCCTCATCCATTATTCCATTGAAATCCCCTCCTATGATCAAATACCCTTTTTGTATTCCCTCTATTTCTTTAAATATTGTTTCATAGAATTCCGCTTGGTTAGTGTTTGGAGCATATACATTAGCAAAGGTGAAATCCTCATTCCCCATTGTCCCTTGTATAATAATATATCTTCCTTGCTCATCTATCTTTGTTTCTTTTATATTGAAACCACATTGATTTTGGATTATAATTGCCACACCTCTCGATTTAGATGTTCCATATGATTTTATATATTGTGTGTTCCTGCATTGAATTAGTTTTTAAGCACCCTGCATGTTTAAGCCCCAACACATGATTTTTCTCTGCTGTGCAAACTCAGATACCTAGATCGGTGCTTCTTTGTGCCATATGATGAAAAATCTGTCCAGTTGTTTCAGATCTTGAGTGGAATTTTCACATCTCATACTTGGGTTGTTCTAATTTGGCTTGGACAAATGGAGATCCCATCCTAAATTGGAAACTCCACTGTTCTTGTTGTTGTTGTGTGCTTTCAAGTCATCTTCAAAGGTATTGTCGAAGGTTTTCATGGCCAGAATCACTGGGTTGCTGTAGGTTTATTCAGGCTATATGGCCATGTTCTAGAGGCATTCTCTCCTGACGTTTCACCTGCATCTATGGCAAGCATCCCCAGAGGTAGTGAGGTCTGTTGGAACTAGGAAAATGGGTTTATATACCTGTGGAAAGACCAGGTGGGACAAAGGACTCTTGTCTGCTGGAGCTAGGTGTGACTGTTTCAACTGACTACCTTGATTAGCATTTGATAGCCTGGAAGTGCCTGGAGCAATCTTTTGTTGAGAGGTGATTAGATTAAAAAAAACCTCTAAAATTAAAACAGCAAAACAGCAGAGGGAAAACAATCAGGGACATTTGGCCTCCTACAGTCCAGATTACTAAAGCAAAAATAATCCACATTATTTTCTTTGAACTGGATTGTATTAAACTACACTGCCAGATCATCCAGTTCGAAGCAGATAATCTGGATTTTTTTATGGCAGTATAGAAGGGGCCGGAGTCTCTCGATCTGGAATCTAGTCTTCCTCTTGCCTTTCAACTTCCTTCCTTACCAAGCTTTATTGTCTTCTCTAATGAGTTGATTCTTCTCATTGTAGATCCAAAGCATGACAGCCTCAGTTGAGTCATCTTGGCTTCCAAGATGACTTCCAGGAAATGTTCTGACTTGATTTGCTTTTCAGCACTCTGCCAGATTTCCAGAATTTCAGCAACACGTTTCAGATGAGTTGATTTTCATCCTCTCATCTTGACCCGTCTTATCAGCCTGTTCTTGGTTAGGCATCATCATCCAGTTTTCACAGTCACACAAACAGATGGGAAATACTATGGCCATGTACTATCCAAGTATTCAATAATATATCTCATGATATGACTGGATGACAGCTCCCAACCTGCTGGGCAGTTTGGATCTGATAAGCATTGGAGTATACCAACATATAAAGAGGTTCCCCAACTCTTTCCAAAAGCCAATGGCAGCTTTTGGCTCCATATTACTTGAATGGTGAATCCACACTCAGCTTTAATCTCCTGCCATCGTTGCTAAACTACAACTCCCAGGCCACCTAGTATTAAACCCCTTGGGCTGGATGGAAGTTTTAGATGTTTCACTTGGGGGTGGATGGGTTTATGGGGCCATCAGTGTTCAATATGGTCCATATTCAGCTAAAGATGTGGAAGCAGAGATTTATCTTTGGCACTGTTGCTCTTTGCCCTTGCAAGTGTGTGCATTGATTACTTTACATTATGTATATTACAGAAGGATAGCATTGGAAGAGGTACTCCATAGGCCATCTTGTCTGACTCCCTGCTCCATTCAGGATCAACATGTAAAGTGTCATCACCAGGGAAACATCCAGGGAAGGAGAGACCCAACTATCTCTCTGGGCAATTGCCTCCATTGCCAAACTGCTCTTATGTTCAAGACGTTCCCTCTAATATGCAATCAAGATCTTCCCTTTGTTGTTGCTTATGCATTCAGTCGCTTCCGACTCTTCGTGACCTCATGGACCAGATGGCCGCCCCCAGCTCCTTCAAAGTCAAGTTAGCCACTTCAAGGATACCATCCATCCATCTTGCCATGGTCGGCCCCTCTTCCTTTTTCCTTCCATTTCGCCCAGCATCATTCTCTTCTCCAAGCTTTCCTGTCTTCTCATGATGTGGCCAAAGGACTTCATGTTTGCCTTTAATCTCCTTCCCTCCAATAAGCATCCAGGCATTATTTCTTGGATTATGGACTGGATGGACCTTCTCGCAGTCCAAGGCACTCTCAGAATTTTCCTCCAACACTACAGTTCAAAAGCATCTATCTTCCTTCGCTCAGACTTCCTTATGGTCCAGCTCTCGCATCCATAGGTGACTATGGAGAATACCATGGCTTTGACTATGCGGATCTTTGTTGTCAGTGTGATGTCTCTACTCTTCACTATTTTATCAAGATTGGTCATTGTTCTCCTCCCAAGAAGGAAACATCTTCCGATTTCCTGGCTGCGGTCTGCGTCTGCAGTCATCTTCACGCCTAGAAATACAAATCCTGTCACTGCCTCTGCCTTTTCTCCCTCTATTTGCCAGTTATTTATCAGTCTGGTTGCCATAATCTTGGCTTTGTTGATATCTAACTGCAACCCAGCTTTTGCCCTTTTTTTCACGTTAGTTAGAAGGCTCCTCAACTCCACCTCATTTTCAGCCATAAAGGTGGTATCATCTGCATATCTAAGGTTGTTAATGTTTCTTCCAGCAATTTTAACTCCAGCCTTGCATTTGTCAAGCCCCGCACATTGCATGATGTGTGCTGCATACAAGGTGAATAGGTCGGGGGAGAAGAGACAGCCCTTTCATACTCCTTATCTAATCTTGAACCAGATCTACCTTTTGTAGTTCATTCGTTCAGTCGCTTCCAACTCTTCATGGCCTCATGGACCAGCCCACACCAGAGCTCCCTATCAGCCGTGGCCACCCACAGATCCTTCAGAGTCAAACCAGTCACTTCAAGGATACCATCCATCCATCTTGCCCTTGGTCGGCCCCTCTTCCTTTTTCCTTCCATTTTCCCCAGCATCATTCTCTTCTCCAAGCTTTCCTGTCTTCTCATGATGTGGCCAAAGTACTTCAACTTTGTCTCTAGTCTCCTTCCCTCCAGTGAGCAGTCGGGCTTTCTTTCCTGGAGGATGGACTGGTTGGATCTTCTCGCAGTCCAAGGCACTCTCAGGATTTTCCTCCAGCTCCACAGTTCAAAAGCATCTCTCTTCCTTCACTCAGCCTTCCTTCTGGTCCAGCTCTCACATCAATAGGTTGCTAATATTTCTTCTAGCAATTTTAACTCAAGCCCCGCAGGACATTGCAGGATGTGTCCTGCATACAAGTTGAATAGGGAGGGTGAGAGTAGATAGCCCTGCTGTACTCCTTTCCCAATCTTGAACCAGATCTGCCCTTATGTTTCCTCAAAAACATTAGACCTGGTTCTACCTTCTGGGGTATTGAACAAAGCTGCCCTCTCTATTAGATGCATACTAATAGCAGAAAAAATAACAGGAAAGACGTTTTACAGTTTCGCATTAGTATAACCCCAGAGAATTAAGCACATGGTTGCTATCTAAATATTGCCAGTAAGTGGCAGCAGAGCCTCAACTGTATTGATTATTTTCTTTGTTGGCGACAATGGAAAACTCAAGATGGGGAAAAGATGCTTTCTGGCCCAGACCCCCAAATACATGGGCTGACCTTGAGTCTGATCATGGCTCTTCCACTGCAAGCATTATCAAATATCGGATATGTCTGCCAGCAATTGAAAACGTTAATATATTAGGGTCTCTATCACTAATAGCGCTTTATGCAGTCATGCCAGCTACATGATCTTGGAGGTGTCTACGGACAACATCGGCTCTTCAGCTTAGAAATGGAGATGAGCACCACACCCCAGAGTCGGACACAACTGGACTTAATGTCAGGGGAAAACCTTTACCTTTACCTATCACTATTAGGGTTGCCAGTTAGTTGGCCCTTTTCACTCCCATAGAGCCACATTGGATGAATGATAAATGCCTGGAGAAAGCAGTTTAAATCAATCAACAAAAGTCAAAACTGCAAATGTGGAGGGGTGACTGTATCCCAAAATCATATAAAGTATATTCTTATATTATATATATCAGGCATCATCCAACTTGCAGTTTCTCAAGCCGCTCCTGACACGACAAAAAAAAGCCAACTTGGGCCCTCTGGGTGTTTAGAACTTCAATGCCTACAACCCTTACCAGCTGTTAGGAATTGTGGGAGTTGAAGTCCAAAACATCTGGAGAGTGGGCCGAAGTTGGCCCATGCATGATAGGTAAGGATAAAGGTTTTCCCCAGTCCAGTTGTGTCCAACTCTGGGGGTTGGTGCTCATCTCCATTTCTATGGTGAAAAGCTGGCGTTGTCCATAGACACCTCCAAAGTCATATGGCCGGCATGACTGCATGGAGCGCCGTTACCTTCCTGCTGAAGTGGTACCTATTGATCTACTCACATTTTCATGTTTTCGAACTGCTAGGTTAGCAGAAGCTGGGGCTAACAGCAGGAGCACATATCGCTCCCCAATTTTGAACCTGCAACTTTTCGGTCTGCAACTTCAGCATCTCAGCGCTGTAACCCACTACGCCACCGGGGGGTTCTTGATATATATAATATAATAATATAAAATTATTATTAATTAATTAATTATTGTATTGTTAGGTTTACACTTGGGTCCTATATGCAAGTATTCCCAACATGTTGGAAAACAATTCAAACTACGGAGCATTTCTGTCCTTTCGGATAAAGCATACTGAACCTGTCCTCAAAGAAGGCCTTCTTCTCTGAACACCAGGCGGCAGTCTTGGCTGGGAAAATCCATATCCAAGGAACTGGAAGATTTCCTTGACTAGTCCCTGATCTGTTTGTTCTTCCCCCTAAATCCTCCTCTTTGCCAGGGTCAGCATTTCAAATTTGCCTCATTTTGCTCTTGATTTGCCTACCATCCCATCCCTTGTCCACATCCTTCAATGGTTACTTTACAGTTTGGACTAAACTATGACTAGAAAGCACTAGATCCCAATCTTGGAAGCTAAGCAGGGTTAGCCCTGATTAGCACTTGGATGGGTGACCACTGATGAATATCGCTATGGGCTGGATTTCAGAGGAAGGGACTGGCAAAGCCATCTTTGAGTCTTCCCTGCCATTTTATTTATTTATTTATTTATTTATTTATTTATTTATCAAACAATCAATCAATCATGTCAGGGCAACCAGTCAATTGTATTACATTTCTAATAGAACAAAACAAACAGACAAAATAAAAAAATGTGAGTTTGGTAGTTGATTAAATGTCCTTTGACCAGTATCTGGCCACTTGGAGTGCTTCTGGTGTTGCCGCAAGAAGGTCCTCCATTGTGCATGTGGCAGGGCTCAGGTTGCATTGCAGCAGGTGGTCAGTGGTTTGCTCTTCTCCACACTCGCATGTGTGGATTCCACTTTGTGGCCCCATTTCTGAAGGTTGGCTCTGCATCTTGTGGTGCCAGAGCGCAGTCTGTTCAGCGCCTTCCAAGTCACCCAGTCTTCTGTGTGCCCAGGAGGGAGTCTCTCATTTGGTATCAGCCATTGGTTGAGGTTCTTGGTTTGAACCTGCCACTTTTGGACTCTCGCTTGCTGAGGTGTTCCAGCGAGTGTCTCTGTAGATCTTAGAAAACTATTTCTTGATTTAAGTCGTTGACGTGCTGGCTGATACCCAAACAGGGATGAGCTGGAGATGTCACTGCCTTGGTCCTTTCACTATTGGCTGCTACTTCCCGGCAGATGTCAGGTGGTGCAATATTGACTAAACAGTGTAATTTCTCCAGTGGTGTAGGGGTGTAGACATCCTGTGATAATGTGGCATGTCTCATTAAGAGCCAAATCCATTGTTTTAGCGTGGTGAGATGTGTTCCACACTGGGTATGTGTACTCAGCAGCAGAATAGCATAGCGCAAGGGCAGATGTCTTCACTGTGTCTGGTTGTGATCCCCAGGTTGTGCCAGTCAGCTTTCGTATGATATTGTTTCTAGCACCCACTTTTTGCTTGATGTTCAGGCAGTGCTTCTTGTAGGTCGGAGCACGGTCCAGAGTGACTCCTCCCAGGGTTTTGGGTGTGCTGCAATGCTCCAGTGGGATTCCTTCCCAGGTAATAATCCTCAGAGCTCAGGATGCTTGTCTGTTCTTAAGGTGAAAAGCACATGTCTGTGTTTTAGATGGATAAGGATCAGCTGGTTTTCCCTGTAATAGGCAGTAAGAGCACCTAAGCTTCGGAGAGCTTCTCTTTAACCATCTCAAAGCTCCCTGCTTGAGCGATAATGGCACGATCATCAGCGTAGATGAAACTCTCTGTCCCTTCTGGCAGTGGCTGGTCATTTGTGTAGATGTTGAACATGGATGGAGCAAGCACGCTCCCCTGAGGCAGGCCGTTCTTCTGTTTCCGCCATCTACTTCTCTGGCCCTGGAACTCAAAACCAGATTATCTCCTTTGAACTGGATTATATGCCAGTGTGGACTCATATAATCCAGTTGAAAGCAGATAATTTTGATTATCTGCTTTGATAATCTGGATGATATGGCTGTGTAGAAGGGGTCTCAGTCCTTCTTGCTCAAATGCTGCAAGCCTTGAATTTTCAAAGTATCAGGAAAGCTGCCTTTTTGAGCTGTCACTCAAAAAGGACTAGACTATGATGGAGACTTGGGTTGGAATCTTCGACAGGGAAAGAATGGATATATTTTAAGATGAAGACCTAGGTTTCCAATGCTGTGCTTTGATAGAAAAGGAGCAAATAGGCTCCAAAACAAGTGGAGTGACCAAAACTCCTGGCTTGGAGGGATCTGCCCAGCCATGTCCTCTTCCATACGCATTTTTGGGAGATGATGCACATTAACCAGGAATGTGCATAATTAAGATGCATGCATCCTCCCAGGAGCTCTTGGGGAGGATGTGTATTGGCCATTGATGATATCACGGTGAGACAATAATGCATTGGCCATCGAGACAATGCCATTCCCTTGAGATTGTGCATAGAACCCCGGGAATGCCCAACAGTCCTGCGGGAAATTCCCCCTATTGCGCCAAAGGGTACAACATTCTTCTGAGAACTATGTCTCCCTTAAGGCCAAAGGAAGAGGAACTATCTTGACCAGGGAATGAGCACAATTCCCTTCCCATGAATAGATTATTATGCGCACATTCTTCGCAGGAGTAGCCATGCACCCAATGGAAAAACATTACTTATGTATATGAGCTGGCTAAATCCACCTTAGCTGTAACATCTCTCTCCACATTTACTGCATCTACACTGTGGAATTAATGCAGTTAATGGCCCTTGCTATGGGATCCTGGGAGTTGTAGTTTGGTGAGACACCCTGTGGAATTAATGCAGTTAATGGCCCATGCTATGGGATCCTGGGAGTTGTAATTTGGTGAGACACCCTGTGGAATTAATGCAGTTAATGGCCCATGCTATGGGATCTGGGAGTTGTAGTTTGGTGAGATACCCTGTGGAATTAATGCAGTTAATGGCCCATGCTATGGGATCTGGGAGTTGTAGTTTGGTGAGATACCCTGTGGAATTATTGCACTTAATGGCCCATGCTATGGTATCCTGGGAGTTGTAGTTTGATGAGACACCCTGTGGAATTAATGCACTTAATGGCCCATGCTATGGGATCCTGGGAGTTGTAGTTTGATGAGACACCCTGTGGAATTAATACACTTAATGGCCCATGCTATGGGATACTGGGAGTTGTAGTTTGGTGAGACACCCTGTGGAATTAATGCACTTAACGGCCCATGCTATGGGATCCTGGGAGTTGTAGTTTGGTGAGACACCTTGCGGAATTAATGCAGTTAATGGCCCATGCTATGGGATCCTGGGAGTTGTAGTTTGGCGAGATACCTAAACTGTTGAGCAGAAAAGGTTAAAGACCTTGCAAAACTACAACTCCCAGGGTTGCCTGGCATTGAGCCATTGGCAATTCAAGTAGTGTCAAACTGCATTCATTCTACAATGTAGATCAGTGGTTCTCAACCTTCCTAATGCCGCAACCCCTTAATACAGTTCCTCATGTTTATTTATTTATTTATTTATTACTGCGCTTGTATACCGCCGTTTCTCAGCCTACATTGGCGACTCAACGCGGTTTACAACATTACAATAATCAACAATATTCAAGATAAAAAGCATAAAAAAGCATAAAAACACATACATAATATACAATATTGGGCCACCAATATCGAACCAATGCATCTCTTAGTTAAAAACGCAGTCCAATTTCATCGTCTGTGATTACCAGTCCTTGATCGTCAGATTCGTTGCACCGTGTTAACCGAATGCTTGTTCGAACATCCATGTCTTCAGTCTTTTTCGAAACGCCACCAGCGAGGGGGCGTGATCTTACCTCTATGGGGAGGGCGTTCCAAAGCCGAGGGGCTACCACAGAAAAGGCCCTGTCTCTCGTCCCCGCCAGCCGCACCTGTGAAGCAGGCGGGATAGAGAGCAGGGCCTCCCCAGAAGATCTTAGGGTCCTGGTGGGCTGATAGGCCGAGATACGTTCGGATAGGTAAGTTGGGCCAGAACCGTTTAGGGCTTTAAAGGCCAGCGCCAGCACTTTGAATTGAGCCCGGTAGCAAATCGGCAGCCAGTGGAGCTGGTGCAGCAGAGGAGTTGTATGCTCCCTGCGCTCCGCTCCAGTTAGTATCATGGCTGCCGCCCGTTGGACTAATTGGAGCTTCCGAGCCGTCTTCAAAGGCAACCCCACGTAGAGAGCGTTGCAGTAGTCAAGACGGGATGTAACCAGAGCGTGGACTACCGTGGCCAAGTCAGACTTCCCAAGGTACGGTCGCAGTTGGCGCACAAGTTTTAATTGTGCGAATGCTCCCCTGGTCACCGCCGAAACCTGGGTTTCCAGGCTCAGCGATGAGTCCAGGATCACACCCAAACTGCGAACCTGCGTCTTCAGGGGGAGTGCGACCCCGTCTAACACAGGCTGTAACCCTATACCCTGTTCGGCCTTGCGACTAACCAGGAGTACCTCTGTCTTGTCTGGATTCAATTTCAATTTGTTCGCCCCCATCCAGACCATTACAGCGGCCAAGCACCGGTTCAGGACCTCGACAGCCTCCTTAGTAGCAGGTGGGAAGGAGTGACAGAGTTGGACATCATCCGCGTACAGATGACATCGCACTCCGAAACTCCGGATGATCTCACCCAGCGGCTTCATGTAGATGTTAAACAACATGGGAGACAGTATTGAACCCTGAGGAACTCCACAAGACAAAGGTTGTGGGGTTGAACAGGAGTCTCCCAGTAACACCTTCTGAGACCGGCCCTCAAGGAATGAGCGGAGCCACTGTAAAACAGTACCTCCAAGACCCATCCCCGCGAGGCGTCCCAGAAGGATACCATGGTCGACGGTATCGAAGGCCGCTGAGAGGTCGAGCAGCACCAACAGGGACACACTCCCCCTGTCGAGCTCCCGACGCAGATCATCCACTAAGGCGACCAAGGCTGTCTCGGTACCATGCCCCGGCCTAAAGCCAGACTGTGCCGGGTCCAGATAATCCGTGTCTACCAAGAATACCTGGAGTTGTGAGGCCACCACACGTTCCATGACTTTGCCCAAGAAGGGGAGATTGGAAACAGGCCGATAGTTGATGAATTGAGTGGGGTCCAGTGATGGTTTCTTCAACAGCGGTTTATCACAGCTTGCTTTAAGCTGGCTGGAAATATGCCTTCCCGAAGGGAGGCATTAACCACCACCTTAACCCACTCGGCCAATCCCCCTCTGGCCTCCTTTAGCAGCCAGGATGGGCAGGGGTCTAGGATGCATGTGGTAGCTCTCATTCCTCCAAGCACCTTGTCCACATCCTCGGATTGAACCAATTGAAATGAATCCATCAAAACTGGACAAGCAGATGCTCGTGTTACATCCTCAGAGACTGCCGTTAATATGGTATCCAGTCCAGAGCGGATCAAAGCGACTTTGTCTGCAAAGAACTGAGCAAAAGCTTCACAGCGAGCTGCCGAGTCATCAGGGCACCCATCCTGAGTGGTGGGTTTTAACAAGCCTCTGACAACTCGGAACAGTTCAGCCGGACGGTTCTTTGCAGACGCAATAGTGGCCGCAAAGAAAGTCTTCTTTGCGGCTTTTATTGCCGCGGCATATGCCCTTAGAAAGGACACAAACCGTGTTCGATTTGGCTCGCTCGGATCCGAACGCCACACGCTCTCTAGTTCCCTCTTCTTTCGCTTCAACGCTGCCAGTTCCTCGGTAAACCAAGGGGCTGGTTTAGCTCGGCTACTTGATGTTGTGGTGACCCCCAACCATAACATTATTTTCGTTGCTACTTCGTAACTGTAATTTTACTACTGTTATGAATTGTAATGAAAATATCTGATATTCAGGATGTATTTTCATTCACTGGACCAAATTTGGCATAATACCCAATAAGTCCAAATTTGAATGCTGGTGGGGTTGGGGGGGATTGATTTTGTCATTTAGGAGTTGTAGTGCTGGGATTTATAGTTCACCTACAATCAAAGAGCATTCTGAACTCCACCAATGATGGAATTGAACCAAACTTGGCACAAAGGACTCCCATGACCAACAGAAAATACTGGAAGGGTCTGGAGGAAATTGACCTTGAGTTTAGGAGCACTGTGGACTGAAACAATGATGGATCAGGACCAAACTTGGCACAAATACTCAATATGCCCAAATGTGAACACAGGTGGAGTTTGGGGAATATAGACCTTGACATTTGGGAGTTGTATTTGCTGGGATTTATAGTTCACCTATAATCAAAGATCATTCTGAACCCCACAAATGATAAAATTGGGCCAAGCTTCCCACACAGAACTCCCATGACCAACAGAAAATACTGGAAGGGTCTGGGGGAAATTGACCTTGAGTTTGGGAGTTGTAGTTCACCTACATCCAGAGAGCACTGAGGACTGAAACAATGATGGATCGAGACCAAACTTGGCATAAATACTCAATATGCCCAAATGCGAACACTGGTGGAGTTTGGGGAAAATAGACCTTGACATTTGGGAGTTGTAGTTGCTGGGATTTATAGTTCACCTACAATCAAAGAGCATTCTAAACTCCACCAATGATAGAATTGGGCCAAACTTCCCACACAGAACCCCATGACCAACAGAAAATACTGTGTTTTCCGATGGTCTTTGACAACCCCTCTGACATCCCCTGGCGACCCCCTTAGGGGTCCCGACCCCCCGGTTGAGAAACACTCATGTAGAAGACATAGTCACTCTTTCTCAACAGGAGATTCCATCTGAACACGAGGAAGAACTTCCTGACTGTAAGAGCCGTTCAGCAGTGGAACTCTCTGCCCCGGAGTGTGGTGGAGGCTCCTTCTTTGGAAGCTTTTAAACAGAGGCTGGATGGCCATCTGTCAGGAGTGATTTGAATGCAATATTCCTGCTTCTTGGCAGAATGGGGTTGGACTGGATGGCCCATGAGGTCTCTTCCAACTCTTTGATTCTATGATTCTATGAAAGGACGGGATTCAAACCCAGGTCTCCATTGTATTATACAGCCATTCTTTTCCTAGCAAAGCACAGGAAAATATTTAATCTGGGAGGTATATATATGACAGCAACATGTTATTTACATTGATTGAAGCCTTCAAACATATTTAACATGATATCAAATTGGCAGTCCCACTGAATGAATGGGACTTCCATGAACTTAATTGATCATTCAGTCAACGGAGACCCAGTGGAAAGTATTGGTTTGAATGTTGGCTCTAGAGACCAGGGTTTGACTCCTTGCTTGGCCTTCAAAACCCATTGGGTGATCTTGGGGAAGTCACACTCTCTCAGCCTCAGAGGAAGTTAATCACTGAACAAATCATAGAATCATAGAATCAAAGAGTTGGAAAAGACCTCATGGGCTATCCCGTCCAGCCCCCTGCCAAGAAGCAGGAATATTGCATTCAGATCACCCCTGACAGATGGTCATCCAGCCATCTCTCCAGGTAGGTTCACCACAAGGCCTCCATGAATCAGAAATGCCTTCAAGGCACACCAGCGCATTCCTTTTGCAATCCAAATGGCTGGAAGGAGCACTTAAGCACCATAAACCTTACAAAAGGCCTGTTCCTTGCCAGAAGCGAAAGCTCCCAGAACAGATTTCCTTTTGTAACCCCAGTCACTCTGCCTTGAGTGGGCAATTAAGAGCTATCGCCCTCACCCACCGAAACTAGCTCTGGAGCCAAAGGGGAAACTCCAAAAATGGATTCCCTTTCACCTAAAAGTTTAAGGTGTGGGAAAATGACTTTATCTTCAATAGTCAGTTAAGATTCCAGAGGATGCATCTACAGAGGATGCAGTTTGACACCACTTTAACTCCCATGTCTCAATACAATGGAATGCTGGGATTTGTTGTTTACTGAGGCGCCTGCATTCTTGGGCAGAGAAGGCTAAAGACCTCGTCAAACTACAACTCTCGGGATTTCATAGCACTGAACCTTGTAAAACTACAACTCCCAAGATTTCATAGCACTGAAACTTGTAGAACTACAACTCCCAGGATTTCGTAGCAATGAACCTTGTAAAACTACAACTGCTGAGATTTCATAGGATTGAAACTTGTAGAACTACAACTTCTGGCATCTCATAGCATTGAACCTTGTCAAACTACAACTCCTGAGATTTCATAGCACTGAACCTTGTTAAACTACAACTGCCAAGATTTCATAGCATTGAAACTTGTAGAACAACAACTCCCAGGATTTCGTAGCAATGAACCTTGTAAAACTACAACTCCTGGGATTTCATAGCATTGAAACTTGTAGAACTACAACTCCTGGGATTTCATAGCATTGAACCTTGTCGAGCTACAACTTCTGGGATTTCATAGCATTAAACCATGTAAAACTACAACTCCTGGGATTTCATAGCATTGACCTTATCAAACTACAACTCCTGGGATTTCGTAGCATTGAACCTTATCAAACTACAGCTCCCGGGATTTCATTCATCTCCTGGGAGTTCAAAGCAGTAAACCTTGTCAAACTACAACTCTTGAGGTTTCATAGCACTGAACCTTCTAAAACTACAACTCCCAGGGTTTCATAGCATTAAACTTTGTAAAACTGTAACTTCCGGGATTTCATAGAATTGAAACCTGTAGAACTACAACTCCCAGGATTTCATAGCATTAAACCTTGTAAAAATACAATTCCTGGGATTTCACAACATTGAACCTTGTCAAACTACAATTCCTGGGATTTCGTTGCATTGAACCTTGTCAAACTTCAACTCCTAGGATTTCATAGCACTGAACCTTGTTAAACTACAACTCCTGGGATTTCATAGCATCAGAACTTGGCAAACTATAACTCCTGGGATTTCACAACCTTGAACCATGTCAAACTACAGGTCCTGGAGTTTCATAGCATTGAACCTTGTCAAACTACAATGCTACAGATCATCATCATTATAATCATCATCATCATATAGGTCTGGAGAGCAAGCCCTATGAGGAGCGGTTTAAAGAGCTGGTCATATGTAGCCTGCAGAAGAGAAGGCTGAGAGGAGACATGATGAGGGCCATGGATCAAGAGGCGAGGGGAAGTCATAGAGAGGAAGAAGCAAGCTTGTTTTCTACAGCTCAGGAGACTAGGATGCAATGGAACAATGACTTCAAACTACAGGAAAAGAAGTAGATTCCACCTGAACATTACGAAGAATGTCCTGACTATAAGGAGAGCTGTTCAACAGTGGAACTCTCTGCCCCGGAGTGTAGTGGAGGCTCGTTCTTTAGAGGCTTTTAAGCAGAAGTTGCATGGCCATTTGTCAGGGGTTCAACAGTGGAACTATATATATATATATATATATATATATATATATATAGTATAGATCAGGTTTGGGCAAACATGGGCCCTCCAGGTGTCTTAGACTCCAACTCCCACCATTCCTAACAGCCTCAGGCCCATTCTTTTCCCCCCTCAACCACATAAACTATATCTCCCAGGATTCCATAGCACTGAGCCATGGCATGGTGTCAAACTGCATTATATCTATAGTATATATCAGGCATGGGCAAACTTGGGCCCGCCAGGTGTTGTGGACTCCAACTCCCACCATTCCTAATAGCCTCAGACTCTTTCCTTTCCCCCCTCAGCCACTTAAACTACATCTCCCAGGATTCCATAGCACTGAGCCACGGCATGGTGTCAAACTGCATTATATCTGCAGTATAGGTCAGGCATGGGCAATCATGGGCCCTCCAGGTGTCTTGGACTCCAACTCCCACCATTCCTAACAGCCTCAGGGCCTTTCCTTTCCCCCCTCAGCCATTTAAACTACATCTCCCAGGATTCCATAGCACTGAGCCACGGCATGGTGTCAAACTGCATTATAAATCAGGCATGGGCAAACTTGGGCCCGCCAGGTGTTGTGGACTCCAACTCCCACCATTCCTAATAGCCTCAGACACTTTCCTTTCCCCCCTCAGCCACTTAAACTACATCTCCCAGGATTCCATAGCACTGAGCCACGGCATGGTGTCAAACTGCATTATATCTGCAGTATAGATCAGGTTTGGGCAAACATGGGCCCTCCAGGTGTCTTGGACTCCAACTCCCACCGTTCCTAACAGCCTCAGGCCCACTGCAGTATATTTTCAGTATAGATCAGGTATGGGCAAACTTGGGCCCTCCAGGTGTCTTGGACTCCAACTCCCACCATTCCTAACAGCCTCAGTCCCCTTCCTTTTTCCCCTCAGCCGCTAGGAAAGGGCCTGAGACTGTTAGGAATGGTGGGAGTTGGAGTCCAAGACACCTGGAGGGCCCAAGTTTGCCCGTGCCTGTGTTGAACCATTCCCCCAAAAGAAGAATCTCAAATAGAGGAGGCCCACATCCTTCTTTCCATCCTCTCCTGGGCTTTGAATTTCCTTTTGTTTGGTATTGGAAGGACACAAGTTTGTGTCTGTGTGTTGCATTTTGCAAGAAAAACCCTCTCCTTTGGAGAAAAAAAGGCTGTGAAAAAAAATAACACTAATAATATAAAAGAGAGAGAAAGAGACAGAGTGAAAGAAATCCCCTTGCCTTTGAACGCTGGGGCGCTTGGGCTTTTTTCTCCCCTGTGTGGGTAATGCTATAATTGCTTGGGATTTTCACCTAATGCAGTCGGAAAATCCTGGAGAGAGAAAAGAGACTGGGTTATGCCTCTTTTCTGTCTCATTCCCTCCCTTCCTGAGGTGTCTCCTTGTCCTTCCCTCATTCTCCCCCACTCCCGCCTCAGTATTTCCCTAGTGGTTGGACTGAAACTCCCATCATCCACAACCTGTCATGGGAGGACTGGGGTTGTAGTCCACGTCCTCCTTCCCATTCCCCCTTCCCACTATCTCTTTGTTTTTTCCTCATTTTCTCCAAGTAATTGGACTGAAATACCCATCATCCACAGCCTGAGAGGTTGGGGATGATGGGGTGTGTAGTACATATCCTCCTTCCTAACTCTCTCCAACTTTCCCCTCCTCTCCTTGTCCTTTCTTCAGTCTTTATCACTTCCACCCAAATACCCATCATCCACAGCCTGAGAGGTTGGGGATGATGGGGTGTGTAGTACATATCCTCCTTCCCTAACTCTCCCCAACTTTCCCCTCCTCTCCTGGTCCTTTCTTCAGTCTTTATCACTTCCACCCTCAGTTTTGGTCTGAAACTCCCACCATCCATAGCCTGTGAAGTTGGGGATGATAGGGTGTGGAGTCCACATTCATCTCCCACTATCTCCTTGTTCTTTCTCCATTCTCCATCAAGTGAAGCCAAGGCTGGCTTTGCAAGACCTGACCCACTGCCAGAACACCGACCTTGGAAGAACATCATCCTCAGACTAAAAGGGATTGCCTAAGTAAATAAGCAAGGCCAGGAAGACTTAGAGGTCTTCCATTCATAGGTTAGGGTTACCTTGACAGCACTTAAGGAGAAGAATGTAGAAAGGAAGAAGAAAAGAGGAAGGCTGAGTTCCAAGCAGGTAGACTCCATTCAAGGAAGAACTGAGTTTGCAAGACCTGAGCAGCATTGTTGACTTCAAGTTCTCTCCTTCATGGGATCATCACACATTGAAGTCTACTTGATGGCGTTTGAGATCAACCAGAAGGGAGAAAGCCTTCAGAAAAGAGGAAGGCCTTATTCCGGATGGAGCGACTTCATCCAAAGACTGAAGCAGAGCTACTGTGGATAGTGGGATCTTGAAGGTCTGTCATTTATAGGATCATCATAGGTTGAGGTTGACCAGGGAGAAGTCAAAGACAGCAAGAAGGTAGAAGGAGCAAGAAGGTAGAAGAAGCTATTGAGGACAGAGGGACTTGAAGGTCTCTCATTTATAGCGTCACAGTAGGTTGAGGTGTTCTGGAGAGAAGTTAAGAACAGCAAGAAAGTAGAAGGAGAACTATTGAGGACAGAGGGACTTGAAGGTCTGTCATTTATAGGGCCACAGTAGGTTGAAGTTGTCTGGAGAGAAGTTAAGGACAGCAAGAAAGTTGAAGGAGAGTTATTGAGGACAGAGGGACTTGGAGGTCTGTCATTCATAGGGTCACAGTAGGTTGAAGTTGTCTGGAGAGAAGTTAAGGACAGCAAGAAAGTAGAAGGATAGTATTAAGGACAGAGGGACTTGAAAGTCTGTCATTCATAGGGTCACAGTTGGTTGAGGTGGTCTGGAGAGAAGTTAAAGACAGCAAGAAAGTTGAAGGAGAGCTATTGAGGACAGAGGGACTTGAAAGTCTATCATTCATAGAGTCACAGTAGGTTGAGGTGGTCTGGAGAGAAGTTAAGGACAGCAATAAAGAGGAAAGTGGTCAGAAAAGAAGAAGGCCTTATTCCAGATGGAGAGACTCCAACAAGGAAGCCATGGAAGACTTTGCAAGACCAAAACAGAGCTGTTGAGGATAGAAGGACTTGAAGGTCTGTCATTCATAGGATTACCATAGGTTGAGGTTGACTGGAGAAGTTAAGGACAGCAAGAAAGTAGAAGGAGAGCTGTTGAGGGTAGAGGGACTTGAAGGTCCGTCATTCATAGGGCCACAGTAGGTTGAGGCTAACTGGAGAGAAATTAAGGACAGCAAGAAGGTAGAAGGAGAGCTGTTGAGGGTAGAAGGATGGAAGAACTTTCATTTACAGGGTTACCATAGATTGAGGTTGACTGGAGGGATGGTAAGGACAGCAAGAAGATAAAAAGAGAGCTGTTGAGGGTAGAAGGACCTAAGGACTTTCATTGATAGGGTCACCATAGATTGAGGTTGACTTGAGGGAAGTTAAGGACAGCAAGAAGATAAAAAGAGAGCTGTTGAGGGTAGAGGGATTGAAGGACTTTCATTTATAGGGTCACCATAGATTGAGGTTGATTAGAGGGAAGTTAAGGAAAGCAAGAGGTAGAAGGACCACTGTTGAGGATAGAGAGACTTGAAGGTCTGCCATTCATAGGATCACCATAGGTTGAGGTTGACTGGAGAAGTTAAGGGCAGCAAGAAGATAGAAGGAGAGCTGTTGAGGATAGAGGGACTTCAAGATCTGTAATTTATAGGGTCATCATAGGTTGAGGTTGACTGGAGAGAAGTTAAAGACAGCAATAAGGTAGAAGGAAGTCAGAAAAGAAGAAGGTCTTGTTCCAGATGGAGTCTCCATCATCACTGGGAGACAGGGCTGACTTGAGTTTGTAAGACATGAGAATGGGGTAACTTGAAGGTCTCGCCTTCATAGGACCACCAGAGGTTGAAGTCTACCTGGTGGAGATTAAGATCAACAAAGTATAGAAGGTCATAGGAAAAAAGGAAAGCCCTCTTTCAGAGGGAAAGACTCCATCAAGGAAGCCATGGTGAACTTTGCAGGACCTGAGCAGATCTATTGAGGTTAGGTGTGACTTGAAGGTCTCTCCTTCATGGGATCACTGTAAATGGAATTCTCCTGCACTGACTTTATTCTCTTATCAGTAAAATATTATTATTATTATTATTATTATTGTATTTTTTCGAGGGTTTTTTGAGGAGGAGCCTTTGCTATAAGAAGAAAAAGGTCTACAATCTCCAAAAACCCCTTTATTGTCCTGCACAAAGCAAACCGGGCCAAATCCAAACTCCAAATGAAACCGGTTTCAATCTGGATTGTCCCACCGACCCTCTTTTTGTCTTAACTGCAAGCCCCATAATCCCCCGCTGCATCTGCGTCTGACCTGATGCGTCCAAGCCTAGGGGAAGTTCCTTGGAGAGACTACACATCCCATCATCCCCAGACAGCACCTGTGAGCTAAGAACATGCCTGTAGGCTAAGGAGTGCAGTCCCCTTGTTTTGGAACGACAGCTCCCAGAATCCCCTAGCCATTTTGGAGCTGTAGTCCAACAAAAAGGGGTGTGGAGTCTACTGTCAAACCTCTTTATATCTATCTATCTATCTATCTATATCTATCTATCTATCTCTATCTATCTATCTATCTATCTATCTATCTATCTATCTATCTATCTATCTATCTATATCAAATGATACAAAGAGTTTAGGGTAAGCCCCCTTTTTTGGATATAAACCCCCTGTTTTTTGCAACAGCAGATCCCAGAATCCCCCGCCAGTTGGGAGCTGTAGTCCAAACTACATATATATCGCAATTTAGAAGCGATTCTATACCGGGCGAGAAGCGTCCTATCCTGAAGAATAAAACGAAGAGATTCTCTAGATAGATAGATAGATAGATAGATAGATAGATAGATAGATAGATAGATAGATAGATAGATAGATAGATAGATAGATAGATAGATAGTAGATAGATAGATAGATAGATTATATCCTAAATTGCTTCCATTTGGAAATGAAATGTAAATAATTCACATTCAAATGGAGGGAAGAGAATTGAGAAAAGAAAAGACGGGAGGGAGGGAGAGGAAGAAGGAAGGAAGGGGTGGAAAAAGGAGGGCGGAAAGCAGGATGGGAAAGAAAGAGGGAGGAAGAAAAAAAGAAGGAAAAAAGAAGGAAGCGAGAGGAAAGAAAAAGGGAGTAAGGAATAGGAATTAGGGAAAGAAGGAAGACAGGTGAAAGAAAAGAAAGGAAAGAAGGCAGAAACGGGGGAGGAGAAGAAGGAAGGGACGGTTAGGAAGGAAGAGAGAGGGAAGGGAGAAAGGAAGGAAGGAAGGAAGAAGGGGGGGAAAGAAAAAAAGGAGAAAGGAAGAGAGGAAGGAAAAGAAAAGAAGGGAAGAAAAGGAAGGAAGGGAGGGAGGAAGGAAGGAAGGAAGAAAGAAGGAAGGAGAAGGAAGGAAGGAAGGAAGGAAGGAAGGAAGGAAGGGAAGAGAAGGAGAGAAGGGGGAAGGACAAAGAAAGGGAGGAAGAAAAAAAAGAAAGAGGAAGGAAGAAAAGAAGGGAGGAGGAATAGGATGGAAGAAAGGAAGAAAAATAAAGAGAAGGGAAATAAAAGAAAAGAAGGTGGAAGTGGAGGAAGGAATGAATGAAGGAAGGAAGGAAGGAAGGAAGGAAGGAAGGAAAAAGAAAGACGGGAAATAAAAGAAAAGAAGGTTGAAGGAAGTGGAGGGAGGAAGGAAGGAAAGAAGGGAGGGAGGGAGGGAAGGAGGAAAAAGAAAGAGGCGGGAAATAAAAGAAAAGAAGGGAAGGAAGGAAAGGGAGGAAGAGAAGGAAGGAAAGAAGGAAAGGGGGAGGGAAGGAAAAAAGAAGGAAGGAAAAAGAAAAGAAGGAAGGAAGGAGAAAGAGGAAGGAAAGAAGGGAAGAAGGAAGGAAGGAAGGAAGGGAGGAGGAAAAGAAGAGAAGGGAAATAAAAGAAAAGAAGGCGGAAGGAAGTGAAGGAAAGAAGGAAGGAGAAGAAGGAAGAAAGGGAGGAGGAAAAAGAAAGAGACGGGAAATAAAAGAAAAGAAGGTGGAAGAAAGAGGAGGAAGGAAGGAAGGGAAGGGAGGGAGGGAGGAAGAAAAAGAAAGAGACGGGAAATAAAAGAAAAAAAGGTGGAAGGAAGTGGAGAGAGGGAAGGAGGGAGGGAGGGAGGGAGGAAGGAAGGAAGGAAAAAGAAAGAGACGGGAAATAAAAGAAGGTAGAAGGAAGGGGAGAAAGGAAGGAAGGAAGTCCCGGCATGGTATAGGGCGGAGAGAGGCCAGGGAACCCCTTTCTCTTGAGGAAGCCCTCGTTTCCCCGCGGGGCGTGTTCCTGCGTGTTTCTGTCACGCGTGACCCCGAGCCCCCTTGCAAGACAGGCACCCCCCCCCCCTTGTTTCCCATAAGTGAACATTGGGATGACATACCTTGCTCCCAAACACATCCCCCCAAACCCACCCACAGACACTCCCTTCCCCGCCGGGAGTGAAACGCGAGGGTTTCCTTCCACACCTCCCCAAGCCCCAGGGGTTCCTTCCTCCTCCTCCTCCAGATCTCCTTTCCCTTCTTTCTTTCTTTTTTGCAACACCCTCCCCTTCTTCTCCTTCTCTCCCTCCCTCCTTCTCACTCCACTTCGCTTCCCTTTGGCCCAACACGTCCTTAATCCGTATTAAAGCCCCATCCTGAGGCCAAGAGCTCAGTGCTTGCTCGCCTTTCGGGAGTGGCGCATCTGGGCGACCCTTTGCCCCCCTTGGGCCACCAAAACAGAGAGAGAGAGAGAAAGCCACCCTTCTTCCGCCTTTGCCTCTTGACTGCTGAGAAGAAGTCGGATTTCCACCCACAACCTTGACTCTTTCCCTCCACGAGATGCATTTGTGAACCTTTCCCTCCCTCGCCTCCAAGGGAGGAGGAGAGATCGAGAAAGGGATCCACTCGGAGATCTACCTATCCCGGGAAAGGAGTCAGCCGGACCAGGGAGAGCTACCTGCGTGGGCTTCAGAGGGGTCTCATCATCACTATTATTATTATTACTATTATTTCCTATTTATTTCCATTTTGGTGGGAGAATAGGATCTCTGCCTTTCCTTTTTTGCCTGGAAGAAGAAGAAGAGCAAAAGCTTGGACGGCTTTGGGGATCGATCTTTTCCTCGAGATCCCTTCGTCGCAGTTGAAAAGTTTGGGACCCCCGCGTGGGGAGGGCGAAATGGCCCTTTTGGGATCTTGCCTCTTCCTCTTCGGGATGTCGCCCGTCCTCTCCAGCTATCCCATCTGGTGGTGAGTCCCATTTCTGAGGTCCACTCATATCCTATTTTGTGCATTTCAGATTATTTATGTTTTCCACGGGGGAATGGTTCACGCGTGGGTAGCTGCCAGGATTTTACTTCGGGTTGCACTCCGGGTGGGATGTCGCGACTTTCTATATTTTCCATATAGCCCGAAAAACCTACAACTCAATTTCTATATTTGTTTTCCCACGGAGGAATGGTTCACGCGTGGGTGGCTGCCAGAATTTTACTTCGCATTTCACTCCGGGTTTTTTTTTAACGTCGGATGAGGTGACTTTCTATATTTTCCTTATAGCCCAAAAAGCCTACAACAACCCACTTTCTATATTTGTTTTCCACGGAGGAATGGTTCACGCGTGGGTGGTTGTTACGATTTTACTTCGGGTTGCACTCCGGGTTTTTTTTTTAACATGGGATGTCGCTACTTTCTATATTTTCTATATAGCCCGAAAAACCTACAACAACCCACTTTCTATATTTGTTTTCCACGGAGGAATGGTTCACGCGTGGGTGGTTGTTACGATTTTACTTCGGGTTGCACTCCGGGTTTTTTTTTTAACATGGGATGTCGCTACTTTCTATATTTTCTATATAGCCCGAAAAACCTACAACCCACTTTCTATATTTGTCTTCCACGGAGGAATGGTTCACGCGTGGGAGGCTGCCAGGATTTCACTCCGGTTTTTTTTTTTACGTGGGATGTCTATATTTTCTATCTAGCCCGAAAAACCTACAACAACCCACTTTCTATATTGCTTTTTGACTTTTTCGGGTGTGGAGTTTGGTTTTGTTTTTGCCCCCAAGCCATGTGAAGACCCCTCCTCTGTTTATTTATCTAAGCGCCGGGTTAGGTAAAGCTATTGCTCTCCTACTGTACAAAGCAAGAAAATTGTGGGATAGATAGATAGATAGATAGATAGATAGATAGATAGATAGATAGATAGATAGATAGATAGATAGATAGATAGATAGATAGATAGATAGATAGATAGATAGATAGATAGATAGATAGATAGATAGATAGATAGAGATAGATGCACATATACATATACATATACATACACAACATAGGCACACTTCCCCAACTTTACAGTAGGAGAAATGTGTGTGTATAGGAGGAAGAGTATGTATGTGTTTGACTTCCTTCTGCTGTGAAGTTGGACATGAATATAATGCTATACACACACACACATTTCCAACTTTACTATAGGATAAAGTAGGATATATATGTTGTGTTTTCTCCAACTGTTAAGCTGGAAAATTATATATACACACTTGGGAAACTTTTCAGTAGGAGAAAGTAGGATAGATATATGTATTATCCTACATTCTCCTTACTATAAAGTTGGAAAAGTATATACACACACTTTCCCAGCTTTACCGGAGAGGATAGCTTTGTGATCCATCCATCTATCTATCCTTCTATCCATCCATCTATATGTATCTGTACCTATTCAGCTATCTATCTATCTATCTATCTATCTATCTATCTATCTATCTATCTATCTATCATCATCTATCTTTCTATCTATCTATCATCTATCTATCTATCTATCTATCTATCTATCTATCTATCTATCTATCCTTCTCTCTATCTATCTATCTATCTATCTATCTATCAATCATTCTATCTTTCTATTTATCTCTTTCCTTCTATTTTTTTCTATTTCTTTCTATCTATCCTTTCCTTTCTTTTTCCTTTCTTTCTTTCTTCTATACTTCTATCTATCCTTTTATCCATCTATCTATCTGTCTATTTTTCTATGTATCTTTGTATCCTTCTATCTATCATTCTATTTCTCTCTATCCTTCTCTATCTTTCCATTTATCTATCTTTCTTTCTATCCTTCTATCTATTTATCTCTTTCCTTTTGTCTATCTATTTCTTTCTATCTATCCTTTTATCTTTCTTTCTTCTATCCTTATATCAACCCTTCTATCTATCTATCTATCTATCTGTCTGTCTGTCTGTCTTTTTTTCTACTCTTCTATCTATTTTTCTATTTCTTTCTATTCTATCTATTTTTCTATCTTTCTATCTTTCTATCTTTATCTATCTATCTATCTATCTATCTATCTATCTATCAATCCTTCTATCTGTCTGTCTGTCTATATTTCTATCTTTCTTTCTATTCTTCTAGCTATTTTTCTATTTCTTTCTATCCTTCTATCTATTTTTCTATCCTTCTATCTTTCTATCCTCTTTATTTATTTATTTATTTATTTATTTATCTATCATCTATCCTTCTATCTGTCTGTCTATATTTCTATCTATCTTTCTTTCTATTCTTCTAGCTATTTTTCTATTTCTTTCTATCCTTCAATCTATTTTTCTATCCTTCTATCTTTCTATCCTTCTCTTTATTTATTTATTTATTTATTTATTTATTTATTTATTTATTTATTTATTTATTTATTTATTTATCTTTCCATCTATCTATCTATTTATCTGTCTTTCTATCCATCCATCTATCTATCCTTCTATCTATCTATCTATCTATCTATCTATCTATCCTTCTATCTATCTATCCTTCTATCTATACTTCTATCTATCTATCTATCTATCTATCTATCTATCTCTCTCTCTTCCTACTTTCCCCTACTGTAAAGTTGGAAAATTATTTACACACACACACACACACATTTCCAACTTTTCTATCCTTCTATCTATCTTTCTTTCTATCTATCTATCTATCTATCTATCATCTATCTATCTATCTATCTATCTATCTATCTATCTATCTATCTATCTATCTATCCTTCTATCTATCTATCTATCTATCTATCTATCTATCTATCTATCTATCTA
>NW_026847660.1:129152346-129162346 GCF_025583915.1 Anolis sagrei ordinatus | reverse complement strand
CCCCTCAGTCCCCCAAGTCCCTTTGCAGGGAAGGATCAAGAAGGCGAGGAAGTGGGCGCCCCGAGGAAGAAGAAGAAGACCCCTTGAAAAGAGAGGGGAGGATGAATAAGAAGGGCTTGGCATTGCTTTCCCAGGAAATTGCACTTAGGGAGGAAAGAAGGAGAGAGAAATGAGAGAGAGAGGGGAAGAGGAAGGAAGGAGGAAGGGAAGAAGGAAGGAGAGAAGTGGAGAAAGAGAAAAATTGAACTGAAGGAAAGAATGAGGGAGGAGGAGGAGAAAGAAAGGAGAGAGAGAGAGAAGAAAGGGAAAGGAAAGATGGAACTAAAGAAAGAAAGAGAGGGGAAGAAGAAAGGAAGAGAGAGAAGAAAGGAAGGAAAGGAACAAGGAAAGGAAAGAAGAAGGAAAGAAAGAAAGAAAGAAAGAAAGAAAGAAAGAAAGAAAGAAAGAAAGAAAGAAAGAAAGAAGCCACAGAGAGAGAAGGTATGGAAGAAAGGTGGAACTAAAGGAAAGACTGAGAGAGGAAGAAGAAGAAAGAAAGGAGAGAAAGAGAAGGTAGGGGGAAAAGATGGAAGTAAAGAAAGAATGAGAGAGGAAGAAGAAGAAAGAAAGTAGAGAGAGAGAGAGAGAAGGTAGGGAAAGGAAAGATTGAACTAAAGAGAACTAAAGGAAAGAATGAGAGAGGTGGAAGAAGAAAGAGAGTGAGAGACAGAAGGTAGGGAAAAGAAAAATGTTACAAGAGAGAGAAGAAGAAAGAAAAGAGATTGAGAGAAAGGAAGGAGGGGAAAACGAAGGAGGGGAAAATAGGAAGGAAGGATGGAGAAAGAAGGGAGAAAGGAAGGAAAGTATTAAAAAGCAAGAGGCAAAGAGAAAGATTGATAGGGGAAGAAGGAATAAAAGAGGGGGGGAGGATGGAGGGAGGAAGGAAGGAAAAAAGGAAGGAGGAAGAAAAGGAAAAGGGTTAAAGAAAGAAAGGAGTAAAAATAGGAAGGAAGAATAGAGAAGGGAGAGAGGGAGGAGAGAATGAGAGGGGGAAGGAGGGAGAGAGGGAGAGAGAAGGTAGGAAAAAGAAAGGATGAGGCAGAAGAAAAAAGGAAGAAAAGAGAGAGAGAAAGAAGGGAGACAAGAAGTAAGAAGTAAGGAAAAAAGAAAGGAGAAGGAAAATAAGAAAGAAGGGAGGAAAAGAGAGGGAGGGAGGAAGGACAGAAAGAGAGGGAAGGGAGGAAAGAGAATGAAAGAGAGAAGGAGGGAAGAAAGGATTGGAAAAAGAAAGAGAGTAGGAGGAAAGAAAAAAGGAAAGGAGGGAAAAGAAGGTAGGAAAAAGAAAAAGAAGGAAAAAGAATGAAAGAGGAAGAAAGAAACGAAGGAAAGAGAGGGAGAGAAAAGGAAGAAAGGGAGACAAGGAGTAAGAAGTAAAGAAAAAAAGAAAGTGGGGAAGGAAGGAGAAGGAAGGGAGAAAGGAAGGAAAGAAATAAAGCAGGAGGGAAAGAATGATAGTGGAGGGAGGAAGGAAGAAAAGAGAGGGGGAAAGATGGAAGGAGGAAAGAAAAAGGAAGGATGAAGAAAAAGAAGAAAAAAGAGAGGAGAAAAATAGGAAGGGAAGGCAGAAAGAGAGAGAGAAGGGAGGAAGGAAAGAATGAGAGAGGGGGAAGGAAGGGAAAGAAGAGAAAAAGAAAAAATGGAAGGAAGGAAGGAAGGAAGGAAGGAAGGAAGGAAGGAAGGAAGGGGAAGGAGGAAGGAAAGAGAGAAGGAAGTAATTAAGGATGAAAAAAAGGAAGGACAGAGTGAGAAAGGGCAAGAAAGGAAGAAAGAGAAGAAAGAGAAGGAAGTAAGGAAAAAAAGAAGGAGAAAAATAGGAAGAGTGGAGAAAGAAAGTAAAAAGAGACAGGAGAGAAGAAAGGAAAGAGAAAGGAAGGGAGGATGTAGGAGAAGGGGAAAGGAATAAAAGAGAGAGAAGGCAGAAAAGAGAGAGAAAGGATGGAAGGAGAAAGAAAGAGAAGGGAAAAAGAAAGGAGGAGAAAAAATAAGGACAGAGGAAGAAAGTTTGAAAACTAAAGAAGGAACAAAAGAGAAAAGAAAGTGGGAGGAAAGAGAGAGAGAAGGGAGGAAAGAGAAAGGAAGCAAGAGAAAGAATGAGAGAAGGGAAAGAAAGAAGGACGGAAGATGAAAAAGAAAAAGAAGGAAGAGAAAGAGAAGGAAGGGGAAAAAGGAGGAAGAAAAAGTTAGACAGAGAAGGAAAAAAAAAGAGGAAGGAAGGGAAAGAAGGAGGGAAAGGAAGAAAAGGGGGGAAGAGGAGAGGAAAGGCTAGGATAGGAAAGAAAAAGAAAGGAAAGGAAAAAGAAGAGAAGAAAGAATACCTTTTTTTAATGTGTTGTTATAAGTTACTTTGAAGAACTGACTGAAAAAGGTAGAGGGAAAGAGGGGAAGAGGAGAGGAAGAAGAGAAAAAGAAGGAGGAAGAAAAAAAAGAAAAAGGAGAGGGAGAAGAGGGAAAAAGCAAAAAAAAAATAGGAAAGAAAAGGAGGAGAAAAAAGGAAAAAGTTTTATTAGTACGAAGATTAGATGTTAGCTTGTTTAAACGCAAAAGGTGTTTTAGTTAGGAAAAGAAAGGGAAGAAAAAAAAAAAAAAAAAAGAAAAAAAAAAAAAAGAAAAAGAAAAAAAAAAAGGAGAAAAAAAGAAAAAGATATACAAAAGAGTTTGCAAATTTGCAGAATGGTATACAGTTTAGGGGTTTGTTAGATCACTCAGGGGAAGGAGGGGAAGGGGGAAAAGGTGGACTGAGGAAACAGGAAGGAAAAAGAAAGAGGGGAAAGAAAAGAAAGAAAGAAAGAAAAAAAAGAAACAGGAAGGAAAGAAAAAGAAAAGAAAGAAAGAAAGAAAGAAGAAAGAAGAAGGAGGAAGGAAAGGAAGGAGGAAGAAGGAAGAGGAAAAAAAAGAAAGAAGAGGAAAGGGAAAAAAGGAAGGAAAGGAAGGAAGGAAGGAAGGAGGAGGAAGGAAAGGAAGGAAGGAAGGAAGGGAAAGAAAGAAGGAAGGAAGGAAGGAAGGAAGGAAGGAAGGAAGGAAGGAAGGAAGGAAGGAAGGAAGGAGGACTTTCCTCCATCTGGACACTATCCTCCTCTGGATACAGCTTAGAATTGCATTGGGTTTTTTGGCTGCTGCATCACACTCTTGGCTCCTGTTCAGCTTGTGGTCTCCTAAGACTCCTAGATCCGGGTTGTTGTAGGTTTTTCCGGGCTATATGGCCATGGTCTAGAGGCATTTTCTCCTGACGTTTCGCCTGCATCTACACAGAGAAGCCATTGAAATACACAAGCATGTGGACAATTTCAACAGAAAGGAGGAAACCATGAAAATGAACAAAATCTGGCTACCAGTATTAAAAAAACTAAAATTACAACAGCACAACAACAGAGAGCAAACAAACAAGGACATCTAATCACCTCTCAACAAAAGTTTGCTCTAGGCACTGTCAGGCCATTATATGCTAATCAAGGTGGTCAGTTGAAACATTCACACCTAGCTCTAGCAGACAAGAGTCCTTTGTCCCACCCTGGTCATTCCACAGATATATAAACCCTTTTTCCTAGTTCCAACAGACCTCACTACCTCTGAGGATGCTTGCCATAGATGCAGGCGAAACGTCAGGAGAGAATGCCTCTAGAACATGGCCATATAGCCCAAAAAACCTACAACAACCCAGTGATTCCAGCCATGAAAGCCTTCGACAATACATACTCCTAGATCCTTTTCACATGAACTGTTTCCAAGCCAGGTGTCAGCCATCCAATGCCTGTACATTTCATGTTTTCCACACTACCTACACTGTCTAATGCATGCAGCTTGACTGCCACCGCTCAAAACTACAAAATCATGGGAATTGTAGTTTTCCGAGGTCTGTAGCCTTCACTGCCCAACAGTGCTGGTGTCTCACCAAACTACAACTCCCAATGTATTGTCGAAGGCTTTCATGGCCGGAATCACTGGGTTGTTGTAGGTTTTTTCGGGCTATATGGCCATGGTCTAGAATGGTCTAGGATGGTCTAGAATGCCTCTAGACCAGTGGTTCTCAACCTGGGGTCCCCAGATGTTTTTGGCCTTCAACTCCCAGAAATCCTAACAGCTGGTAAACTGGCTGGGATTTCTGGGAGTTGTAGGCCAAAAACATCTGGGGACCCCAGGTTGAGAACCACTGCTCTAATCCAATAAAAAAAATCTACAACAACTCCCAAGATTGCACAGCATTGAGCCATGGCAAACAGTGCTATCAAACTGTGTTAATTCTGCAGTGCAGATGCACCCACAGAGAGGCACTCCGAAATGCACGCAGACAGACATCCCGTGTGATCCGGTTTCTTCTTTCAGAGCCAAGGAGAACCTGGCTGAAGAATTCCCCAAATTCTTCAGGAATGACTGAAGGCGCGAGATAATAAAATGCAAATAGAGGCTTTGATAAGACAGGTTGCCTGCTGCACACCTGGGATCACAAGCAGTGGTTTTGGAGAAGGAAAACAACCAACCATACTGTACTTGCATTTACCTTTGAGCAAAAAATCCCCAGACCTGATGCAGAAAAGGCCTATTTGGGATACTTTCCTCCTTGAGTGGCAGTATAAAATGGGAAAGGCAAGGAGAGGAGGTGGAGATGCATCTACATTGTGGAATTAATGCAGTTCGATACCATTTGGAATGCCATGGCTCTGTGTAATTGAATCCTGGAAGTTGTGAATAATAGTAAATAATAAAATTATAGTGCTCTTTGGCAGAGAAGGCTAAAGGCCTTGTCACACTACAGCTCCCAGGATTCCAGAGCACTGAGGAGAGAAGACTAAAGGCCTTGACACACTACAGCTCCCAGGCACTGAGCCATGGCAACTTAAATAGTGTCAAACCGCATTATATCTACAGTATAGATCAGGCCTGGACAAACTTGGGCCCTCCAGGTGTTTTGGACTCCAACTCCCACAATTCCTAACAGCCTCAGACTGTTAGGAATTGTGGGAGTTGGAGTCCAAAACACTGGGCAAACTTTATAACTTGCAGCGCATGCTAGCACTCCTTGCTAAGAGGACTGGCTGCCGGGATGGAAGGAAAAGGAAGGAAGGAAGGAAGGAAAAGGAGGGAAGGAAGGAAAGGAGGGAGAGAGGGAAGGAAGGAAAGACAAAAGGGAAGGAGAAAGAGTGGAGGGAAGGAGGAAGGAAAAAGAAGGAAGAAGAAAGGGAGGAAGAAAGGAGGAAGAAGAAAGGAAGGAGGAAGGAAAGAGAAAAGGAAGGACTAAAGGGAGGAAGGGAAAGGAAGGAGAAGAGAGAGGGAGAGAGGGAAGGAAGGAAAAAAAGAAGGGAAGGAGGAAAAAGAAGGAAGGAAGGAAGGAAGGAAGGAAGGAAGGAAGGAAGGAAGGAAGGAAGGGAGGGAGGAAGGAAGGGAGGAAGGAAAGAGAAAGTGAAGGACTAAAGGGATGAAGGGAAGGAAGAATGGAAGGAGAAAGAGGGAGAGTGTGAAGGAGGTAGGGAGGAAGGAAGGCAAGACAAGAGGGAAGGATGGAATAATGAAAGGGAAGGAAGGAAGCAAGCAAGCAAGCAAGGAAAAAAGAAGGAATGAAGAAAGGGAGGAAGAGAAAGATGGAAAGAAGTAAGGGAAGGATGAAGGAAGGAAGGAAGGGGGAAGGAAAGACAAAGGGGAAGGATAGAAAAAAGGAAGGGAAGGAGGAAGGAAAAAGAAAGAAAGAAAAGGAGGAAGAGAAGGGTGGTAAAAGGAAGGGAAGGAAGGGGAAGGGAAGGGGGAAGGGAAGGGGGAAGGAATGACTAAAGGGGAGAAGGGAAGCAAGGATGGAAGGAGAAAGTGGGAGAAAGGGAAGGAGGGAGGGAGGGAGGAAAAACAAGAGGGAAGGAAGGATGAAAGGGTGGAAAGGAAGTATGGAAAGGAGGGAAAGAGGAAGGAAAAAGAGAAGGAAGGAAAGACAAAAGGAAAGGAAGGGGAAAGAGGGAGAGGGAGGAAAGAGGGAAGGAAGGATGAAGGGGTGGAAGGGAATGGTGGGAGGGAGAAAGGAAAAGAGAAGGAAGGAAAGACAAAAGGGAAGGAAGAAAGGAGAAAGAGGGAAAGAGAGAAGGTAAGAAGGGGAAGGGAGAAAGAGGGAGGTAAGGAAGGGCAGAGGGAGGGAAGGAGGGAGAGAGGGAGGAAAGAGAGGAAAGAAGGATGAAAGGGTGGAAGGCAAGGAGAAAGAAAGGAGGAAGAAAAGAGAAAAAGGAAGGATAGGCTGGTGAGAGCGAGAGGAGGTCCTGAGACAAGAGCCCAAGCCTGGGTTTGACCATACCTGATCTAGACTGTAGATCCATGATATTGAGGAGGAAATGGGAGGAAAAGTCTAAAACAAAAATTCAATATTTTAAGTGTTGGACCTACATTGAAAAATAATCAACTAAAGCTCCTCTTAATCCAAGAACTGGCATCTTGGGAACTTGTTAGCTATATGATTCAGCAACCTTTAAAAACTGGACTAAATCCAGAGTGGACAGACTCCCCGCAACAATGTCAAAAGCAGCGAAGGAGCATGACCAATGCTGAAAGATGAATGTGGTTCCTTCAAAGTTCAGACTAAAACCCAAAGCAGATTGACTCTTCCACTGCCATCAGAAGCTACTGGCTATCACTGCATGGGTGTCTGTTGCATGGAAAAGTGACAAAAAGTCCTATGAGGCTTAAAGATGAACATGTTGTTGTTGTTGTTGTTGTTGTTGTTGTTGTTGTGTGCCTTTAAGTGGTTTCTGACTTATTGCAACACTAAGTCATTTTCTGGAGCGGAGAGTATGTGACTCACCCAAGGTCAACCAATGGACTTCCTCACTAAATTAGGATTTGAAACCTGACTTCCAGAATCACAATCCAACAGTCAAACCACTCACATGCTGGCTCGTTTCTTCCAAATTTGGACTAAAATCCAAAGCGGATTCTGCTCCATTGACATGCAACTGATTTGGCGTCTCCAGAAAGCGACCTGGGATCTAGGAAAGTTCATAGAAATTACTTTCTAAGGATTCAAAGACACTCTTTCATCCATGTTGTGATATTGTCTTTCCACCCCTTTCTTCTTGCTCTATTTATCATAGTGCCCAAAGCAAAAAGTGAGAACATGTGCATTACACAACTGTATTATTTTCCCCACTTTGTAGCCTCTTATTCAATCAAATCCAAATCCTGCGCTGTTTTCAAGAACCGACCCAAAGTCACACCTCCTTGGCATTGTTTTTCGTTCCCTTCTTTCAAAAATAAATGTGTTTTCTTCTCCACCAGAAAAAGTAGGAAGAGGAGGGAGGGAATCAGATAGGATCTGGCATTATTTTGCGGTGAGTCTTTTTTTTCCCCTGCCGCCTGAAAACCCGAAATTCCAACTGCCTCGAAACTGCCTGGAAGGTTTTGTCGAGGTGTAATTTTCTGGGGAATCGGTGCCATCTGTCTACACACCTAATTTGTTTCCCTGTGTAAACTAGTTTGGATTGCTTAATGATTTTATTTCAAAGGCGTTATTATTTCAGGGGCTTGCATGCAGGTAAACTATTCTGGCAACTCAATTTGGTGTGACTCAGGGGTGCAAATGTTGTTGTTATGTTGACATTGACTTATGGTGACCCCATCAAGGAAGACTTGGGGGGAATGGCTTCGAATTGCAGGAAAAAGGCTTTCACTTTAATATTAGTGAGGTTTTTCAGCAGAGGCTGGATGGCTATCTGTTGGGAGGGCTTTAGTTGTGTCTTCTTGTTTTGGACTGGATGGCCTTTAGGGATCCATTCCAATTTGAGTGAAATATAGACTACCATTGAGTCTGGTGGGGTCTCCTTCTCTGGAGGGTTTAGGAGGCTAGATGGCCATCTGTCTAGGAGGTTTGAATTGTGTCTTCCTGTATGGTAGAATGGGGTTGGACTGGATGGCCTTTTGGGCTTCCTCCAACTGCAGGATTCCAGGCCAAAGTCCTATTTAGTAGCTGATGGTGGTTTCCATGTCAACATGGCATTGCATCTATTCCATTTTAGTTCAATCTCTAAAGGAAGTCTCCAAGGTGCTGGACGTAGAATGGTCAAATGGGCCCTTGGGGTCTCTTCCAACTCTAGGACTAGATGGCCCTTGGGGTCTCTTCCAACTCTAGGACTTAGATGAAGGGCTAGAAGGCATGACTTATTAATGACTTAGATGAAGGGCTAGAAGGCATGATCATCAAGTTTGCAGACGACACCAAATTGGGAGGGAGAGCCAATACTCCAGAGGACAGGAGCAGGATTCAAAACGATCTTGACAGATTAGAGAGATGGGCCAAAACTAACAAAATGAAGTTCAACAGGGACAAATGCAAGATACTCCACTTAGGCAGAAAAAACGAAATGCAAAGATACAGAATGGGGGACAATGCCTGGCTCGAGAGCAGGACATGTGAAAAAGATCTTGGAGTCCTCGTGGACAGCAAGTTAAACATGAGCCAACAATGTGATGTGGCGGCAAAAAAAGCCAATGGGATTTTGGCCTGCATTAATAGAAGTCATGCTACCCCTCTATTCTGCTCTGGTTAGACCACACCTGGAATATTGTGTCCAATTCTGGGCACCACAACTCAAGAGAGATATTGACAAGCTGGAATGTGTACAGAGGAGGGCGACTAAAATGATGAAGGGTCTGGAGAACAAGCCCTATGAGGAACGGTTTAAGGAGCTGGGCATGTTTAGCCTGAAGAAGAGAAGGCTGAGAGGAGATATGATAACCATGTATAAATATGTGAGAGGAAGTCACAAGGAGGAGGGAGCAAGCTTGTTTTCTGCTTCCCTGGAGACTAGGATGCGGAACAATGGCTTCAAACTACAAGAAAGGAGATTCCATCTGAACATGAGGAAGAACTTCCTGACTGTGAGAGCCGTTCAGCAGTGGAACTCTCTGCCCTGGAGTGTGGTGGAGGCTCCTTCCTTGGAAGCTTTTAAACAGAGACTGGATGGCCATCTCTCAGGAGTGATTTGAATGCAATATTCCTGCTTCTTGGCAGAATGGGGTTGGACTGGATGGCCCATGAGGTCTCTTCCAACTCTTTGATTCTATGATTCTAGGATTCTGGTTCTAACCCCTGGTGATATGATTGTATGTAATTCCTAACACATTAACCATAGTTGCCCATAATCTGCCATTCAAATTCAACATACAAACAAAAATTGTATTTACAGTAGACTTTCAGTTAATACATGGCTCCCATGGGGATTGGTAGATGCTGGTTAAATGTAGCTTCTGGTTGCTTGAGAGTTGTTGTTGATAATAAGACTAATATTATACCTCAATATATACCATGCCATAATAATAATAATAATTAATAAACTTTATTTATACCTCACCACCATCTCCCCAAAGGGACTTGGGGTGGCTCAGAAAAGCACTCCAGAGTGCCACACATAAAATAAACAATACATAAGCATTGTATTGCTTATGGACTGACCTTGAAGTAGCTGGGGGTGGTGACGGCCAACAGGGAGCTCTGGCATGGGCTGGTCCATGAGGTCACGAAGAGTCGGAGACGACTGAACGAATGAACAACAACAAAGCATAAAAACTGGAGCCTCGGTAGTGCAGCGGGTTAAACCACTCCGCTGCTGAACTTGCTGACCAAAAGGTTGGTGGTTCAAATCCAGGGAGTGGGGTGAGCTCCCACTGTTAGCTGAACAGAAAAATGCGTTCCCCTGAAAATGTGGAGACCAAAATCCACTGATTATGGTAATGCGAATGTATCTAAATTAACTCAATGTATACTTACAAATCCACATATCAACAAAACACAGAGCTGCCACATTAACATTAAGCAAAAACAATTAGTTCTTCTCTTGAAGTATGAAACAAAATCTTCATGTGAGTAAGAATAGTCCTTGAATGTCAATAAATGTCCTATTCTTTATTGCATAAGGGTAGACTCCAGTAATCACAATAGGTGTCCTATTCTCTTCGTTACACACAAGTCGACTCCAACCTGCAACCGGTTTCAACTTCA
>NW_026847660.1:128878036-129146352 GCF_025583915.1 Anolis sagrei ordinatus | reverse complement strand
TAAATCCCAACAACTACAACTCCCAAATGACAAAATCAATCCCTCCCCCTGCAACACCACAAGTATTCCAATTAGGTTGTACTTGTGTTAAATTTGGTCCAGTGAATGAAAATACATCCTGCAGATCAAATATTTACATGACGATTCATAACAGTAGCAAAATTACAATTATGAAGTAGCAACAAACATAATTTTATGGTTGGGGGTCACCACAACATGAGGAACTGTATTAAGGGTCATGGCATTAGGAAGGATGAGAACCACTGTTCTATAGTATGTCAAATATTTAAACATGGGTCTCCTGTACCTCTTGACTTTCTTTCTACCAAGCCGAACATACTCGGTTCCCTGTAGCTACTCCTCAGATCTTGGATTATATTGGTGGTTCCCCTTCTCTGGACCCATTTCAGCTTATCCATTTCCTTCTTGAATTGCTTTCCCCACAACTGGATACAGTACCATTCCAAGCGATATCTGACCAAAGCAGAAGAGATTAGGACGATGACTTCCCTTGAGCTGTTCTAGATACTAGACTCCTTTGGATGCAGCCTTGAATCACGTTGGTCTTTTTGAGCTGTTGCAACATACTACTTTCTTAGTAGACTTGTGGTCTACTAAGACTCAAGCTGGATAGCATCCATGCTATATGTGTACTTTTCATTTCATCTGCTGAAGTGACATTTCTTCCCATTTTGTGAAGTGCGATCAAAGCAGAATAGAGTGGGACAATGGCTTCCTCAATCCAGACACTACATTCCTTTGGATGCTACCACATTTGATGCAGATATGGCCAATGAGGATTGTTGGGTTGCTAGACAGAAAACTGTAGAGAGCTCTTCTACCTTTAATGGTTATACGGAAAAAGGAATTCCATCAGATTTGCCTATCTGGCTATGTGACCATTAAAGGCACAGGGACCTTCTCTAGTTTTGACTCTAGAAGCTCTGATAGTGGAAGAGATCTAAGGGACATTTGGTACATCTGAACAACAAAGGTTGAGTAGATTTTTTTTTCCTGAATAGATTCAGGAATAGTGTTTGTGAGTCATTGGTAGGGCCGGCCTTGGAATCAATGCAAAGGTTGAGATCAAATAGAAATGAGATAGTTTTGTTTTTGGTTTTGGTTTTTTTGTCATGTCAGGAGCGACTTGAGAAACTGGAAGTCGCTTCTGGTGTTAGAGAATTGGAAGTTGCCCAAGGGACGCCCAGTTGTTTTGATGTTTTATCATCCTTGTGGGAGGCTTCTCTCATTTTCCCGTATGAGGAGCTGGAGCTGATAGAGGGAGCTCATCCTGCTCTCCCCGGATTCGAACCTGTGACCTGTCGGTCTTCAGTCCTGCTGGCAAAGGGGTTTAGTCCACTGCGCCACCGGGGGCTCCTAAGAGAGTTGCTCTCTCATTCTGGAAATGGAGACATGCCTGTACATGTCGTGAGGTGGCAATTGGTCACTTCCAAACCATGAAAAGGAAACCCATCTTCCTCCCACCCCAACACACAAATGCACAAAGAGGTTCAGATACAAGGGTGCTATGTGCCCATTTATGTGCAAATGTGCAAGTTTATGTGCCCATCTGGACATACTGCAAGCCTTAATGATGAGAATTTAAAATTCATTGCAAATGTCTGAGAGTATGTGATGTGCTTGTGCTGTGTAAATCCATGCCCACATTGTTGATATATTTATTTAAAGTATCCTGTTATTGATCTCTTGGCCATGACACCTCCCAAAATGATAAAACTACAGCTCCTAGGATACCATAGCATAGAGCCATGGAGGTTAAAGTGGTGTCAAACTGCATTAATTCCTACAGTGTAGATGCACTCTTGGACTATTTGGGTCTCTATCTATTCAGGGCAGAGAGGTTATAACTAGGTGGAATACTACATGGTTTGCATGCAAAAGTCTCAAAGCCAATCCTGGGCATTTTTGAGTAGAGCTCATAAAGACACCTGCCTAAAAACCCTGTACAGGTATTACCAGTCCATGTGACTGGTTCTAGGTTCCATGGAACAGTTGTCATGGAACAATTGTGAGAGCTTGCAAGGCATCTGGTAGCTTCTGCTCTCTCCAAGTCTGCTGGTTGTAGTGACATGCTGCTCTCTTTCCATCCCTAAAATTAGAATAATAGATTCCTAAAGTTCAGAGAGTCCACAAGAGCCTATCAAGTCCAAGCCCTTCGAAAAGATTGCCATCTAATCTTTACTTTAAACCCCCCAGAGAAGGAGATTCCACTGGATTCTAAGGAAGCAGGTGGCTTCTGTGTTGAACAGCTCTCTCCATCACGAGGTTCTTCCTAAAGTTTAGGTGGAATCACTTTTTCTGTAATTTGAATCCATTGCTCCATTGTGTCCTAGTCTTTGGAACAACAGAAAACAAACCTGTGGCAGGGTTGTTGTAGGTCTTTTTGGGCTATATGGCCATGTTCTACCTCTGAGGATGCTTGCTATAGATGCAGACAAAACATCAGGAGAGAATGCCTCTAGAACATGGCCATATAGCCCGAAAAAAATCTACAACAACCCAGTGATTCCAGCCATGAAAGCATTCGACAATAAACCTGTGGCATCCTTTCAGGCATTTAAGCATGGTTCTCATGTTCCCTCTTCACCTCCTCTTCTCCAAGCTAAGCATCCCCAGCTCCTTAAGACATTCCTCAGAGGGATATACGGTTTCCAGACCTCTGACCATATTGGTGACCCTCCTCCAGACATCTTTTGCCTTGTCCATATTCTCTTTGAATTTTGGTGCCCAGCACTGGACACAGGGTTATTCCAGGTGAAGAAAGTGGGGTGGTGACTTTCCTCCATCCAGACATTACACTCCTATTGATGCAGCCTATAATAACATCACCTCACTACCTCTGAGGATGCTTGCCATAGATGCAGGCGAAACGTCAGGAGAAATGCCTCTAGAACATGGCCCTATAGCCCGAAAAAACCCACAAGAACCTTATAATAACATCACTTTTTTTGCTTCATTCCTGCCTGGTAAAAGAGGGTTGGACTGGATGGCCCTTGGGGTCCCTTCCAAGTCAATGATTCAATGGTTCTATCTAAGCTCAATGGTCACTCCCAGGATAAGGCAAGGCAATGCCAGGGCAGGAGACAGATATTGGAGAGCATTATTCTGCCTAAGCTCAGTGAAGCCATGCTCAGTCTCTGGATAAGTCAAGGGCAAGGAAGAGATACTGGAGAGACCTTGCGATGCCTCTGGTAGCTTCTGTGCTCTCCAATCTGCCCATCATTGTGACGGACAGCTCCCTCTCCACCTCCAAAGCTGCAAAGAAACACAACTTAAGGTTGAAACGATTGCAATCAGGGCTTCCTCTGTGTGTTTTCCCAGTTGAGTGTTGGCATCACCTGCCAGCGCCGAATGAAAAGCAGTTAATAGCTGTCTTCGGTTGATGTTGGCAAGCAGAGAGATTGAGAGGGAGCACGGCCCGGCCCTCCGTCACTGCTGTTGTGATAGCGGCTTAGCTCTCTCAAAGTCATATTGAGTTACAGCAAGCAGGTCTCGGTGCCAATCTGCCAGAGATTGATCTGCAGCAGCCTTTTGTGGGTTGCCCCTCCCCAGACTCCAGTGCGCCTGGTGGCCTTAAAGTCCCACAAAATGACATGGATTAGAGAAAGTCTACTTTCTCTAGGGCCAAATCTACATTGTAGACCAATGGTTGTCAACCTTTGCCAAACTGCAAGGCAGTGCATTCCACTATCAAACAGCTCTTGCTGCCAGGAAGTCTTTCCTAGGAATCTTTTCTTCTCCCTGCAGTTTGAATCCATTGCTTCATTGTGTCCTAAATCTCCAGAGTAGTGTTTCTCAACCTTCCGAATGCCGTGACCCCTTAACACAGTTCCTCATATTGTGGTGACCCCCCCTCCCCCAAACATAAAATCATTTTCATTGCTACTTCACAACTGTAATGTTGCTACTGTTATGAATCGTAATGTAAATATCTGATATGCAGGATGTATTTTCATTCAGTGGGCCAAATTTGGCACAAATATCCAATACTGGTAGGGATTGGGGGGATTGATTTTGTCCTTTGGGAGTCGTAGTTGCTGGGATTTATAGTTCACCTACAACCAAAGAGCATTCTGAACACCACCAACGATGGAATTGAACCAAACTTGGCACACAGAAACTCCCATGACCAACAGAAAATACTGGAAGGGTTTGGAGGGCCTTGAGTTTTGGAGTTGTGGTTCACCTACATCCAGAGACCACTGTGGATTCAAAAAATGATGGATCTGGACCAAACTTGGGACATTTATGCCAAGTTTGGTCCAGATCCATCATTCTTTGAATGCCCAAATGTGAACATTTGGAGTTTGGGGGAAATAGATATTGATATTTGAGAGGTGTCGTTGATGGGATTTATAGTTCACCTACAATCAAAGAGCATTCTGAACCCCACCAACGATAGAATTGGGCCAAACTTCCCATACAGAACCTGCATTGCCAACAGAAACTACTGTGTTTTCGGATGGTCTTTGGTGACCCCTCTGGCACCCCCCTCATGACCTCCCTAGGAGTCCCGAACCCAAGGTTGAGAAACGCTGTTGTGGACTGAATGCAGTTTGACACCACTTGAACTGTGATGGCTCAATGCAATTGAATCATGGGGACATTTAGTTTTACAAGGACTTTAGCCTTCTCTACTGGGTCCTCACCAAACTACAGATCCTGGGACTGACCCCATTGAAACATGGCAGCTAACATGGTGTCAAAATGCATTTATCCTACAGTGTAGATGCACTCTACACTTAGTTTTACAAGGACTTTAGCCTTCTCTGCCAAAGAGTGCTGAGGCCTCACCAAACTACAGATCCCAGGCCAGATCTCATTGAAGCATGGCAGCTAACATGGTGTCAAACTGCATTTATACTACAGTGTAGATGCACTCTAAGTAACAGCAGACCTCAAACTGGGGAGCTGTTGGGATCTCAAATAGGAAAGAACCATAGATGCAATCTGGCACAATTTAACTGCAGTACAATAGAATCCTGGAAGTTCTAGTTTGGTGAGGCAGCGGAAATCTTTGGCAGAGAAGGATAAAGATCTTGCAAAACTACAACTCCCAGAATTCCATAGCATTGAGCCATGGCAGTTCAAGTGATGCCAAACTGCATTTATTCTACAGTGAAGATGCATCCAGCGAGGTGTCAATTGCAAACCCAGCTTGAGAGCCATCATGAGAAGAACTCAATGGCATCAAGATCTCAGAAGTGAATTTCACAAGAGGCTCTTCTATGGAAATTTCCAGCACAAACCTGAAATCCTCGGGGGAACCTGCTTGCCCAAGGACACATTCCTCATCACCGCAGGTGCTTATCTCAAAGTGCCCCAAACACCATTGACGTCTTTGCGGATGGTTGCAAAGGGAGAAGCGGCAGATAGGCCTCAATCAGAGCAAGGCTTGAGGCTCTCCCAATCCTGTTCTTCCATCCACATCAGGGCAGTAGCAATAAAGGAGACATATTTTGCCCCATCACCTGAGTTGGGGTTATCGGGGTATCTTCAGCTATCTCTGAGGGTTCATCGCAGTAGGGCAGAGGATAGCGCCTGGAGTTGTGTTTGCAACCGCAGAATTCCCGTTAAAACAACCGCTGCTTTTCCACTTACACATCTACACTCCAGAATTAATGCAGTTTAATACCACTCCAACTGCCACAGCTCGGTGCTTGCAATCCTGGGAGCTGTACAAGATCTTTGGCCTTCTCTGGCAAAGAGTGCTGCTGCTTCAACAAACTACAACCCCCCTCGTTCCATTGCATTGTGGCAACGAAAGTGGTGCCAAAGTGATGCCAAATTTTGCAAATGTATGCATATGTAATGTTATGTATGTATGTATATGTATGTGTATACACATGTATGTATGTATATGTATGTGTATACACAGGGATCCCTGGTGGTGTGTGGGTTAAAGCGTTGAGCTACTGAACTTGTTGACCAAAAGGTCTCAAGTTCGAATCCGGGGAGCAAGGTGAGCTCCTGCTGTCAGCCCCAGCTTCTGCCAACCTAGCAGTTCGAAAACATGCAAATGTGAGTAGATCAATAGATACTGCTCCAGCAGGAAGGTAACGGTGCTCCATGCAGTCATGCTGGCCACATGACCTAGGAGGTGTCTACGAACAATTGTGGGAGTTGAATTCTACAGTGTAGATAGAACCAAAGTTGATATCAGGACCAATTTTAGCTTGTTTAGCTGATTGTTTATGTTGTTTCGCACAAACAACTATTAAAATATTGCACATGAGATTACCTTCAAATATACATTAGACTTGAGACCCATCTCCAAGATATTGCAGCATGTGTGTGTGTGTGTATACACATAGATAAAATAAAGGTTTTCCCGTGACATTAAGTCCAGTCGTGTCCAACTCTGAGGGTTGGTGCTCATCTCCATTTCTAAGCTGAAGAACCGGCATTGTCCGTAGACACCTCCTAAGTCATGTGGCCAGCATGACTGCATGGCGCACCGTTACCTTCCCACCTGAGTGATATCTATTGATCTGCTCACATTTGCATGTTTTCGAACTGCTAGGTTTGGCAGAAGCTGGGGCTGACAGCAGGAACTCACCCCGCTCCCCGGATTCGAACCTGCGACCTTTTAGTCAACAAGTTCAGTAGCTCAGTGCTTTAACCCACACACCACCAGGGATCCCTGTGTATACACATACATATACATACATACATAACATTACATATGCATACATTTGCAAAATTCCAAAACATTTCTGGAAATCTGGTTCTTAGAATTTCCTGTAAGGGATGTTCTGGGGTTTTCTCTTAAGAGGCTAAAGATTGATCACAATATGAAATGAACAACAAAGGAAACTATATGAAATTCAAGCCAATTAAAAGTGTTTCAGACATGACAGCAGGGAAAGGACAAAGGATGGCACAAAGAAGGCTTACCTGCTCAAAAGCAACATTTTTGGAAAGGGGGAGATGGGAAAAACACTTATTTCCTCCTCATCAGGACAGCTATTTATGACAGGGCGTGCTTATTGGATCAAGCGCTTCATCTTAATGCTAGACCCTCTGGGGATGTTTTGCAGGAAGAAGAAAAAACCTGTTGATTGCAGAAGTTGGAGGCCCAATGCAGCTCATAATATTTGGGATGGGGATTAAATATTGCCTATTGATATTAAAGCTGGAGGGTGCAGAGACCTCTCTCCAAGGCTATTAGGAATTATGGGAGCTGGTCCAAAACATCTGGAGGGTCCACGTTTGCCCATGCCTAGTATAGACACACCCCAAATGTCTGTGATCGCAAGGTGCATGCAATGCAAACCACTGTGATATCTGCAGAATTTGCTGTACTTTCCATTCAGTATTTGGAGCCGAAGAATCCACTGGAATTGGAATGACACACAGAGATTAACTTGTCCAACTTCTTACTTGGAGATCAACTTCTGTTCAGGATTGGTGGGCAACCTCCAATTACTTCTTGCTGTTTAGAAAATAGGGTTTATGGAACCTTTTGGTTGTCAGCACCCCACACCTCTATGTCAAGACTCCGCTTTGGATAAAATTATGTGATATGATGGAATGTTCACAAATACTAATGATTATCTAGGAGTCTTAGTAGACCAGAATCATTGAAATCATAGAATCCTAGAGTTGGAAGAGACCTCATGGGCCATCCAGTCCAACCCCCATGCCAAGAAGCAGGAAAAATGCATTCAAAGCACCCCCGACAGATGTCCATCCAGTCTCTGCTTAAAAGCTTCCAAAGAAGGAGCCTCTACCATACTTTGGGACAGAGAGTTCCACTGCTGAATGGCTCTCACAATCAGGAAGTTATTCCTCATGTTCAGATGGAATCTCCTTTCTTGTAGTTTGAAGCCATTGTTCTGCGTCCTAGTCTCCAGGGCAGCAGAAAACAAGCTTGCTCCCTTCTCCCTATGACGTCCCCTCACATATATATGCATGGGCATCATGTCTCCCCTCAGCCTTCTCTTCTTCAGGCTAAACATGCCCAGCTCATTAAGCCACTCCTCATAGGGCATGTTCTCCAGACCCTTGATCATTTTTGTCACCCTCCTCTGGACACATTCCAGATTGTCAATATCTCTCTTCAGTTGTGGTGCCCAGAATTGGACACAATATTCCAAGTGTGGTCTAACCAAGGCAGAATAGAGCATGGGGAGCATGACTTCCCTGGATCTAGATACTAGACTCCTATTGATACAGGCCAAAATCTCATTGGCTTTTTTGCCACCGCATCACATTGTTGGCTCATGTTTGACTTGTTTTTCATGAGGACTCCAAGATCTTTTTCACACGTACTGCTCTTGAGCCACGCATCCCCCATTCTGTCTCTTTGCATTTCATTTTTTCTGCCTAAGTGGAGTATCTTGCATTTGTCCCTGTTGAACTTCATTGTGTTAGTTTTGGCCAATCATCTTTCTAATCTGTTCATATCATTTTGAATTCTGCTCCTGTCCTCCCAATTTGGTGTCATCTGCAAACTTGATTATTATGCCTTCTAAGGCTTCATCTAAGTAATTAATAAAGATGTTGAACAGGACTGGGCCCAGGACGGAACCCTGCTGATGCCACTCCACTCATCACTTCTTTCCAGGATGAAGAGAAGCATTGGAGAGAATCACCCTCTAGGTTCATCCGCTTAACCAATTACAGATCCACCTCACCGTAGCTTTGCCTAGCCCACTTCCTTGCCAGAAGGTCATGGGCAGGGGCGGCTCAACGATTACGCAAAGTAAGCAATTGCAGTATAGTTGATTTTGCCCAGGGGTGCTATTGAGGCGCTCTTGGGGGAAAATAGACCTTGACATATGCGAGTTGTAGTTACTGGGATGTATAGTTCACCTACAATCAAAGAGCATTCTGAACTCCACCAATGATGGAACTGAACCAAATATGGCACACAGAACTCCCACGACGAACAGAAAATATATATCAGTGATTGGTTGGGGGGGGGTGCCAAAATACTGTTTGCTTACCATTGAAAATTACCTAGGGCCACCTCTGGTCATGGGGGACCTTGTTGAAGGCCTTACTGAAATCCAGGTAGGCCACATCCATGGCATTCCCCGCACCTACCCAGCTTGTAACTCTATCGAAAAAAGAGATCAGAAGCTGAACAAGAGTCAACAGTGTGACGTGGAAGCGGAAGAAGCCTATGTGATTCTAGGCTGCATCCATAGGAGGATAGGGTTCAGATCGAGGGAAGTCATAATCCCACTCTATCCTCACCTGGAGTAATGCTGTGTCTTGTTACCGACTGCACAATTCAAGAAGGATGTGGACAAGCTGGAATGAGTACAGAGAAGGGAGACCAGAAAGGGTTGGAGGTCTGGAAACCATGAATCCCTCTGAGGAGCAGGTGAGGAAGATGGTGATGTTTAGTTTGGAGAAGAGAAGGTTGAGGGAAGGGAATATCAGAGCCAGAAATCTGAAAGGATGTGATATTGAAGAGGGAGCAAACTTGTTTTCTATGGCTCCAAAGGCTAAGATATGGAATGACGGATGCAAATGGCAAAAAAGAGATTCCGCTTAAATATTAGAAACATCTTCCCAGTGGCCAGAGCTGTTTGAGAGCAAAATATGCTGCTTCAAAATCCAATGAAGTCTCCTTCTCTGGAGGTTTTTCAACAAATGGTGGGTTGACATCTGTTGAGAGGGCTTATAGAATCATAGAATCATAGAATCAAAGAGTTGGAAGAGACCTCATGGGCCATCCAGTCCAACCCCATTTTGCCAAGAAGCAGGAATATTGCATTCAAATCACCCCTGACAGATGGCCATCCAGCCTCTGTTTAAAAGCTTCCAAAGAAGGAGCCTCCACCACACTCCGGGGCAGAGAGTTTCACCTCTCAGACTTCTCTTCTTCAGACTACACATGCCCAGCTCCTTAAGCTGCTCCTCATAGGGCTTGTTCTCATGACCCTTGATTATTTTAGTCGCCCTCCTCTGGACACATTCCAGCTTGTCAACATCTCTCTTGAATTGTGGTGCCCAGAATTGGACACAATATTCCAGGTGTGGTCTAACCAAAGCAGAATAGAGGGGTAGCATTACTTCCCTAGATCTAGACACTATGCTCCTATTGATGCAGGCCAAAATCCCATTAGCTTTTTTTGCCGCCACATCACATTGTTGGCTCATGTTTAACTTGTTGTCCACGAGGACTCCAAGATCTTTTTCACACGTACTGCTCTCGAGCCAGGCATTGTTCCCCATTCTGTATCTTTGCATTTCGTTTTTCCTGCCAAAGTGGAGTATCTTGCATTTGTCCCCGTTGAACTTCATTTTGTTAGTTTTGGCCCATCTCTCTAATCTGTCAAGATCGTTTTGAATCCTGCTCCTGTCCTCTGGAGTATTGGCTATCCCTCCCAATTTGGTGTCATCTGCAAACTTGATGATCCTGCCTTCTAGCCCTTCATCTAAGTCATTAATAAAGATGTTGAACAGGACCGGGCCCAGGACGGAACCCTGATTGTGTCTTCTTGCCTGGTAGAAGGGGGTTGGACTGGATGGCCCTTGGGGTCTCCTCCAACATTCCCAACTCTATGATTCCACAACCTTGGAGAAACTATTCACATAAATCTAATCCCTGGCTATGCTAAGATGAATCCAAGGTTCTGTTGGGATATCCTGCTGAATCGTTTTGGTGATCTTGAGCCAAGAAATCACCAAAAGGATTCCAGCCAGCAAATCTCACTCTCTGTCCTATTCTCCAGATGCAAATTTCACTTTTCTCCTTTGGAAAGGGCTGAGGTGATCATGTTCCCACAAGCAAATGGCAAATCAGTGTATGTATTGCTATGCACCCACACCATTCACAAGTTTGCCAAGCAAGGATGTTCACAGCTAAATGTGTGTGCCTTTCTGATGTTGCTGCGTTTTTCTTGTACACTGTGGATTTAATTTTTTTTCACTGCCTGCTCCAGATAAATAGCTTGGGGTGAAAGCCTGCTGTTGTACATTCTTTATTAAGGGAGGAAAAAATATGCTGGGAAAGTAAGGAGGCAAAATCTGTGGCCCAGGGCACCATGTGCAAAGGAGAACGTCTCCAATGCTTTGCACAGGCTTGTTCGAAATATGCAGCAATCGCAGTCAAAGAAGCTGTCTTCTCCTTGGAACGTGGCAAAGGAGGGAAAATGGAGAGGAAATCACCCACAGTTTGGTCAAGAAAGTCCAGAGGGAGACAAGAAAGGGGGCCTCTCACTATATATACATAACAAACTAGCTTGGTTACTTGGGGATGTTCGGGTTATTTGAAAAGGCATTATTTATTTTGGGGTGTTAGGTAATAGCATTTAGTTAATTAATATTATTTATTAGGAAAAAGCCAGAATGTGATTTTGTTCTTTATGAAAGCTCCCATTAGAAAATACATAACAACGTGGGTGAACTACAATTCCCAGACTTGTGCGTCAATCCTCCCCAAACCAGGCCTGTATGCACAGTTGGCCATGTTGGGTCTGTGTGCCAAGTGTGGTCCAGATCTGTCGTCGACTGGGTTCAGAGCTCTCTGGATAAGGGTGAACTACAACTCCCAGATTCCCAAGGCAATCGCCCCAAACCCAGCCAGTATTTACAGTTGGCCATGTTGGGTCTGTGTGCCAAGTGTGGTCCAGATTCGTCATCAGCTGGGTTGAGTGCTCTCATGATGCAGGTGAACTACAACTCCCAAAATCAAGGTCATTTGCCCCAATCCCCTATGTTCAGTTGGTCATGGGGCTTCTCCATGTCAAGTTTGGTCCCAGTCCATTGTTGGACCCCTCCAGTCTGTTCAGTTGCTGATCAATTCCTCTGTGTTTGCTGTGTGCCATAGGAAAGGATAGGAAAGGGTTATGGGAGAGGCAGTGGGCGGGATCATGCAAATTCCACACAAGGAACCCTGGGATGCCTGCCTGTGGTGGAGGAAACACATCAGATCTAGGATAAAATTGCTCCTGAATGAAAGCATTCATTGGATGGTAGGCAGTATGGTTTTTGAGGAGGACATTGGCAGCGTTTTGGCTGCATGTTCATGGCGCTCGCTCTAACCTGCAGTGTCACTTGATGAAGTGCTTCTCAGCACTTGGAACTATAGTCTGTTTGTGAAGGCAAGTGGCTGTCTGTGTAAGTAAACATCTCTACCATATACACACCACATACACACCACATACACACAATATCTATATTATGTGTATAGATAGATATATAGATATAGAGAGAAACAGACCTACTTTCTTGTCCCATTCTGGACTTTCTTGACCAAACTATGGGTGATTCCCATGTTCCACGTTCATGTATACATATAATGTGCACATATCCAGTACATATTCAGCATTGCAGAAATCTATATATTTCAGACCATTTTGATCTCCCATTTGTATGACTTCAAGGAAGGGACTTTCAGTGGTTTGGGGTCAAGGGATCTTTAGAGGCCAAGGACATCCATTGGACAGGTCCTTCCCATGCGATGACTACAATGCCAACTCATAGCTTTGAAGATAGCATGGCAAATCGTTTTTGGGCTTTGATACACATTTTAAAGGAGCTCTTCAAGGTCCCGGAGCCCAGCCATTGAAATAGCTTCAGCACCATGGACAGTTTTTCCCAAGTTTGGAGTGAAACCCAGAACAGGTTCACTGTTCCCTCAAAGTGGTAGGGCGGGCAAAGATAGGTTGAAGTAACAATAAAAGAAAACGATTTTGAGAAAGGTAGGTGCCCACAGCAAGAAAATGACTTCTTTTGCCAGAGTTTGGCGATGTCTTTAGTAGGGTGCCTACTTTGCATACAAAATTATGCCATTCCAACATCTCCAGGAGAATGAACCTGCCTTCCAGGCCTTTATTTATTTATCGTGTCATCAGCAACCATACCATTGTGTTACAATTCTAACAGAACAAAACAAACACACAGATTAAAAAGAAAAAGAAAAAAAACACACAGATTTTGCAAACTTGGTAGTTGGTTAAATGTCCTTTGACCAGTATCTGGCCACTTGGAGTGCCTCTGGTGTTGCCGCAAGAAGGTCCTCCATGGTGCATGTGGCAGGGCTCAGGTTGCATTTCAGCAGGTGGTCAGCGGTTTGCTCTTCTCCGCACTCGCATTTCGAGGATTCCACTTTGTAGCCCCATTTCTGAAGGTTGGCTCTGCATCTCGTGGTGCCAGAGCGCAGTCTGTTCAGCGCCTTCCAGGTCGCCCAGTCTTCTGTGTGCCCAGGGGGGAGTCTCTCATCTGGTATCACCCATGAATTGAGGTGCTGGGTTTGGGCCTGCCACTTTTGGACTCTCGCTTGCTGGGGTGTTCCAGTGAGTGTCTCTGTAGATCTAAGAAAACTATGTCTTGATCCCCAGGTTGTGCCAGTCAGCTTTCGGATTATGTTGTTTCTAGCACCCACTTTTTGCTTGATGTTCAGGCAGTGCTTCTTGTAGGTCAGAGTACGGTCCAAAGTGACTCCCAGGTATTTGGGTGTGTTGCAATGCTCCAGTGGGATCCCTTCCCAGGTAATCCTCAGAGCTCGGGATGCTTGTCTGTTCTTAAGGTGAAAGGCGCATGTATGTGTTTTAGATGGGTTAGGGATCAGTTGGTTTTCCCTGTAATAGGCAGAAAAGGCACCTAGAGCTTCGGAGAGCTTCTTTTCAACGATCTCAAAACTCCCTGCTTGAGCGGTGATGGCACGATCATCAGCATAGATGAAACTCTCTGTCCCTTCTGGCAGTGGCTGGTCATTTGTGTAGATGTTGAACATGGATGGAGCAAGCACGCTCCCCTGAGGCAGGCCGTTCTTCTGTTTCCGCCATCTGCTTCTCTGGCCCTGGAACTCAACAAAGAAGCTCCTGTTTTGTAGCAGGTTTCCTATGAGGCGGGTGAGGTGGTAGTCCTTTGTGATACTATACATTTTTCTCAGGAGGAGGCGGTGGTTGACTTCCAGGCCTACATTTAGTGGACATATTAAGGGAGCTATCCGCCAAGTTATCCTAATGGCACCAGATCTCATCTGGTCTTGAAAGCTAAGCAGGGTACAATTTTATGGTTGATCATAGAGCCATGTTGAGAAGCAGGAGATTCCTGGAGAGGTATTGTCTCAGGTTAAAATGAAACCTTATTTTGAAATCTGGAATTTTCACTTTCCTGTGACCCTAATCCTAATGAATCTGAAAAGCTGGTTGAAAGTTCTTCTTTGGAGCCAGACTGTTCCTATATTTTGTAGAGTTGTATGTGCAACTGCTTCCCTTCATTTCATCCATTCTTTCATTACTTTCATTACCTTTGGGGGCACGTAAAAGGAAGCTTCCTCCCGGTACACAAATTAGCTTGACAAGAAAGCGAGCGCAAGTTGATCATCAGCTCCCCCTCTGCTTTTGTGAGTATGTGCTGCTCCATGCCTCCTTGCCTGTGTTCATGTGCGGTGTGCAGGCCCGGTGTGGGTCCCTGTCTGCAGCCAAGTGCCTCTCCTCTAGAGTAGAAACAGGTATGAAGGAGGCACTTAAAGTGTGCAACTGCCTGCAGCTGAGCGCCTCTCCTCTAGGGTAAAATAGCTTAAATGCCTAAAATGATGGGAAGTGTAGCCTGGGAAGCTCCCACAGCCCATAATGAGCTGATAGAAAATGGATATTTTGGCACCCCAGAGCAAAAACAGACATCTGCCCTCCCAATTTTAGGAGGCTCCCAAAAAACAAATTGGGGCTCCCACCAAAAGCCGGAACATGAAACAGGTCAAGGTTCATCCTGAATGCATAAGCCTAAGACTTTGAGAGACTTCTTATGTCTTTCATATGCAGACATGAGAAGTCACAAACGTAGCCTTAGAGCAGTGGTTCTCAACTTCCTAATGCCGTGACCTCTTAATACAGTTCCTCATGTTGTGGTGACTCCCAACCATAAAATTATTTTCGTTGCTACTTCATAACTGTAATTTTTGCTACTGTTATGAATTATAATGTAAATATCTGATATGCAGGATGTATTTTCATTCACTGGACCAAATTTGGCACAAATACCCAATATGCCTATATTTGAATACTGGTGAGGTTGGGGGGGGGGGATTGATTTTGTCACTTGGGAGTTGTAGTTGCTGGGATTTATAGTTCACCAGCAATCAAAGAGCACTCTGACCTCTACCAGTGATAGAATTGAACCAAACTTGGACCCACAGAACTCCCACAACCAACAGAAAATACTAGAAGGGTTTGGTGGGCATTGACCTTGAGTTTTGGAGTTGTAATTCACCTACATCCAGAGAGCACTGTGGACTCAGTGAACACTGGTGGAGTTTTGACACAAGAGACCTTGACATTTGGGAGTTGTAGATGCTGGGATTTATAGTTCACCTACAATCAATCCCAATGATGGGATTGAACCAAACTTGGCACACAGAACTCCCATGACCAAGAGAAAATACTGGAATGGTGTAGTGGGCATTGACCTTGAGTTTTTGAGTTGGAGTTCACCTACATCCAGAGAGCACTGTGGACTCAAACAATGATGGATCTGGACCAAACTTGGCACAAATATACAATATGCCCAAATGTGAAGACTGGTGGAGTTCGGGGAAAATAGACCTTAACATTTGGGAATTTTAGTTGCTGGGATCTGGACCAAGCTTGGCACAAATACTCAATATGCCAAAATGTGAACACTGGTATATTTTGGGGAAAATGGACCTTGACATTTGGGAGTTGTAGTTGCTGGGATTTATAGTTCACCTGCAATCAAGGAGCATTCTTGACCCCACCAATGATAGAATTGGGCCACATTTCCCACACAGAACCCCCATGACCAACAGAAAATACTGTGTTTTCTGATGGTCTTTGGTGACCCCTCAGATGCCCCCTCGTCACCCCCCAGAGGTCCTGACACCCAGGTTGAGAAACGCTGCCTTAGAGGAAGGCAATGGGAATACATCTAGCAAAGATAACCTTTCGTGAGCGTGACCATATGTTAAAGGACCACACAACAGTTGTCCAAGCAAACTTTGCTCCATTTCACTTTTACAGGTGTTTATGGTTCTACACCTGAACATTTTATGCTCTGCCCAGTCATCTCCTGAAATGAAAACACTCTTCATTCCTATAATGTGGATGCTTTGGAGCGGCCAAAGACACATCCTTGTTCAAAGCCTCCTTCAGCAGTTCTGGAAGTCTTAGGGCATGTTCCCTAAACTCTTCCATCCTCCTCTTCTTTCTCCTCCTTCAGAGCAGAGGTTGGTTTCAGCAGCTGTCGCCCTGGCAGGGACTCAAACATCTCAAGGAAAGGCCCGAGCACGGGTGTCCTCCGTTTGTTTTGGTGAATCAATATTTGCCTTTGCCTTTTCGGAGGACTGCTGGAGGACTGCCGACGAGGAGGAGGACTTGTTTTGTGACCCGGGTCGAAAGAATTACCGGCTTCTTTGCCAGCCGAGTTTCCTCAAGGCGAGATTCCTTCTGTCTTGCATAACGGAGATCTCTCATCACTCAACGGGGCGATGCTCATTCCTCCTTTTGACCCAAGGTGGATTGATGCAAATCAGCCAGAAAATAAACACTGGTTGAAATCAGCAATTTAGAACCAAGTTTTCCATTGCTACTGTTTCCTCATATATTTGTTGTTGTGGGTGCCGTTAAGCACTTACAGCGACACTAAGCAAAACTATTGCAAGCTTTTCTTGCAAAGATTTGTTTGGAGAGATTTTTGCCTTTGCCTTCCCCTGAGGTCAAGAGAGTGTGACTTGCCCAAGGTCACCCAGTGGGTTTCCATAGCTGAGCCTAGTTTCCAACATCCATACCATGTTGGGTTTCTATGTTGTTGTGGTTTATTCGTTTGCTCATTTCCGACTCTTCGTGACCTCATGGACCAGCCCACGCCAGAGCTCCCTGTCGGCTGTCACCACCCCCAGCTCCTTCAAGGTCAGTCCAGTCACTTCAAGGATCCCATCCATCCATCTTGCCCTTGGTCAGCCCCTCTTCCTTTTTCCTATATATATATATTTCCTAAATAGGGCGAATCTGACTATCAAACTGTGTTTACAATTCTGAGCAAAGTATCATTTTCATGTCAGGGCAACCAGTCAATTGTATTGCATTTCTAACAGAACAAAACAAACAAACAGACAAAACACAAAATTTGCAAGTTTGTAGTTGATTAAATGTCCTTTGACCAGTATCTGGTCACTTGGAGTGCTTCTGGTGTTGCCGCAACAAGGTCCTCCATTGTGCATGTGGCAGGGCTCAGGTTGCATTGCAGCAGGTGGTCAGTGGTTTGCTCTTCTCCACACTCGCATGTTCCACTTTGTAGCCCCATTTCTGAAGGTTGGCTCTGCATCTCGTGGTGCCAGAGCGCAGTCTGTTCAGCGCCTTCCAAGTCGCCCAGTCCTCTGTGTGCCCAGGGGGGAGTCTCTTATTTGGTATCAGCCATTGGTTGAGGTTCTGGGTTTGAGCCTGCCACTTTTGGACTCTCACTTGCTGAGGTGTTCCAGCGAGTGTCTCTGTAGATCTTAGAAAAGTATTTTTAGATTTAAGTCTGGCTGATACCCAAACAGGGATGAGCTGGAGATGTCTCTGCCTTGGTCCTTTCACTATTGGTTGCTACTTCTCGTCGGATGTCAGGTGGTGCAATACCGGCTAAGCAGTGTAATTTCTCCAGTGGTGTAGGGCGCAGACACTCTGATAATGCAGCATGTCTCATTAAGAGCCACATCCACTGTTTTAGTGTGGTGAGATGTGTTCCACACTGGGCATGCATACTCAGCAGCAGAGTAGCACAGAGCAAGGGCAGATGTCTTCACTGTGTCTCGTTGTGATCCCCAGGTTGTGCCAGTCAGCTTTCGTATGATATTGTTTCTAGCACCCACTTTTTCCTTGATGTTCAGGCAGAAGTTTTAGGTTACTGCAATGCTAGAAATTTGGATACTAAAGGGAAATGGTATGTGTAGAGTTATATTTTTTTTAAAAATGTTTGTTTGTTTTTACTATGTATTCCTGCATTGCAGAATGCGGTTGGGTTGGATGGCCTTTGGGAGTCTCTTCCAAACTTGGAAAAGTTACTTCAGGGGATGTAACTTCCAGAATCCCTCGATCAACATGGGAGGTATAACTGCCAGAATTCCCCGGCCAGCATGAGCATGCTTGAAGGGGGGACGATGAGCACTGGAGTCCAAAACATTACGTGTTCTGAATTTTAGTGAGAACTGCTAATGGGCTGGTTGTATGAGACAATTAATTTTGTAATGAAAGCCTCCTGGTGAGTTGAAGGCATCCACCCATTCCGTGGTTTTCCTATATGACTCCGTGGAGGAGGCAAGCCCAGAGAAGCACTGGTTTATTAATAGTTTGGGGTTTATTATTACTCTTAATTGCATTGCCATTCATGCGTTGCCTTCTAATTGTGCGAAGGTGCCTTCGGAAGCCCAGGAGACAGTTTTATGCAATATCAGCAAAAAAAAAATGCATAACTCGCTCCACTTCCGAAGGGGGCATATGGGTGCGGGTGTGATTAGATCATTGATTCAGTCCTGATATTGGGCTATAAAAGAATTATCTGTTTGAAGATGAGGCGTCCTGGTGTCTATTTGTATGATTCACTGTTTCGGATGTAGAAAGGAAACGCAAGCAAAATTCTTCCTCCTCCTCCTCCTCCTCTTCGCCTTTTCCCCTTGAGTGCAAATGCCTTCTGCACTTAGTTTCCAGCAGTGGAAGCAAGATGGAAACAAAGGGGGGAAAGTGGAAGGAGGAGAAGGAAACCAGGACAAAAAGCATCACATGAAAAATTGACTAGTAGGATTAATTGGGACTCTCCATTACTAAATAAGGATAGTGAATCATAGAATCCTGGAGTTGGAAGAGACATTGTTGGCCATCCAGTCCAATTCTGCCAAGAAGCAGGAAAATCACATTCAAAGCACCCCCGACAGTCTCTGCTTAAAAGCCTCCTAAAAGGAGCCTCCACCACACTCCAGAGCAGAGAGTTCCACTGCTGAACATGAGTTCTTCCTCATGTTCAGGTGGAATGTCCTTTCCCGTAGTTTGAAGCCATTGTTCCATTGCATCCTTGTCTTCAGGGCAGCAGAAAACAAGCTTGCTCCCTCCTCCCTATGATTTTCCCTCATGCTTCCCTGCTTCCCTGGAGACTAGGATGCAGAACAATGGCTTCAAACTCTAAGAAAGGAGATTCCATCTGAACATGAGGAAGAACTTCCTGACTGTGAGAGCCATTCAGCAGTGGAACTCTCTGCCCCGGAGTGTGGTGGAGGCTCCTTCTTTGGAAGCTTTTAAACAGAGGCTGGATGGCCATCTGTCAGGGGTGTCTTGAACGCAATATTCCTGCTTCTTGGCAGGGGGTTAGACTGGATGGTCCATGAGGTCTCTTCCACTCTACGATTCTTTGATTCTATATTTATACATGGTCCTCATCATGTCTCCTCTCAGCTTTCTCTTCTGAAGGCTAAACATACCCAGCTCCTTAAGCTGCTCCTCACAAGGTTCGCTCTCCAGATTGTTGATCATTTTAGTCACCCTCCTCTGGACACATTCCAGCTTAGAGTCAACATCTCCCTTCATTTCCAGTGCCCAGAATTGGATTCAGTGTGATTCCAGGTGTGGTCTGACCAAGGCAGAATAGAGGGCTAGCATGACTTACCCTGAATGCTCTTGCAAGGCTCCAAAAGTTGGTTTTTCAAGTGCCAACTTGAGTCAGAAATGCTCTTAGATCAACTGGATCTGATGCCACTCTGATCCTTGAGGGAAGCAAGTTTCTTGGGGGAAATTGATCATCTGGTTATGGGGCAGAAGCAGCCTTGGTCACTTTGGTGGATGACCTAGACTGAGATTTGGAAAGGGGAAACAAGTTCCTATTGGTTCTCTTTGATACCATCTACCTTGGTGTCATTCTGGGACTTGAAGGCAGTGGGCTGGCTTTTCTTGGCTAAATGGTTCCCAAAGGTTGGTGCTGATGGGTCATGGTTCAAACTTTTGTCCATCATGCTTGTCAATATCTCCATGAAGCTACTTGGAGAGGTTATCTGGAGCTCTGAGACTGGGTATCATTGGCATGTTGTATGTAGGGCACAAGAAAACCCCTAAGCACAACATAATATACATACAAAACAACAAAGGAACAGAATGTTGGGGATTTTGGCTGTTAACTCAGATCTAGTCAACCTCGATTTGGTGACTCCATGATGAGAGAACCTGAACTTACCCTGTCACTGCAGACTCCAGAATCTCTCCTTTTCTCCTACTGTCTTCTGCCTTAGCAAGCATTATCATCCTTTCTAGTGAATCATCTTATGATTGGTGACTTTGGCCACATCATCTCATGATATGGCCAATGTACGACATCCTCAGTTAGTCCCCTTAGTTTCTAGGGAGAGTTCAGGCCTGATTTGCTCTCAAATATATTTATCCACAGGACTCTGTGGATTTGCATCATAAACCAATTCTCCAGTATCCACAGGATACTTCTCCAGAACCATGTTTCGTATGAGTTTATTTCCTTCCTATCAACTTTCTTCCCAGTCCAACTTTCACAACCATACATAGCAATGGCATGAACCATCCTAACATTAGTGTTCAGTGATCTATCTTGACACTTCAGGATCTTGTCTTGGGAATTTATGGCATCATAAACCAATTTTACAGTTGCATAGTTTTGTAGAGGGATATGGAGCAATGGTCGTATTCCCCAAGCATTGCATTAGTTGTGGGATCATTCCTGCTTTGTATTTTGAATGTTTTGGGGTTATATCTATATTGTGCTGGACGACAGGATCTATCTTTGAGAGGGTTTCATTCCATTTCACAAGGACTTCAGCCTTCTCTGCCAAAGGATGTTGGTGTCTCACCAAATTACAACTCCCAGTATTCCATAGCATTGGAGCTTAGCAGTTCAAGTGGTCCCAAACCTTATTAATTCTACAGTGTAGATGGATCCTAAATCCTCCCAGCAGCCCTTTCCAACACAACCGAAGGCAATGTATGCTGGAAATGCGAATGCTTTGGTGAACGGTGTGGCTTCCCCACCCTATCAGCAAGATTTGGGCTGTTTGCCTTGAGTCATCCACATTCTTTGAGGAAATTCTGAGACCCACCTTGGGGTTCCTTCCGCTTTGTGAAGGCCCTTCAAGTCCTCTATCTGTCCTACCAAACATCTATTTGGCAAAGCCCTGACTCATCTCCACCGCAGTCACTTAGCCCATTCCCTGGAAGCCCTGCTGGTGATGAGAGACAGCAGACAAGTCCAGAGCACTGAGTCACCCTTGAGGTGCCAAGTGATGTCTCCGGCTTTTTGGGCGAAGGAACCAAGTCAAGCATCAACCCAGAGCGGCGGCATGCTTGGATGCACGCTCCTGTCATCCAGCCCTTGTAGCAACTGGAACAGCGTTGTGTTTGGGCGATTGCAGACCAATTTTTGGCAGCTCATTGCCTTCCAACTTGGAGGTGGTTTCCACTCCACCTCTGCCCTCCTTTGACATCAGCAATATTCATCACAAAGATGAGCTGAGATAGGCCAAAAATATGCCATGTGAGGGTTTTTTTTTCTGAGTTAGTAACTATCTCCAAGGGTCTTGAAGAGCAGGAAAGTCCAGTTCCATACATGGAAGTATCCAAGTCTTGTCCTACAGCAATGATGGGCAACCTCTTGAGCTTGGTGTGTCAAAATTCACCAAAACACCGAGCATAATTTGGGTGGGGTGTCACTTCGATAAAAATGGCACCCATAGTGCAGGCCCTTGCCCCCCCAGCCTCCCCCTCACTTATCTCAGTAATTATGGTCAATTAGAAATCCTCGACACCTCAGAACAGTAGGTTGGATGATGTTTGCTGTGGTTATGTGGTTCCTTGTAATGGAGATCACAGGGATCCTGGGGCATTCTGCTGCTCCCTGCTCCATTGGCTGGAAGTGAGGTCAAAGATCCCTTAATGGCCGAACTGGAAGTCCCAGAACTAGAAGCTCTGTGCTGGAGTTCTGTTTTGGTCTACAGACCTCCGTTGTAGTGTCTACACTACACTACAGCAAATGTTTCATCCTAGGCTACTGCACCTTCTCGGCATGTGGCCCCACACTTCTCTGTATGCGGCCGTGTGTCATAAAAAATGGCTACACGTGTCAGTCCTGACACGCGTGTCATAGGTTCACCATCAGGGTCCTACAGGAAGGTTGAGCTTTTTTTAGAAGATGTCCAGAGAAGTAGTTCTCAGTAACCTTTCGAAGACAATATTTTTATTGCCAAATTGCTCTTGTTATCAAAACATTGCTTCTAATGTTCAGTCAAAATCTATCTTCATATTGTTGGGCATTTCTTCAACCTGAACCATACTTTCTCAGCTCAAAACTTGAAGTGCTGTCTATAGCAGTGTTTCTCAACCTGGGGATCACGAGGGGGGTTTTGGAGTGGGTCGCCAAAGACCATCAGAAGACACATATGATGGTCTTAGGAACCCCTTTGGTAGAGAAGGCTGAAGATCTCTCCACCTGTCCTTCTCTTCCTTTTTGGAAACAGACAGCAAATCCTCCCACCAAAAGCCCTTCTCCTGCTGTGATAGCCCATCAACTACAACTATCAAATGTCAATGTCTTTTTCCTCCATACATTTGGGCATATTGAGTATTTGTGTCACGTTTGGTCCAGATCTGTTTGAGTCCACAGTGCCTGTGGATGTAGGTGAACTACAACTCCAAAACTCGATGTCAATGCCCACCAACCCCTTCCAGTATTTTCTGTTGGTCACGGGAGTTCTTGTGTGCCAAGTTTGGTTCAATTCCATCATTGGTGGAGTTCTGAATACTCTTTGATTGTAGGTTAGCTATAAATCCCAGCAACTACAACTTCCAAATGACAAAATCCATACCACCCCCCAACCTCAACAGTATTCAAATTGGGGCATATCAGATATTTGTGCCAAATCTGGTCCAGCAAATGAAAATACATCCTGTATATCAGATATTTACAGATATAATTAATAACAGTATCAAAATGAGAGTTACGAAGTAGCAACAAAAATAATGTTATGATTGGGGGTCACCACAACATGAGGAACTGTATTAAGGGGTCACGGAATTAGGAAGGTTGAGAAACACTGGTCTATATTATGAGCAATACTTGTAATAAACAGCAGACGCAAGGGCTTCTTTCCACAGGAAGGCTTTATCTTTTGTTGCAACTATTTACAGTATTCACATCTCTCTCCAGAATCCCCCAGTTTGCCATACATCATCACATACAGACCCCAACTTATTCCGATTCTTATATGCACTTGCATGATGCAATGTTCTGTTCATGCTTTCATTTTCTTATATACCTGATGCAAACCTGACTTCAGGGTTTCCTTATCCTCGTGCTTAACCACTGTAACTGTGACTCAGCACCTACAATACTTAAACTAACCCAGCATTTTCTCTTCGGAATAGTTTAGTATATTTTAAAACTAGACACTTACTTATCACTTCAAACTATTAGACCTGGTCCTGCTTTCTGGGGCTTCATCCTCCTTTTCGTGTTGGCCCTAAAGGGCTTTAAAAAGAGGGAAACCATGTCAACTCTCCATCTTCTCTTCACCAAGCTGAACATGGACAGTACCTTCAACTTTTCTTCCTACCTTTGGTTCTCCATACTTTTCATCCTGGTCCTTTTCTGAACCTTCTGCCCACTAAATATGGTTCTATCTTCCAGGGCTTTTAATAGTGAGTAGATTATTTTGTAGTTCTTATGGAGTTTTAAAATGTTGCTGTAAGATATCATGGAGGCTGTGCTGGTATGGCTGTACCAGGAGCTCCAATTTTGTTTGCTTTGTATTAAATGTTTGCTTGCAGCCCAAGGTTCCTGGGTTTCTGCAGTAAGGTGGCTTCCTTTGGTTGCAGTAATAGGGCAAGTCTCCTGTCCATCATTGTTAAGTTTTGGTTCCGCCCCTTGCTCAGGGCAATTGGAAAGGGAAAGGAGCCATTTTTAGTTAGTCTCCGCAAGGAAAACTAATGTACAGGATGTGTGCAAGCTTCCCCTGTACAAAAGCTTCAACCCTTAAGACCTTCCGGGGGAGAACAGTCTTAAGAGCACCCAAAGATTTCCAGGGAAGCAGTCCTAAAGCTTTGAGGAATTTCGGAGGGTGAACAGTTTGAAAGACCAAAAAACTCCAGCTGGAGAACATCTAAGCCTTTACTGGTAGGTCCACTTGGTGCTTCGAGACGCAGTTCGACCCGGTAGCGGAGCCCACATCAGTAAGGGTTAGATTACAGTCAGCCTGGGAGAAGTTAAAAAGGGGATTTTCCTTTAAAGTAAAGAAGAAGTTATTGAAGACAGTTGCCTGTCCTTTGTGGGCAAGTTTAGGAAGCCACCAGTTGCTAAAAGCCTGGAATCATTTGTTTAACTTTCTGAAGACAAGAGAAGTTTCTGTTTGATTGTTCATTAATAAAGGACTTTGTTATACTTCACAAGCCATCTAAAGATCATTTGTGGTGGAAAACCTCTGAGAACTTCTCTTTGGGCCCCCTGGCTTCCCGCTGGGCAAAGGTTGCACGTCCTGTTCTAAAGGAAATTATTTACAGGCCTAGCAACGCGACAGAACAGAGGCCATCAAACTCAAATCTGGTTTTTTAAGAAGTCAAGACCTCTTTTGACCCAAAGGTTGAATGCAAGCTCAAAGATGTTCTTGGAGGCCATTTTCCAGAGATGGGCAAAATTAAATGCAAAGGGCTGAAACCCAAAATATAAATGCATTGGTCTTTAACGGCTGGAGATCATGTGACCTTCTGTAAGCTGCAGAACTACAACACTTGGTTCTGTTCACCACAGCTTTGCCGTCTGTAATTACGCTTACCTAATAGGCCAGAATAGAAGCCTGGGAAGACAGTAGGGCAAACCTCCATTTTGAGAGTGTCTGCCAGTAAAGCAGCCATCTTGGAGGAGTAGTTGGAGGTCTCCTGGGATTGGTTAGAGCAGAGGAGGAGGAGTCAAGTCTTGGGAGGGAAAAAGATTTCAGCTTCTGAGAGAGCGAGGAGATTTGGGAACTGAATGGAGAAGTGGTTTGGAGGCTGGGTATTTCTGAGAGAGTGTGTGTTTTGTGTCATGGCAGGGCTGAATAGCTGACAAGCAAGGTCAGGCAGCATCCTGATTACTTGTGGGGGACAACACAAGGGATTTGCTCTCTTTGTTTAAGTAAGTTAGCTGTAAGGACTCTGGGGAGAGTTAGCTAATTACTCAGAAGACAGCCTGGGATAGGTTAGTCAAGAACTCATTGCTATATCGCTGTAGTAGAGTGAGGGATTTTGTTTGTAACCAGTAGCTATATCTGTGAGATTAGCTCTGTTTGTATCCAAGTCTAGAAACTCTTTTTAAGCAACCATTAAGATATTGTGCTATAGTAACAAGTAACAAGTGGCATTTTAAAAATCCTAAGGCAGCTTGGGTTGGTGGCAGCATTAAACTTAAAGAAGATTAAAAGACAAACAAGGTTCACTCTACCATTTCACACACCTAACATTATCTCGCTACCACACCAGTGTCCAGTGGTGTGATATTACATATAATCCTTTACAGTGGTGCTCAGCTGTGGGATATATTATAGTATATCGGTCATCCTTAATATTGGTGTCCAGCGGCGTATTATTTGGTGATATACTGATCTAGTAGATCGTGATTTTGTTACAAATACTGGAGACTTGCATGGCTTCCATCCCTAAATTAAGTCTTAGGAAAAGTATTTTGAACTTTTAATGGTGGTTAGGTATATGAAAGCGGGTAAACCACCAAACTGTGCTGCCATGGGTAAATGTGGATCTGACATTCCTCTTGCAAGGACAGGAAAGATCCACCATAATCAGAGTAAGCCTTTTTATTCTGAAAGCGATCAATGAAGGAGCACATTTCCTGAAAGAAGAACCAGGACAATAAGATTTTGGCTGTAAATAGAAGATCAGCTGCTGTCCTCTCCTTTTTGCCTTGTCTTTTATTGGGGTTGTATTTTGAAATGGTCATATGACTGGTCAAATAAATAAATTATTATCTCAGATAAATAGGAATGGTCATTTGAGGACAAGATTTGGGCTGTCAGGAGAGCCAGATTTATTTATTTATTTATTTGGTTTACTTCTACCCCGCCCTTCTCACCCCAAAGGGGACTCAGGGCGGCTTACAAAAACAAGGCACAATTCGATGCCCGTATCACACAACAGTAATAAAACAAAATAGCATAAATTAGCAATCAAACCACAATTCTACATTACATCTGTAAACCGATAAAACAAATAAGACCAATAAAAATCCAGACAAACCAATACAAACCATTTACTCCGTATTGCCGGTCAGSGTTCGCTATCTCATAGTTCAAATTCCAATTCCACAATTGTTAGTCCTGTCAGTCCTATTCGTCTGGTTGTACTTATCTAGTTAGCAGATTGCCCGAAGGCCTGGTCCCACAACCACGTCTTTACCTTCCTCCTGAAGGAAAGGAGGGATGTCGATGCCCTAATTTCCCCCGGGAGTGAGTTCCACAGGTGAGGGGCCACCACTGARAAGGCCCTGCTCCTCRTCCCCACCARCCTCRCTTGGGATAGYGGTGGGGTCRRGAGCAGGGCCCCCMSARATGATCTCAAATTCCRGGGYGGGRYRTAGAGGGASATACGTTYGGACAGATACACTGGASCGGAACCGTACAGGGTTTTGTAGGTCAAAACCAGCACCTTGAATTGGGCTCGGAACTGAACCGGYAGCCAGTGGAGCTGACACAGCAGGGGGGTGGTGTGCTCCCTGTATGTYGCTCYGATGAGCAGCCTGGCTGCCACTCGCTGGACCAGTTGAAGTTTCCGAACCGTCTTCAAGGGCAACCCCACATAGAGTGCGTTGCAGTAGTCTATTCAGGATGTAACAGGAGCGTGGACCACTGTGGCCAGATCAGACTTCCCAGATGCTCTGAAATAGTTGAGAATGGCCTATTTCTGGAGAAGCTACAGAAATAAATGGCTTAATTAGGAGACCATAGTCAAACTGAGAAGTTTTTAAAGGCAGCCATGAAAAACCACACAATCTATTTTGGCTCATGGATGCCACTTCCTTGTTCATCCTGTTGGGTCCCATCTTAGAAAAAGTGATAATGCTTGGAAGTGATCAAGGCACCAGATCCCATCTGATCTTGGATGCTAAGTATTGTTAGTACTTGAATGGGAGTCCAGCAATGAAGACCGGGTCGTGTAGGATCTATTTTGAAAGAGTATCTGGCTAAACCACCTCTGGAATGCTATGGAATTCATGGGTTTGCCATAAGTCAACAGGGGACTTGAAAGCACACACGCACACCAACATCCCCTTTGTCCATCTATCTTTCAGGACCTAATATTGCCACCTAGCTGCATCGCTGATGGAAAGGTTCATTAATGTCCCCTCTCTAATTTAGGAATGTTGTGGAAAGTGAACTCAGAATATTTTGCAGGGCTTTAGCGGGAAAAGAGGGAGGGAGGGCGATCTGAACAGGAGAATGTTTATGGTTCCATAAAAGGCTTCAAGGTATGTCTCGAGTCGGGTTTGACCGGTCTCCGTTGACAAGGCAATGCCTCCAATTATTCAGCATGCTCTAGCCTGCAAGTGAAAAAATCAATTTGTAACATTAATGTATTTAGATGTCTCTTCCTCCTTGCGTTTGCTAGAGGTACGCAGGTTTCCAGTACAGTAGAGTCTCGCTTATCCAACCTTCGCTCATCCAACGTTCTGTATTATCCAATGCAGTCTGCCTCCCGCCCAGATCCACAGCTATGTCAATACATTGTGATGTTTTGGTGCTAAATTTGTAAATACAGTAATTACTACATAACGTTACTGTGTATTGAACTGCTTTTTCTGGCGATTTCTTATAAAACATGATTTTTTTGGTGCTTAATTTGTAAAATCATAATGTAATGTGATGTTTAATAGGCTTTTCCACCTACCTGCATGACCGCATCTCTGTATATGAACCCACACGATCTCTTCGATCATCTGGAGAGGCCCTGCTTGCGATCCCACCTGCATCGCAGGTGCGATGGGTGGGGACGAGAGAGAGGCCTTTTCGGTGGTGGCCCCTCGACTCTGGAACTCACTTCCTAAGGACATCAGGCAGGCCCCAACTGAGTCCCTTAGGGAGATGGCAGTGGGGTACAAATAAAGTGTTGTTATTATTATTATTATTCCTTAAGGTAAAGGTAAAGGTTGTCCCCTGAGATTAAGTCCAGTCATGTCTGACTCTGGGGTGTGGTGCTCATCTCCATTTCTAAGCCAAAGAGCCAGCATTTTCCATAGACACCTCCAAGGTCATGTGGCCAGCATGACTGCATGGAGCATCGTTACCTTTCCGCCAGAGCAGAACCTATTGATCTACTCACATTTGCATGTTAGGTTGGCAGAAGCTAGGGCTGACAGTGGAAGCTCGTGCTGCTCCCCAGAATCGAACCTGCGATCTTTCGGTCAACAAGCTCAACAGCTCAGAGCTTTAACCCACTGCACCACCGGGAGCTCCTTAATCCCTCCTTATTATCCAAGGTTTTTGCTTATCCAACGTTCTACTGACCTGTTTATATTGGATAAGCGAGACTCTACTGTAGTTTGCTCACATGAGAATGGGACCCTTCACAAAACAGTCCACAACCCAATTCAAAACTGATGGGAAGCCTAAGTCTCTTCTCCAGTCTTTAGGGCAAGAAAATGTCTTTGAAAGATGTGTGAAATCCTACGTACCTTTCACATTACACAATTCTGGCACTTTGGTAGATCAACTGTGAAACCCAGGTATCAAATCCCCTTTGGGTCATTGGAAACCCTCTTGTTGACCTCAAGCAAACCACACACTCTCAGCCTCTCAAACCTCTGATCAAATCTTGCTAAGCAAACTCCATGCTAGGTTTACCTTACGGTCACCATAACTCGGAAATGATGTGAAGGCACTACAACAAGAAAGCTATCAGCATTTACTAATTCCCCCTATCTCCAGTGCACTACTTCCAGTGACAGAGAAAATATGCCTCTGGCTACAAATGGCAGTGTTATGGTGGTTGAATCCATTCCAGTTTTTAATCCAAACTTTAAAGATAATCTGTACTTTGGCAGGAAAAATGAAATGCAAAGATACAGAATAGGGGACAATGCCTGGCTTGAGAGCAATACGTGTGAAAAAGATCTTGGAGTCCTCATGGACAACAAGTTAAACATGAGCCAACAATGTGATGTAGTGGCAAAAAAGTCAATGGGATTTTGGCCTGCATCAATAGGAGGAGAGGTTTTTTTTTAATACTGGTAGCCAGATTTTGTTCATTTTTATAGTTTCGTGAGGAAGTCATAGGGAGGAGGGAGCAAGCTTGTTTTCAGCTTCCCTGGAGACTAGGACACGAAACAATGGCTTCAAACTACAAGAAAGGAGATTCCATCTGAACTTGAGGAAGAACTTCCTGACTGTGAGAGCCATTCAGCAGTGGAACTCTCTGCCCCGGAGTGTGGTGGAGGCTCCTTCTTTGGAAGCTTTTAAACAGAGGCTGGATGGCCATCTGTCAGGGGTGATTTGAATGCAATATTCCTGCTTCTTGGCAGAATGGGGTTGGACTGGATGGCCCATGAGGCCTCTTCCAACTCTTTGATTCTATGATTCTATTATTCTAAACCCATCCAATGTTTTGCACACTGGAGAGCTAGGATTAAAACTCATCATGGATGAACAATTGCTTCATTGACGTTGGCACCCCATTTGTTGACTAGTGGTGGAAACAATGCCACACCGGATGGGTCTTTGGTCTCCTTCTGATGTTCCTCAGGATTGGATGAAACAGATTGAGTAGCCCTTTGACGAATAAGCCTACTCCAAACACCACCAGGTTGCCTTGAACCCCTATCCACACTATCCAGTTACTATCAACTATTGCCACCAGATGGATATTTCTGATAGGATTGTTAGGCTGCACACTTTCTACCTCTGAATGGATTTTCATAGCTTGGCTCAGCATCTTTAGAACTTATCCATTGTTGCTAATCACCACTAGTCTGCTCAGTAACAGTGAGTACTCAGATCAACTCTAAACAGGCAGTCCCCAAGTTATGGACAAGATAGGTTCTGTAGGTTTGTTCTCAAGTTGAATTAGTATATAATTTGAAACAAGTACATTTTTTTCAGTGTAACTCCAGCTGTACACACACACACACACACACACATCTTTGGATAGCATAGGGGTGCTTGTTTTGCTGTCTGTGCTACTGTTTAAATATGTCATCACACTTTCTGTCCCTGTGATGATTGGATTTTGGAAAAAAATGGTTTGTTGTGGAAACAAGGATTGGGGATAAAGCTTCAGTGGAGACACTTTCCCCCATGGTAATAACTCTTTCAGGAGTGGATTTCCTTTCTGAGGTGTAGATTTATCTCATTTCCTGTTGTCTTGTCCTCATCCTTAACTAGGAGTCAGTGCCTGCCTGCATTTTAATCCAGTTATTCAAGGAGCTCTCCAAGGTATTGAAGCTATTTGTGGGAGAGATTTCAGCACCATGGAGAGCTCACAGAAAACTCCATTGACTGTTGCATCTCCTGCATTGCAGATGACCAGGGATACTTCATACACAATAGGACAGAACTTGGGCATTGGAAATAAGGGGTTGTTAGAGCATAAGCCCCCAGATTCCTCAGCCAACATGGCCACTGAGTATCCTAGAGTTGATATTTTGGAAAGTGTCATCTAGGAAAAAAAACTTTTCCAAGTTCAGGGAGAAGTGGTCATCAAGTGGGGAGATATGTAGCTATGGGTGAAAAGCAAAATAAGGACATGTCTCCCATAATAAATCTGACCTTCCAAATGAAAATGCCCTTCAATCCTAAAACCTGAAAAATTCTTCACATGAGGAAGTTTTTTGTCCAAATTCTGGATGGATGAACTTCTGGTCTGCATAAATTTGCATGTGGACATCAATAGATTCTGTCCAAGACCTGCATTACCCAACTCCCCAAAAATGACTGCAATGTTTGTATTTATTTCCATATGCAGATATAGTCATATAGTCACATTAAAAATTAGGATATGCGTATGTGTATGTATGTATGTATAATAGATAGATCAGGGGTCCTCAAACTAAGGCCCAGGGGCCGGATATGGCCCCCAAGGACATTAACCTGGCCCTCGCTCAGTGTCAGCCTAAGTCTGAAATGACTTGAAAGCACACAACAACAACAACAACAACAACAACAACAATCCTATCTCATCAGCCAAAAGCAGGCCCACACTTCCCACTGAAATACTAATAAAATAAGATATGTGCAGTGTGCATCGGAATTCATTCGTAATTTTTTCCAAATTATAATCCAGCCCTCCAACAATTTGAGGAACTGTGACCCGGCCCTCTGTTTAAAAGGTTTGAGGACCCCCGAGATAGATAGATATATGAAAGGTGAAGGGAAAAGTTAAACATGAGCCAACAATGTGATGTGGCAGCAAAAAGAAGCCAATGGGATTTTGGCCTGCATCAATAGGAGCATAGTGTCTAGATCTAGGGAAGTAATGCTACCCCTCTATTCTGCTTTGGTTAGACCACACCTGGAATACTGTGTCAAATTCTGGGCACCACAATTGAAAGGAGATATTGACAAGCTGGAATGTTCCAGAGGAGGGCAACTAAAATGATCAAGGGTCTGGAGAACAAGCCGTATGAGGAGCAGCTTAAAAAGCTGGGCATGTTTAACCTGCAGAAGAGAAGACTGAGAGGAGACATGATACACATGTGAGAGGAAGCCACAGGAAGGAGGGAGCAAGCTTGTTTTCTGCTTCCCTGGAGACTAGGACGCGGAACAATGGCTTCAAACTACAAGAGAGGAGATTCCATCTGAACATGAGGAAGAACTTCCTGACTGTGAGAGCCGTTCAGCAGTGGAACTCTCTGCCCCGGTGTGTGGTGGAGGCTCCTTCTTTGGAAGCTTTTAAACAGAGGCTGGATGGCCATCTGTCAGGGGTGAATTGAATGCAATATTCCTGCTTCTTGGCAGAATGGGGTTGGACTGGATGGCCCATGAGGTCTCTTCCAACTCTTTGATTCTATGATTCTATAGACAGACAGATCAGACAAAAAGACAGACAGACAGGATGGATGAATAGGTAAGTAGGTAGGTAGGTAGGTAGATAGGACAGGACAGACAGGATGGATGGATAGATAGATAGATAGATAGATAGATAGATAGATAGATAGATAGGACTTTTAGAAGCCACCCTCTAGCTGGATGGTAAGGGGGGAGTTTTGGGGTCTTGGGCCACAAGACAACATTTGGATACACAACATTTCAGTGACTTCCACTCCCTTTGCAAAAGCCAACTCACCTTGACGTCTCCTGCCTGGCCTCAGGGGAGTCTAGGAGAGACAGGAGGCTTCCAGCCACAAATAAAGCCTCCTGGTGCTGAACCGCCAGGGCCTTGTGGAGGCAACCGCACACTGACATGTCTCCATTTTCGCATTTCTTTGCAAAATCCTTAATCAGCAAATTACTCATTTAACCTGTCAAGTTGCTTCTGGAAGGCTGGCTGAAAATACAGGGGATCTACCTGCCTTAAGGTCTGCCCAGACCTGCAGCCGTACCACAATTCACTTTGGAGAGGGTTTTGCTTCTTTAAAATAAGATGTCTCTGTTCTTCCATTCACCAATACCCAGAGCTCTATTATCATCTATCTATCATATTAATATATCATATTAATTATCATCTATCTATCTATCATATGTTTTTTTTCATGTCAGGAGCGACTTGAGAAACTGCAAGTCGCTTCTGGTGTGAGAGAATTGGTCATCTGCAAGGATATTTCCCAGGGGACACCCAAATGTTTTACTATCCTGAGGGAGGCTTCTCTCATGTCCTTGCATGAGAAGCTGGAGCTGATAGACAGGAGCTCACCCCACTCCCTGGATTCAGCAATCCTGCTGGCACAAGAGTTTAACCCATTGTGCCACTGAGGGCTGCTTATCTTATTACTATCTATCACCCCCCCCCCCCCAACCCATTGTTTCATCTATTGGTGCTTTGATTGTGCTTTTCCTGCATGGTAGGGGGTTGGTCTACTAGATGGTCTCTTCCAACCCTATGATTTTATCTATGTTCTCTTTCTAGCCACTGGACATGTTTAGCCTGAAGAAGAGAAGGCTGAGAGGAGATATGATAGCCATGTATAAATATGTGAGAGGAAGCCACAGGGAGGAGGGAGCAAGCTTGTTTCTGCTTCCTTGGAGACTAGGACGCGGAACAATGGCTTCAAACTACAAGAGAGGAGATTCCATCTGAACATGGAAGAACTTCCTGACTGTGAGAGCCGTTCAGCAGTGGAACTCTCTGCCCTGGAGTGTGGTGGAGGCTCCTTCTTTGGAAGCTTTTAAACAGAGGCTGGATGGCCATCTGCCAGGGGTGATTTGAATGCAACATTCCTGCTTCTTGGCAGAATGGGGTTGGACTGGATGGCCCATGAGGTCTCTTCCAACTCTTTGATTCTATGATTCTATGATTCTATGACTTCTAAGTCCTCCAGCAAGTATCCTTAGGACAGAAGTCCTTTGTTTTAACAAGGTTTGCATGGCTTCACATATCCATGCAAAGTTCAGGAACAAGGGTCATACTCTAGATCAGTGTTTCTCAACCTGGGGGTCTGGACACCTGAGGGGGTTGCGAAGGGGTGTCAGAGGGGTCGCCAAAGACCATAAGAAAACACAGTATTTTCTGATAGTCATGGGGATTCCATGTAGGAAGTTTGAGCCAATTTTATCGTTGGTGGAGTTCAGAATGTTCTTTGATTGTAATGAACTATAAATCCCAGCAACTACAACTCCCAAAAGTCAAGGTCTATTTTCCCCAGGCTCCACCAGTGTTCACATTTGCGCATATTGAGTATTCGTGCCAAGTTTGGTCCAGATCCACCATTGCATGAGTCCACAGTGCTCTCTGGATATAGGTGAACAACAACTCCCAAACTCAAGGTCAATACCCACCAAACCCTTCCAGTGCTTTCCGTTGGTCATGGAAGTTCTGTGTGGCAAATTAGGTTCAAATCCATCACTGGTGGAGTTCAGAATGCTCTTTGATTATAGGTGAACTATAAATCCCAGCAACTACAATTCCCAAATTACAAAATCAATCCTCTCCCAACCCCACTAGCATTTACAAGTGGGTGCATTGAGTATTTGTGCCCAGTTTGGTCCAGTGAATGAAAATACATCTTGCATATCTGATTTATAACCGTAGTAAAATGACTGTTTTGAAGTAGCAACAAAAACAGTGTTATGGTTTGGGGTCACCACAACATGAGGGACTGTATTAAGGTGTCACGGCATTAGGAAGGTTGAGAACCACTGCTCTAGATAAATGTTTGGAATCTCTGCAGTTTTGAGTATTTATGGGTTTGATTTCAAATGCTCTCCCTAGGGCTCTTTTGGTCCTCCAGATCTTGGCTTCTCCTAACACTATCTTCTTTTGAGTAATATGATCTGTCCTGTTTGGTGAGACATAGATGGTTGTATGTATGCATGTGAGTGCCTTCATGTTTCTTAGGGTTTTCTTAGGCAAGGCATCTTCAGAGGTGGTGTTGCCAATTCCTTCCTCTGAAATGGCATCTACAGTATTTGGTAATCTTTGACATTCCTTCTGGGCTTAGGGAAGAGTCTTTGTTTTGCACTGCCAGTCCCAAAATCCCCCAACTAGCATGGGCTTCCTAGGGTTTTCTTAAGCAAGGAATCATTGGAAGTGTTGTTGCCTCTGAAATATTGCCTCCGACACCTGGGATTCCTTGGCAGTCCTTCTGGGCTTGTAGAAGTTTCTTCTGTTTGGGTTGCCACTCCCAGAATCCCCAACTAATTGGAACTGGCAGTCCCAAAAGGCACCAAACTCAGATCTTACATGTGTTTTGTTGTTCATTCGTTCAGTCATTTCCGACTCTTCGTGACCTCATGGACCAGCCCATACCAGAGCTCCCTGTCGGCCGTCACCACCCCCAGCTCCTTCAAGGTCAGTCTATCATCCATCCATCCATCTTGCCCTTGGTCAGCCCCTCTTCCTTTTGTCTTACATTTTCCCCAGCATCATTGTCTTCTCTAAGCTTTCCTGTCTTCTCATTATGTGGCCAAAGTACTTCAACTTTGTCTCTAGTATCCTTCCCTCCAGTGAGCAGTCGGCTTTATTTCCTGGAGGATGGACTGGTTGGATCTTCTTGCAGTCCAAGGCACTCTCAGAACTTTCCTCCAACACCACAGTTCAAAAGCATCTATCTTCCTTCGCTCAGCCTTCCCTAAGGTCCAGCTTTCACATCTGTAGGTTACTACAGGGAATACCATGGCTTTGACTAGGCGGATCTTTGTTGCCAGTGTAGGTGCCCTTAAGTCCACGTATGTGTAGGTGCCCTCAAGTCGACATATGGCAACCCCATTGATTTTATAGGGGTTTCTTAGGCAGGGAAGACTCAGAGGTGGTTCTGAAATGAAGCCAACAGAACCTGTGATCCGCTGGCAGTCTCCCATCCAGGTCCTAACCAGTGGTGACCCTGCTTAGCTTCCAAGATCAGACCAGATCCGCTGCCTTGAGGGCACATCTTGCCAGGGTCAAGCAGAGGTGGCATTCTTGCAGGCCTCGTCTGCAGGATCCAGGAATTCCTGGGCGTTTCCAAAAAAGCTCAGACACCCTTTGCGGACTCCCTTGGTTCACCTCCAGGTCACAGACTCCCCTTTGGGGAAATGGGAATTGCATTGATAAGATACGACAATTGCCTTGTAGGTACCATAATAATGCAGCCTTCCAAAGGCTAGACTAAAACACTCCCAGCCATAGAGTCACTTTATCAAGGCTTCCTTCCGCTGCTTTCCAAAGTTCTGGCAAATATATACTCACTAGCTGTACCCGCCACACGTTGCTGTAGCCAACCTTCCCTCCCTCTTTCTCTCCTCCTCCTTCTTCTTTCTTTCCCTTTTTTTCTTTTGTTCTCTCCTTCCTTCCTTCCTTCCTTCCTTCCTTCCTTCCTTCCTTCCTTCCTTCCTTCCTTCCTTCCTTCTCTTTCCCTTCCCTTGCTTCCCTTTTCTTTCCCTTCCTCTTTCTCCCGTTTCTTCCTTCTCTACCTATTTTTGGACTACAATTTCCAGCAGTCCCCTTGATCAATCTATCTATCTACCTACTTATCTATATCTATCTAATCTACCTATCTATCTGGACAAGCTGGAATGTGTCTAGAGGAGGGTGACTAAAATGATCAAGGGTCTGGAGAACAAGCCCTATGAGGAGGCTTAAGAGCTGGGCATGTTTAGCCTGAAGAAGAGAAGGCTGAGAGGAGATATGATAGCCATGTATAAATATGTGAGAGGAAGCCACAGGGAGGAGGGAGCAAGCTTGTTTTCTGCTTCCTTGGAGACTAGGACGTGGAACAATGGCTTCAAACTACAAGAGAGGAGATTCCATCTGAACATAGGAAGAACTTCCTGACTGTGAGAGCCGTTCAGCAGTGGAACTCTCTGCCCCGGAGTGTGGTGGAGGCTCCTTCTTTGGAAGCTTTTAAACAGGGGCTGGATGGCCATCTGTCAGGGGTGATTTGGATGCAATATTCCTGCTTCTTGGCAGGGGGTTGGACTGGATGGCCCATGAGGTCTCTTCCAACTCTTTGATTCTATGATTCTATGATTCTATGAAAGCGTCGTCCCACTCCGTTCTTCTTTGGCCAGACCTCACCTGAGATATTGTTCACCTACAATCAAACAGCATTCTGAATTCCACCAATGATGGAATTGAACCAAACTTGGCACACAGAATTCCATGACCAACAGAAAATACTGGAAGGGTTTGTGCTCTCTGGATGTAGGTGAACTACAACTCCAAAACTCAAGGTCAATGCCCACCAAACCCTTCTAGTGTTTTCTGTTGGTCATGGGAGTCCTGTGTGCCAAGTTTGGTTCAATTCCATCATTGGTGGAGTTCAGAATGCTCTTTGATTGTAGGTGAACTATAAATCCCAGCAACTACAACTCCCAAATGACAAAATCGATTTTTTTTTAGTGAAGGACATACATTGGGTTGTTAGGTGTCTTGTGTCCAAATTTGGTGTCAATTCGTCCAGTGGTTTTTGAGTTCTGTTAATCCCACAAACAAACATTACATTTTTATTTATATAGACTAGCCGTCCCCTGCCACGCGTTGCTGTGGCCCACATGGGGGTTCTATGTGGGAGGTTTGGCCCAATTCTATCATTGGTGGGGTTCAGAATGTTCTGTGATTGTAGGTGAACTATAAATCCCAGCAACTACAACTCCCAAATGTCAAGATTCTATTTTCCCCAAACTCCACCAGTGTTCACATTTGGGCATATTGAGTATTCATGTAGAGTTTGGTCCAGATCCATCATTGTTTGAGTCCACAGTGCTCTCTGGATGTAGGTGAACTACAACTCCAAAACTCAAGGTCAATGCCCACCAAACCCTTCTAGTGTTTTCTGTTGGTCATGGGAGTTCTGTGTGCCAAGTTTGGTTCAATTCCATCGTTGGTGGAGTTCAGAATGCTCTTTGATTGTAGGTGAACTATAAATCCCAGCAACTACAACTCCCAAATGACAAAATCGATTTTTTTTTTTAGTGAAGGACATACATTGGGTTGTTAGGTGTCTTGTGTCCACATTTGGTGTCAATTCATCCAGTGGTTTTTGAGTTCTGTTAATCCCACAAACGAACATTACATTTTTATTTATATAGACTAGCCGTCCCCTGCCACGCGTTGCTGTGGCCCACATGGGGGTTCTATGTGGGAGGTTTGGCCCAATTGTATCATTGGTGGGGTTCAGAATGTTCTGTGATTGTAGGTGAACTATAAATCCCAGCAACTACAACTCCCAAATGTCAAGATTCTATTTTCCCCAAACTCCACCAGTGTTCACATTTGGGCATATTGAGTATTTGTGTAGAGTTTGGTCCAGATCCATCATTGTTTGAGTCCACAGTGCTCTCTGGTTGTAGGTGGACTACACTCCAAAACTCAAGGTCAATGCTGACCAAACCCTTCTAGTATTTTCTGTTGGTCATGGGAGAACTGTGTGCCAAGTTTGGTTCAATTCCATCGTTGGTGGGTTCAGAATGCTCTTTGATTGTAGGTGAACTATAAATCCCAGCAACTGCAACTCCCAAATGACAAAATCAATTTTTTGAGTGAAGGACATATATTGGGTTGTTAGTGTCTTGTGTCCAAATTTGGTGTCAATTCATCCAGTGGTTTTTGAGTTCTGTTAATCCCACAAACGAACATTACATTTTTATTTATATAGATTGGGAAAATGAACTATAGTAGGAGCTCAAAGTACTTTAACGCTAATGTCTTAATGTTATAGAATCAAGGAAGTTGTAGCAGTGCAAGGTCTTTTGCCTTCTCTGCCGAAGAGTGCTGGTGCCTCACCAAACTGCATCTCCCAGACCTCTATAGCCATGTCACTTAACTTACTGTCAAAAATGCATTAATTGCACAGTGTAGATGCAACCCTACAGTTGGAAGGGACCTCCAAGAGGCATCTAGTCCAACCTCCTGCCTTGCAGGAAACCACAATCTGAGAAGCATATCAGCATTGGCTTGCAAAGTTGGTGTTGCGTATGCCTACCGTGCAATATTTGGTACTTTCCTTGTTGTTGTTGTTTACTGCCCTGACAGACTGGTTCAAACCGGTTTCAAGATGTAAATTTGGAGGGGGGCGGTAAGAAAGGGAAGCAAACAGACTAAACAAAATCCAAATCTGCTGCACCTAAAAGCTGCCATAAACACGTCTCTGGGCAGGAATGCGAATTTCCTTGAGGCCCAAAGGCAACACCTGAGCAAAATGTCACATTTATCTTTCCAAGGGTTGTCTGTGGGATTTCCCAGATGTGCAGGGACCGGTTAGGCGTGAGCAAGGCGGATGGAGTCAGGGGAGGATCCACAGTAGGAAGCATAGAGTTGGAAGGGACCCCAGGGGCCATCCAGTCCAACCCTGTTCTGCCAGACAGAAAGGCACAATCCAAACCCTCCTAGCAGATGGCCATCCAGCCTCTGCTTAAAAACCTCCAAAGGAGGAGACTCCAAGGCAGAATATTCTACTGTGAAACAGCAATTATTGTCAGAAAGTGCATCCTAATGTATTGTCGAAGGCTGGAATCACTGGGTCATTGTAGGTTTTTTCAGGCTATATGGCCATATTCTAGAGGCATCCTCTCCTGACATTTCGCCTGCATCTATGGCAAGCATCCTCAGAGGTAGTGAGGTCTGTTGGAACTAGGAAAATGGATTTATATATCTGCGGAATGACCAGGGTGGGACAAAGAACTCTTGTCTGCTGGAGCTAGGTGTGAATGTTTCAACTGACCACCTTGATTAGCATTTGATGGCCTGGCAGTTGTTTGGTGTGGCTTGTTAGTGCCTGGGGCAATCTTTTGTTGAGAGGTGATTAGATGTGCCTGATTGTTTCCTTTCTGTTGTTTTGCTGTTGTAATTTTAGAGTTTTTTAATACTGGTAGCCAGATTTTGTTCATTTTCATGGTTTCATGAGGAAATCATAGGGAGGAGGGAGCAAGCTTATTTTCTGCTTTCCTGAAGACTAGGATGCGGAACAATGGCTTCAAACTACAAGAAAGGAGATTCCATCTGAACATGAGGAAGAGCTTCCTGACTGTGAGAGCCATTCAGCAGTGGAAGTGTCCCAGAGTGTGGTGGAGGCTCCTTCTTTGGAAGCTTTTAAACAGAAGCTGGATGGCCATCTGTCAGGGGTGATTTGAATGCAATATTCCTGCTTCTTGGCAGAATGGGGTTGGACCGGATGGCCCATGAGGTCTCTTCCAACTCTAGGATTCTATGATTCTATGATTCCTTCTTTCTGTTGAAATTGTCCACATGCTTCTTGTGGATTTCAATGGCTCCTCTGTGTAGCCTGACATGGTGGTTGTTAGAGTGATCCAGCATTTCTGCGTTCTCAAATAATATGTTGTGTCCAGGTTGGTTCCTCAGGTGCTTTGCTATGGCTGACTTCTCTGGTTGAAGTAGTCTGCAGTGCCTTTCATGTTCCTTGATTCGTGTCTGGGCAATGCTGCTGCGTTTGGTGGTCCCTCTGTAGACTTGTCCACAGCTGCATGGTACACGGTAGACTCCTGCAGAAGTGAGAGGATCCCTCTTGTCCTTTGCTGAACGGAGCATTTGTTGGATTTTCTTGGTGGGTCTGTAGATAGTTTGTATGTTGTGTTTCCTCATCAGCTTCCCTCTGCGGTCAGTGGTTCCCTTGATGTCTGGCAAGAACCCTTTTCCTCTGGGTGGATCTTCATCTTTACTCTCGTGGCTTCTTCTCGGTTGTCTTGCAGCTCTTCTGATGTCTGAGGTGGAGTCTCCATTGGCCTGGAGAGCCCAGTTGAGGTGGTTCAGTTCATCTTGGAGGAGGTGGGCTTCGCAGATTCTTTTTGCACGGTCTGCCAAGGCTTTAATGGTGCTTCTTTTTTGACTTGGGTGATGGTTGGAGTTTTTATGTAGATATCTACCTGTGTGTGGAATACTTCTTTTTTGCTATTCGAAACCATTGCTTCATTGTGTCCTAATCTCCAGAGCAGCAGGAAACAAGCTTGCCCCTTTCTCTTCAATGGGACATCATTTCCAATATTTAAACATAGCTAACATGTTCTCTGTCAGTCTTCTCTCTTCCAAGCTAAGCATACCAGGCCTCTTAAGTGGTTCCTTATATAGGGCTTGGCTTCCAAAATTGGACCATATTGGTTGTTCTTCTTTGTCCAACTTGTCAATATCCTTCTTCAGTTATACCAGGCTAACCCTAACCCAGCAGCCGTAGCTCTAAACAGTTTCGGCCCAGCTTACCTGTCCGAACGAATCCTTCCTTATGAACAATCTAGGAATTTAAGATTGTCTGGGGAGGCCCTGCTCGCCATCCCGCCTTCCTTGCAACCACACCTGGTGGGGATGAGAGACAGGGCCTTCTCAGTGGTGGCCTTGGCTGTGAAACTCCCTCCCTAGGGATATTGGATTGGCCCCCTCCCTCCTGAACTTCAGAAAAAGAGTAAAAACTTGGCTTTTCAAACAAGTGTTTGGAAATGCAGTAGAATAGGTAATTATGAAATAGGAAGAATGAACATGGAATGGCTAGACTATACTGTTGGATAATTATTTTAAAAGGACGCCACCGGTGATTATATGTTTTTAAATGGTTTATATATGCTTCTTTATAATGTTGAGTTGAATGTTTTAATTGTATTTTTATGAACGTATGGCATCAAATTTGCCAATTCTGTGAGCCGCCTTGAGTCGCCATAAGGCTGAGAAAGGTGGGCTATAAATGCCGTAAATAAAATAAATAAATAAATAAATAAATAAATAAATAAATAAAATGAACAAAAACACACAGACCATAGGAAGCTTTTCTTTATAGCAAAATTATATGGTTGCACTATTTACAAAAACTAGGTTTCCATAATACAAACAAAGAAAGCTTTACACACAGCAGCCTTCACACTGGAGCTTTCTCACAAGAGGCTTCTCTCACACAGAGGTTTGCCTCACTCTCCTCAGGACAACACTAGCTTTGGCCCACTAACTTGAACAGGCTTTGGACTACTGACTCTTTCAGTGTTTGACTCACACTTTTGTAATAAAAATGTCCAGTTAATTTTTAATAGTTCTGACACATTTTCTGTCCAACTTGTTAATATCCTTCTTCAACTGTTGAGCCCGGAACTAGACTCAGAGTTATTCCAAGTGAGCTTCTGACCAATCTATATAAATAAAAATGTAACGTTCGTTTGTGGGATTAACATAACTCAAAAACCACTGGGGGAATTGACACCAAATTTGGTCACAATACACCTCTCAGGCCAACGAGTAACCATCATCCATTAACACCCCCCCCCAAAAAAAGCAGCAGAAAGGGCTTAACAACCCAAAAAAGCTAAATGACAGTACAGATGCAGATGCCTGGCTTACTAACTGTGGAGTACAACCGTGGGATGTACCTCTCTCAAGCACTGCCTTTGAGCCCAACTCTTTTCCAGCCTATGTCTACAGCGAAGGAGTGAAGGAGAAAAAGGAGGAAAAGGGGAAGGAAGGAGGAAAGGAAAGAGGGAATGAAGGAAAAAAGCAGAGAAGCAAGGAAGGAAAGAGGTAGAGAAGTAAGGAAGAAAAGAGGAAAAGAAAAGGGGGATATGCAGGAAAGAGGTAAAGAAGGAGGGAAGGAAAGACAAAAAGAGAAGGAAGAAAAGAGAGAGGGACGGAAGATGGAGAGAAAGAGGGAGGGAGGGAAGGAAGAAAAGAGAGAAGGAAGGATGGAACCAAAGAGCAAAGGAAGGAAGGAAGGAAGGAAGGAAGGAAGGAAGGAAGGAAGGAAGGAAGGAAGGAAGGAAGGAAGGAAGGAAAGAGAGAGGAAGTAGGATGGATTCCATCCATAAACAAATAAATATTTTATTCATTATCTATATAAAAAAATATAATGTTCATTTGTGGGATTAACATAACTCAAAAACCATTGGACGAATTGACACCAAATTTGGACACAATACACCTATCAGGCCAATGAGTGACCATCACTCATAAACACACTGAAAACCACAGCAGAAGGGACTTTAAAAGCAAAAAAAAATACATTGCAAAGCATGCACAAAACCACATATATACACAAATATATACACACAAATATACACATATATATACCCACACAAAACACATATACACAGACTGGGCCACAGCAATGCGTGGCAGGGGATGGCTAGTGCAGAATCAATTGGGACCATATTCCTATTCAGTTGTAGGTTTTTTCGGGCTATATGGCTGTGTTCTAGAGGCATTCTCGCCTGACATTTCGCCTGCATCTATGGCAAGCATCCTCAGAGGTAGTGAGGTTTTTGTATTGATGAAATTTAGAATCATATTGACTTTTCTAGCTGTCCCATCACACTGTTGGCTCATGTTTGGCTTGTGCTAAGACTTCCAGATCCCTTTCCACGTACTGTTGTCTATCCACCCTAAATCTGCTCGGTGCAGAGGGAATGACTCCTCTTGTCCTTTCTCCTCCTGCAGGTCCCTGGCCATCGGCCACCAATACTCCTCCCTGGGAACGCAGCCCATTCTCTGCGGAAGCATCCCTGGCCTGGTGCCCAAGCAGCTCCGCTTCTGCAGGAACTACGTGGAGATCATGCCCAGCGTGGCCGAAGGGGTGAAGATCGGCATCCAGGAGTGCCAGCACCAGTTTCGCGGGCGGCGGTGGAACTGCACCACGGTCAACGACAGCTTGGCCATCTTTGGGCCCGTGCTGGATAAAGGTAAGCAACATTGGCGGAGAGGGAGCAGCAACAGAGGCAACAGGTCAAAGATCTGTCCAGCAAAAGTTTTGGAAATGGAGAGTCTATCAGATAAAACTAACAAAATGAAGTTCAACAGGGACAAATGCAAGATACTCAACTTAGGCAGAAAAAATGAAATGTAAACATACAGAATGGGGGACGATGAGGCCTGGCCTGAGATACTCCAAAACTTAAAATTATCCACACGGATGGCTGAGATAGGGTCACCTTTGCATCACTGTATACATGACAGCAGTACGTGTGAAAAGGATCTTGGAGTCTTTGTGGACAACAAGTTAAACATGAGCAGCAAAAAAAAAAAAAACTCAATGGGATTTTGTCGTGCATCAATAGGAGTATAGTGAGTCGATCCAGGGAAGTCATGCTACCCTTCTATTCTGCCTTGGTTAGACCACACCTGGAATTCGATCAGGGCTGGCTTGATATGCCTTCCTCTTGGCACATTTCTCCCTTCATTTCTGGCTCTTCAAATTCTGCAGCACTGCTGGTCACAGCTGACCTCCAGCTAGAATGCTCAAGGGCCAGGGCTTCCCAAATCTCAGTGTCTATGCCACAGTTTTTAAGATTGGCTTTAAGCCCATCTTTCAATCTCTTTTCCTTTCCACCAACATTACATTTCCCATTCTTGAATTGATAGTATAGTAACTGCTTTGGGAGACAGTGATCGGGCATTTGGACAACATGGCCAGTCTATCAGATAAAACTAACAAAATGAAGTTCAACAGTGACAAATGCAAGATACTCCACTTAGGCAGAAAAAATGAAATGCAAAGTTGATAGTATAGGAGCATTGCTTCAATGCTGGTGGTCTTTGCTTCTTCCAGCCCGCTGACATTCGTCTGCCTGTCTTCCCAAGAGATGTGTAGGATTTTCCAGAGGCAGTGCTGATGGAGTCGTTCTAGGAGTTGCATGTGACGTCTGTAGGTAGTCATGTTTTGCAAGCATATAGCAGGGTTGGTATCCCTTGGTATCCCTACGGATGTCCTCAAACACTATTTGCTTCATTCAGAAAAATGCTGCACTCGCAGAGCTCAGGCAGTGTTGTATTTCGATGTCAATGTTGACTTTGGGAGACAGTGATCGGGCATTTGGACAACATGGCCGGTCCAGCGGAGTTGATAGCATAGGAGCCTTGCTTCAATGCTGGTGGTCTTTGCTTCTTCCAAAAGATTTGCGGGATTTTTCAGAGGCAACACTGATGGAATTGCTGATGGCCATATGTCAGGAGTGCTTTAACTGTGTCTTTCTGCGTGGCAGAATGGGATTGACTGGATGGCCCCTTGGGGGTCCCTTCTAACTCCAGGAGTTTAGGATTCTAGATCAAATCTAAGCTATATATTTTAGTGAGAAGAATTCCCTGACTTGTAAGGGAGAGAAACGTAAGCTCAGCTTGAATGGTAGTAAAACTATATATCTCTTTGAGTCAAGGAAGTCTGGTAAAGTGTCTCCAATGGGATAATGCCTGGAATAGGTTAAATGGGTTGCATTTAATTAACTCTTCCATGAGAGGTGGGTTTGGTCCTAGCCATTGTAAATATTACACCATGGTGAGAATTAAATTACATTTTGCAGGAGAAGAATTTTCAGTAGAGTCACAAATGGAATGATAGCATGAGCTTTCATTGTTGATAAGCCAGTCCCGTGGATGCATGAAGTATTATTTAGATGTCCAAGTTGCAATAAGACAGCAGAGGTTTGGGAGTCTGGAATATCATCCTGAGATTAGAAGGAAGCCAAAATGCAAAAAAATACCATCAGCAACAATTACTTTTCTAACCCTAGTCCATCACAAAATGGTTAGGAATAGCAGCAACACCCAGCTACAAAGGTTTGCCTAAAAGGCCAGCGTTAACAAGGTAATTGACACTTCCAAGTTGTTTTCAAGCCTATCGTGTTTTTCTTTTCCTGGCAAGGTTTATTTAGAAGTGTTTTGCCACAGCATTACATTACTGAACCCTGTGATTGTTGTTTGGTGAGCCACCAGCCTCTTTTTGACAGAGGAAGCTCAAGACCTTGCAAAACTACAACTCCCAGGACTCTACTGCATTAATGCTACACTGTGGATGTACCCTCAGGGAACAGGACTTTACTTCGCATCTTTGGAGTTGTAATTTGTGATGACACCAGCACTCTTTGGCAGGTGCTGAACATGACTGTGAGAGCCGTTCAGCAGTGGAACTCTCTGCCCCGGAATGTGGTGGAGGCTCCTGCTTTGGAAGCTTTTAAACAGAGGCTGGATGGCCATCTGTCAGGGGTGATTTGAATGCAATATTCCTGCTTCTTGGCAGGGGGTTGGACTGGATGGCCCATGAGGTCTCTTCCAACTCTTTGATTCTATGATTCTATGATTCTAGGTGTGTCTTAAGACCTTGCCAAACTACAACTCCCAGGATTCTGTAGCATTGAGCTGTTGGCAATTAAAATGTTAAACTGCATTAATATTACACTGTAGATGTACCCTCAGAGAGCAGGACTTGCCTTCACATCTTGGAAGTTGTAGTTTGGTGGAAACACCAGCACTCTTTGGCAGATGCGGCTTAAGACCTTGACAAACTACAGCTCCCAGGATTTGGTAGCATTGAGCCATTGGCAATTAAAGTGGTGTCAAACTGCATTAATGCTACACTGTAGATGTACCCTCAGAGAACAGGACTTGCCCTCACATCTTGGGAGTTGTAGTTTGGTGGAGACATCAACACTCTTTGGCAGATGCGGCTTAAGACCTTGCCGAACTACAGCTCCCAGGATTTGGTAGTATTGAGCTGTTGGCAATTAAAGTGGTGCTACACTGTAGATGTACCCTCAGAGAGCAGGACTTGCCTTCACATCTTGGGAGTTGTAGTTTGGTGGAGACACCAGCACTCTTTGGCAGATGTGGCTTAAGACCTTGCCAAACTACAGCTCCCAGGATTCTGTAGCATTGAGCCGTTGGCAATTAAAGTGGTGTCAAACTGCATTAATGCTACACTGTAGATGTACCCTCAGAGAACAGGACTTGCCTTCACATCTTGGGAGTTATAGTTTGGTGAAGACACCAGCACTCTTTGGCAGATGTGGCTTAAGACCTTGCCAAATTACAGATCCCTGGATTCGGTAGTATTGAGGCATGGTGGTTAAGAGTGAGCAAGTATTATGGATCTAGTGGCCAACCTCAATGGGAGATACTGGCCATTTGGTTTTTCCTTAATGGTCTGGGATGGCCCTATCACCACTCCATTACTTACTATCACCCTTTGGGAAGCTCTGGAGACTCTGTAGTCTTCAAGGCCCACAGAACCAACCTTGTAGGTCACATTTCACCCACCTCTTCCTTGGATCGGGGTTTGGTGGCCTGTCCCCAACTCTTTCTTTTGAGCATGACGGTTGCACTCCAGGACAGGAAAAGCCCTCTGATTGTAAACACCACACAATTGATTGGAAAACAGTCCTTATATTGAAGATTATTTAAAAACAGCAAAGTAAAAAAGCCCTTTAAAGAAATAGGAAAATCCAATTAGGTAAGAAGATAAGCAGGAGCAAAATTAGTCCAAGGTAAAGTTCAGCAAAGTCCATAAAAACAAAGTTCACACTTCTCTAATATAATTCAGGAAAACAGAAAACATTTATCCAAGGCATGAATAGGCATTCATACAATCCAAGAATCCAAACCATGAAACAAGAAGTACTTAAACAAGAATCTTCCCAGCAAGGCTTTCGTGAAACAAGGACGAGAACTACACTTGATTCTAAAATATGCTTCATCTAACTATATTTCCCATACTTGGAACTTTTATCCCCTCATTAAGCTATCCCCAGCACTCAGAAATTGGTTTCGCTTTAACTGAGATTCCCTTATCTTTTTCTGTTGGATTCTGGCAGACCACCGAAGCCACTGTTCGGTCTGCCTATTTTGACTAATCTCCTTTTTTTTCATGTGAGGAGCAACTTGAGAAACTGCAAATCTCCTAAACTCCTGCCTCCTATCTATTTGCTCATTAAGTTTTGCAACTGGGCCAGGTGCCTAGTTGTTTTCAAGCCCCAAATCCTGAGAACTCTCTGGTAACAATTCAGAGAGTACACTATCATCCCCACACCCTTCAGGGACATTCTCATGAGAAACTACACTTTGCACAGGGTTCTCCTGGTCCTTCTCTGCATCAGTATCCTCATATTACAACTCCCATTAGCCCTGGATCAATGCTATGGGATCCTGGTAGTTGTGCCTCCTCATATTACAACTCCCATTAGCCTCACTTCCCACATCCAATGCACCCTGATCCTGAAACACAATCACAGGCTGAACTCCAACAATGACCTCCATCGAGGTCAAAAGCCGCAGTCCTGGAAAAGATGGCTGAATGCAATGCCCTTCACCTTCCAGCCAGCTTGGCTTTTTCCCTGGTCTAGACATAAGCCTTTGAGGATGTAATTATCACAACACTTGGCAGCCCTCCCCACTCCTCCCCAGAGGACCAAAGGGCCTGCAAAGATTAGCCAGCCCTAATGCCAGTGCAAACACCAATTGACCTCCGGTTAGAAGTGCAAGGTGGCCTCCAGAATGCAAAGAAGGGGAGCCAATCCTTGGGCTATTTGCACGCTTGACCTTCGGTGTTCACCCTTGGAAAAGGGTGCCAGAGGTTGCACTAACAAGCCATTTCATACGAAGAGCGGAGGAGTCTTCCCTTGTGTGGAAGTAAAGAGGCTAAACCGGGTGTTTCCTCTCCATTTGTTATTTGCCATTCTTATTCCCCAACCTTATGAGCGTGTCACAGTGATTTGGGTGTTGAGTTAAGGCTCTGGAGAGCAGGGTTCAAATCCTAGGACAAGGAGGAATGGAGTCAAATTTCAAGGAAAGAGATTCCACCTAAACATTAGGAAGAACTTGCCGGAGGTTGGTGTTGTCATACAGTGGAATCTGCTCCATGGAAGTTTAGTGGAGTCTCCTTCTCTGAAGGTTTTGAAGCAGAGGCTGGATGCCCATTTTGAGTTGTGTATATCTGCATGCCAGATATTGGACTGGATGGCCATCCATAAAGGCCATGCATTGGACTGGATGGCCTTTATGTCAGTGTGGCAGTGAACCCATTTCATTTTAGGTTCTTGTGGGTTTTTTCAGGCTATATGGCCATGTTCTAAAGGCATTTCTCCTGACGTTTCGCCTGCATCTATGGCAAGCATCCTCAGAGGTAGTGAGGTCTGTTGGAATTAGGACAATGGGTTTATATATCTGTGGCATGGCTGGGGTGGGGCAAAGAGCTCTTCTCTGCTGGAGCTAGGTGTGAATGTTTCAACTGACCACCTTCATTAGCATTTGAAGGCCTGGCTGAGCCTGGGAAAATCTTTTGTTGAGAGGTGTTAAGATGTGCCTGGTTGTTTCCTCTCTGCTGTTTTGCTGTTGTAATTTTAGAGTTTTTTAATACTGGTAGCCAGAGTTTGTTCATTTTCATGGTCTCTTCCTTTCTGTTGAAATTGTCCACATGCTTGTGGATTTCAATGGCTTCTCTGTGTAGTCTGACATGGTGGTTGTTGGTGTGGTCCAGCATTTCTGTGTTCTCATTTCATTTTAGTTCAAACTCTAAAGGAACTCTCCAAGGTGCTGGATGCTCCTTCCCAAATCAGGGTTCAGGACCTAAGACTGGATCGAGACTACTCAGCACTTCCTATGCTGCAGAATGAATGCAGTTTGGCACCACTTGAACTTCCCTGGCTCAATGTGATGGGATCCTGGGAGCTGTAGTTTTATAAGGTTTTCAGTTTTATCTGCCCAAGAGAGACTGTGCCTCCTCATATTACAACTTCCGGCACAAAACAAACTGCAGATTGAGTATCTTATATCTGAAGTGCTTGGGATCAGAAGTGTTTTGGTTTTGGGGTTTGTTTTGGATCTTGGAATACCTGAATTTGCATATAATGGGATATCTCAGAACCCAAATCGAAATCTGTATGCTTCCTTTAAACATAGCCTGAAATTGTGCAATGTTTTTGATCATTTTGTGCATTAAACACAAATCATAGAATCCTAGAGTTGGAAGGTTGGCCATCCTGTCCAACCCCATTCTGCCAAGAAGCAGGAAAATCACATCCAAAGCAACCCCAAAAGATGGCCATCCAATCTCTGTTTCAAAGCCTCCAAAGAAGGAGCCTCCACCACACTCCGGTGCAGAGAGTTCCACTGCTGAACAGCTCTCACAGTTAGGAAGTTCTTCCTCATGTTCATGTGGCATCTCCTTTCCTGTAGTTTGAAGCCACCGTTCCACATCCTAGTCTCCAGGGCAGCAGAGAACAAGCATGTTCTCTCCTCCCTGTGACTTCCCCTCACATGTTTATACATGGCCTTCATTATGTCTCTTTTCAGCCTTTCCTTCTGCAGGCTAAACATGCCCAGTTCTTTAAGCCACACCTCATAGGGCTTGTTCTCCAGACCCTTCATCATTTTAGTCACCCTCCTTTGGACATCTTCCAGTTTGTCAACATCTCCCTTCAATTGTGGTGCCCAGAATTGAACACACTGTGATTCCAGGTGGGGTCTGATCAAGGCAGAATAGAGAGATAGCATGACTTCCCTGGATCTAGACACTAGACTCCTGTTGGTGCAGGCCACAATCCCATTGGCTTTTTTTGCTGCCGCATGACATTGTTGGCTCATGTTTAACTTGTTGTCCACAAGGACTCCAAGATCTTTTTCACACGTACTTCTGTCGTGTATACACTGCCGCATCCAAAAGCAAAGGTGTCTCTATCTCAGCCTTGCATGTGGATAATTTTCAATTTTGGAGTATTTTGGATTTTGGACACTCTGGATACAGGATGCTCAGCATAAGATCGAATTTCCTATAAGCAATGAGATCTAGCCTTTAAAATCAAAATCCAGTCCAAAATTTCACCCCATCCACCCTCCCACTGTACTGGGAATGGAGATTTGTATTGGGAATGGACATTTCTCTTCATTTTGGGGCCCTGAAGACCATCCACCCCCCCTTCCAAACAAAGTGGAGAGACAGAGACTGGGTTTCAGAGGGGGCTGCTATTTCATAAGCGAAGAATGTTGTGCCTCGAGGGCGAATCCAGCCACCCTTTCAGCTCTGCTTCACCTGCAGCAATGGAGGAGGCAGGGAAAGGGGCCGAAACAGGGAGCGAATCCACATCTCAGACACATTCTTCAGGGCTCCCTCAGGCAAAAGAGCCATTTAAATATATATATATATATATTGCAGAGCTGAACTGAGCATCACAGTCAACTGTCTCAGCTCCTGGAGGCCTGAGCAAAGTGGTTGAATCACAGGATTCCCATGGCAAGATCAATTCAGAGAAGGGTTGCCATTGCTTTCCGCTGCGGCTGAGAGAGAGTGATTTGCAGGAATCCAAACCTTGGTCTCCAGAGTCATAATCCAGCACTCTTATGATAAACTGGAACTCTGCCCCCAGGAAGATGAGTTTTAGGATTCTTTATAATGTAGTGGTCTTTACTTATTGTTTTTTGCACTGCAAATGAGAAATGTGCATACCACCCCCCTGTTATGTCAGCTTCACTGGCTGCCAGTCCACTTCCAAGCACAATTCAAAGTGTTGGTCTTGACCTATAAAACCCTACATGCTCTGGCCCAGCTTACTTGTCAGAACGTATCTCCCTCTACATCCCACCCCGCAGTTTAAGATCGTCCGGGGAGGCTCTGCTCTTGGCTCCGCCAGCTTCGCAAATTCATCTGGTGGGGACGAGAGACGGCCTTCTCGGCTGTGGCCCCCCGCCTGTGGAACTCACTCCCCAGCGAGTTCAGGTCGGCTTCTTCCGTCCTGTCTTTAAGGAAAAAACTGAAATCATGGTACTGGGACCAGGCCTTTGGACAACAGACATAGCAGCACTTGGTTATGGAACTGAACTGGAATGGCTTATGGTTTTGACAAAATTATGGAATTGAACTGGGCTGGCTTCATGGTGTTGACAAATGTGTTAACTGTTTTTAACCTAATGATTTATCTATTGTTTTAAACTATTGCTATATTGTTGTTTGTTTGTATTTATGGCATCGAATTGTTGCCGAATGTAAGCCGTCCTGAGTCCCCCTTCGGGGGTTGAGAAGGATGAGATAGAAATGCCAGAAATAGATAATAATAATAAATAATAATCATTCCATGGATGGCTGAGATAGTGACAACTCTGCTTTCCGATGCATCAGTGTACACATTTGTGTTTCATGCGCAAAATGATGAAAAACATTGGAATCCAATGCTAGGGAGGGCGATTCTGTTGAACAGGCATGGGCAAACTTCAACTCCCACAATTTCTAACAGCCTCAGGCCCTTTCCCTGCTGTAGAAGTTACTTTTTAGCAACTCAGCCGAACTCACATGCTTGACAATTTCAGGCTGGGCAAAGTTATAAAGGCTGGTCATGGATTTATAGAGTGAATTTTGCACTGATATTAGCCTCTTTGGGCAGTTACTGACAGGAGGAGAATGGACTATATTTTCCCAAAGAATACAGTCATACATTGGAACAATACTGGCATATAATACAGTTTGAAATCCGAAGTGTAGCTCCAACCTTTGATTGTATTCCTTGCCTCCCAAATAATACAACAGTTGCTTGGATCTACACAGGCATATAATGCAGTTTGAAATCACTCTGCTCCAGGTGCTTTGGACTTCAACTCCCACAATTCCTAACCGTCTACCAGCTGTTAGGAATTGTGGGAGCTGAAGTCCAAAACACCTGGAGGGCCCATGTTTGCCCATGACTGTTCTATACATTAATGTCTCTCCTCTTCCCCAGACCAGCCTCCATATATCCATTTAATAGCATTGGAAATTATGCTTATTTATTGTTGTTGAAGTATTTGTGACTTACAGCAACCCTATCTTGGGGGTTTCTTGGCAAAGTGTGTCCAAGTTTGCCCATGCCTGGTTTACACTGACCAAACATAATACAGTTTCATTATATGGCAGTGTAGATCCAAGCCTTAGACTCATAGAGAACATTGTGTTGGAGACTGAAGGAAGTTTAACACAACTTTAAATGATTTTATCATTTGGGAGTTGTAGTTCACCAACAGAAAATTTTGGAAGGGTTTGGTGTGCATTGATCTTGAGTTTTGGAGTTGTAGTTCATCTAGCACTCTGGATTCAAACAATAATGGATCTTGGCATGGATACTTAATACGCCCGTATATGAACACTAATAAAGTTTGGGGGATATAGACCTTGACATTTGGGAGTTGTAGTTGCTGGGATTTGTAGTTCACCTATAATCAAAGAGCATTCAGAACCCCACCAACGATAGAATTGGGCCAAACGTCCCATACAGAACCCACATGACCAACAGAAAATACTGTGTTTTCTGATGGTCTTTGTTGACCCTTCTGACACCCCCTCGCAACCCACCCCCAGGGGTCCTGACCCCCAGGTTGAGAAACGTTGTTTTAGAATATGTTAGAGTCAGAGGCCAGTTTCTAAATGGCCAGCTGAAGTTTTCATAATTTACTGTGTCGCTAGCAGGTTAAAGAACCAAAGGGTCATTTCATTTGGGGAGGCCATAATTTTAATTGATCCACATCTACATCTCTGTGCATGGACGACGCATGCTTCGTATCTTGTAGGAATACTATCCGAAGCAGCTTGCAACGACTAAGCCACACTCTCAAGGCCAAAAGAGAGAAAGAGAGTCATTCTTCCATTAAGTCCCCTCGTCCACCCATTTACATGATGCCAAATGTTGTGGAGTCTTTCCCTCACTTTCCTTAATGCACCAAGTTCCTAAACCAGCTTTTATTGGCAACTCCATCCCTGGAGGGAAAACCTACATAATTAACTCAGAAGAAAAGTTCCCCTTCCTTGCAGCCCTCCCTCTTTGCAGTCTCGAGTCAATGGCCCACCAAGGCCCCTTCTTTTGGCTTGGGCTCCCTTCCCGGGCCTATTCTTTTCCATTTCCCCCCTTCCCCAGCTCTAAACCTGCCAAGCGGGCTGAGAAATGGCCCAGAGTCTTTGTGCGGAAGGAGCTTTTAATGAACTTTTGGGGAGCGGAGGCCGTTGGAAGTCACCCCTGCAAAGAGACGGGTTCCCTCTCCGGCCTTTGTGGTGCAAATGCGGCCCAGGCCCTCCTACTGTTTGGCTGGGGCCAAGAGAGAAGGGGACGCAAGGGGGTCAACGTATAGGGTCTCTCCCCCAGTTAATCAATCCGATTGGTTTAGGGTCGCTGCAAACCCTAATAGTGTCAAAGTGTCGTGCCCAAAGGGATTAGGCGCTTTGTTGAAGGGAGAGGCCGTATCCTCTGGACCATCGACCTCAAGCATCTTTCGAGAGGAAGAAGTGGCTTTTTGGTAGTCTTGCATCGCTTGTCTGGACGAGGGCAAGGACTTGTATGTCCGCCACGTGTAAAGGTCCAGGCCAGCCCTTGGAAGTGTCAGACACTGGAATAGTTTTACTTAGGCAGTCCCTCATTGTCAGAGTAGGATAGTGTACTGGTATGTCCATAGGTGACTGTGGATGCAGATCAATATTTTCTTGATCTGCATCTTCTCCCACAGTGGGGGCATTGGTTTCCAGGTGGAAGGCAGTCCCAGTCGGGGTTGGCTTGATACAACTTCCTCTTGGCGCGTTTCTCTCTTTCGCCCTCCATTCGTGCCTCTTCAAATTCTACAGCACTGCTGGTCACAGCCGACCTCCAACTGGAGTGCTCAAGGGCCAGGGCTTCTCAGTTCTCAGTGTCTATGCCAGAGTTTTTAAGGTTGGCTTTGAGCCCATCTTTCAATCTCTTTTCCTGCCCTCCAACATTCCGTTTTCCATTTTTGAGTTCAGAATAGAGCAACTGCTTTGGGAGATGGCGGTCGGGCATCCAGACAACATGGCCAGTCCAGCGGAGTTGATGGCAGAGGACCATCGCTTCAATGCTGGTGGTCTTTGCTTCTTCCAGCACGCTGACGTTTGTCCGCTTGTTTTCCCAAGAGATTTGCAGGATTTTCCAGAGGCAGCGCTGATGGAATCGTTCCACGAATTGCATGTGACGTCTGTAGACAGTCCATGTCTTGCAGGCATTTAGCAGGGTTGGGAGGACAATAGCTTTAGAAACAAGCACCTTGGTCTCCCTACGGATGTCTTCAAACATTCTCTGCTTCATTCAGAAAAAAGCTGCCCTCACAGAGCTCAGGCGGTGTTGTATTTCTGTGTCAATGTTGACTTTTCTGGAGAGGTGGCTGCCAAGGTAGCAGAAATGTCAGCATTTTCTAATGTTACACCATTAAGCTTTATTTCTGGCATTGGAGAGGGATTGATTTGTGACTGCTGGAAGAACACTTGAGTTTTCTCGATGTTCAATGATAGGCCAAGCTTCTCGTATGGTTTTGCAAAGGTGTTTAGAGTAGCTTGTAGATCTTCTTCTGAATGCACACAGATGACATTGTCATCAACATACTGGAGTTCTATAACAGATGTCGTTGTAACCTTGGTTTTGGCCAATCCCTCTCCAATGCCTGAGATGCAGCTTAATGGTGTAACATTAGAAAATGTTGACCATTTCCACCACCTTGGCAGCCACGTATCCACAAAAGTCAACATGGACACTGAAATTCAACACTGCCTGAGCTCTGCAAGTGCAGCATTTTTCCGAATGAAGCAGAGAGTTTTTGAGGACCGGGACATCCATAGGGATACCAAGGTGCTTATTTATAAAGCTATTGTCTTCCCAACCCTGCTATACGCCTGCGAGACGTGGACAGTCTACAGACGTCACATGCAACTTCTGGAATGATTCCATCAGCGCTGCCTCCAGAAAATCCTACAAATCTCTTGGGAAGACAAGCGGAAAAATGTTAGCATCCTGGAAGAAGCAAAGACCACCAGCATCGAAGTGGTGGTCCTCCGCCATCAACTCCGCTGGACTGGCCACATTATCCGGATGCCCAGCCACCATCTCCCAAAGCAGTTGCTCTACTCTGAACTCAAGAACGGAAAATGGAATATTGGAGGACAGGAAAAGCCATTTAAAGATGGGCTCAAAGCCAACCTTAAAAACTGCGGCATAGACAGCGAGAACTGGGAAGCCTTGGCCCTTGAGCACTCCAGCTGGAGGTCAGCTCTGACCAGCAGTGCTGCAGAATTTGAAGAGGCACGAATGGAGGGCGAAAGAGAGAAACCTGCCAAGAGGAAGGCGCGTCAAGCCAACCCTGACCCAGACCGCCTTCCATCTGGAAACCGATGTCCGCACTGCGGGAGAACATGCAGATCAAGAGTAGGGCTCCACAGTCACCTACGGACCCACCGCTAGGATACTACACTTGGAGGACCATCATCCTTGGACTACGAGGGATCACCTAAGTAAGTAAAGTTTACAGCCAGAGGGCTTTCCCTGTCCTGGAGTGCAACAACCATGCTCAAAATGAAGAGTTGGGGACAGGCCCCCTGATGCAAGGAAGAGGTGGGCGAAATGTGACCTCCAAGGTTGGTTCTGTGTGCCTTGAAGACTACAGATCCCCCAGAGTTTGCCAAAGGGTGATAGTAAGACATGGAGTGGTGGTGGAGCCATCCCAGACCATTAAGGAAAAACCAATGCCCTCATTGTGGGAGAAGATGAAGATCAAGAATCCTCGAACTACGTGTAGTATCCTAGCGGTGGGTCCGTAGGTGACTGTGGAGCCCCATCCTCGAACTATGAGGGATGGCCTAAGTAAAGTAAGTAAGCATTTGGACAGCACTTTAACTGCCACAGCTCCATGATATGGAATCCTGGGTTTTGTAATTCAGTGAGACACCAGCACCTTTGGGCAGAAAAAGGGTCATGATCTTGTAAAACTACAACTCCCAGCATTCCATCACATTGAGCCATGGTAGTTGAAGTGCTGTCAAAATGCATTGATGCACCACTTGAATGCAAGACCAACCTTCAAGAAATTACTGCAACTTGCTTGCTCGCAGGTTGCTGTTCATGCGGTCCCGCTTTCAAAGTTTTTGTCGAGACTTGTCTGCGCTCAAGGAAGAACCGAGTGAACTGCGTGGCCCCAAGGGCTGTGAGGCCACAACTGTGCTGAACGAACGAACGAAGCTGGCCTGGAAAAGAGACCTAAGAGGATGGATTTCCTCTTTGAATGATAGGATTAACATGGAAGAAATAAATAAATAACCTTTTCACCCAGTTCTTCGAAAGCATGGCAGTCCCACCACAGGACGCTGATGCACAGCTAATACTGAAATCCACAAGAAGCATGTGGACAATTTCAAGAGAAAGGAGGAAACCATGAAAATGAACAAAATCTGGCTACCAGTATTTAAAAAACTCTAAAATTAGGACAGTAAATAAAGAATAACACTCTGAGAACAGGGAATTCCAGACTGGAAACAATCAGAGCACTAACACATTCCAACAAAGGATTTCCCCAGGAAGGAAGCAGCCAGTCCTTGCAGTGCTAATCAAGGTGATTAATTGCAACATTCACACTTGCCTCCAACAGACTGAAATATGTATTGTCGAAGGCTTTCATGGCCAGAATCACTGGGTTGTTGTAGGTTATTCGGGCTGTATGGCCATATTCTAGAAGCATTCTCTCCTGACGTTTTGCCTGCATCTATGGGAGACATCCTCATCACCTGAGCATCGTATAAACATCCACTTGCAGAGATTCACAGCGCCAACAGTAGCCAATCTCTGCACAAGAGCATTATTATGCAACATGTGTCAACGAGATGGTGCCATTGTGCCATGGCACAATGCATAATGTACAACCGAAACGTGCAGTGTTACTGTATGCACAACTATGCTTCTACTGCTGCCAGGGTCATTGCATTGTGCCACGGCAGTTCAAGTGGTGCCGAAGTGCATTGGTGCAGAATCCATGCACTTTGGAACCACTTCAATGCGATGGAAAGTGGTGTCGAACTGCATCAATTCTAATGTGTTTCTCAAAAACCTGGAGGGAGAGAGAGTAAATATGCTATGTAATAAAGGGAGTGTTACAAAGTTTGCATCTACACTGTTGAGTTAATGCAGTTTGGCACCATTTTCGCTGCCATGGCTCAATGCAATGGAATCATGGGATCTGTAGTTATACAAAGTCTTTAGCCTTCTCTGCCAAAGAGCACTGGTGTCTCACCAAACTACAACTCCCAAAGTTCCATAGCATTTGGATTAATGCACTTTGGTACCAGTTTTGCTGCCATGGCTCAATGCAATGGAATCATGGGATCTGTAGTTGTACAAAATCTTTAGCCTTCTCTGCCAAAGAGCATTGCTCTCTCATCAAACTACAACTTCCAAAGTTCCATACCATTTGAATTAATGCAGTTTGGTACCACTTTTMCTGCRATGGRTCAATGCGATGGAATKATGGGATCTGTAGTTGTACAAAGCCTTTAGCCTTCTCTGCCAAAGAYTGTTGRTCTCTCACCAAACTACAACTCCCAAAGTTCCATAGCATTTGAATTAATGCACTTTGGTACCACTTTTTCTGCTATGGTTCAATGCGATGGAATCATGGGATCTGTAATTGTACAAAGTCTTTAGCCTTCTCTGCCAAAAAGCATTGCTTCCTCACCAAACTACAACTCCCAAAGTTCCATAGCATAGAGCAATGGCAGTTCAAGAGGTGTTAAACTGCATTAAATCTCCTGTGTAGATGCCCATATGGAGCCTTTGGCTGATGGAGAAGGAGAAAGGGAATCCCTGCTGCATTTCGTACCCATGATCCGAGATAAGAGCGCGGATACGCCCTGCTCTTATCTCCAATCATGGGCCAGCTATCAAGCAGGGATTCCCTTTCTCTCCCCGGCCGTCGCTTCGAAATCATCTTAGCGAGACACGAATTCCAGCCTCTGAGCACGCCTGAGTTGATGTCCCAGATCCTTATCCAGCCCCAGGTGTGCACCTGAGCCCTTCTTAGTCATCATCTTGGCCTGATAGGAGACGGGAGGCAGGGGTGGGGACAGGGAAAAGGTTTTTAACCATTTCCCATTCCGAGAAACAGTGCCATTGGCTTTCCTTTGGATAGTATACATAAGTTTGGGAGGCAGCGTGGTATGATTCTCTGAACAGGAAAGGGGATTCCAACTTAACATTAGGTAGAACTTCCTGACCGTAAGAAGAATCGTCAACAATGGAACTCATTGCTTTGGAGTGTGGTGGAAGCATCTTCCTTGGAGGTTTTAAAACTGAGACTGGATGTCCATCTGTTGAGGGTGCTTTGATTGTGCTTTCCCTGCATGACAGTGTGTTAGTCTTGATGGCCACTGGGGTCTCTTCCAACTGTAAGATTCAATGAACAGGAAAGGGGATTCCAACTTGACATTAGTAAGAACTTTCTGACTGTAAGAAGATCTGTCCAACTGGATGTCCATCTGTTGGGGGTGCTTTGATTGTGCTTTCCCTGCATGGCAGTGGGTTAGTCTATATGGCCCTTGGGGTCTCTTCCAACTGTATGATTCAATGAACAGGAAAGGGGATTCCAAGTAAGAACTTCCTTTAGTAAGAACTTCCTGACTGTGAGAATGGCTGTTCAACTGGATGTCCATCTGTTGGGGGTGCTTCGATTGTGCTTCCCTGCATGGCAGTGGGTTAGTCTAGACGGTCCTTGGGGTCTCTTCCAACTGTATGATTCTCTGAACAGGAAAGGGGATTCCGACTTAATATTTGTAAGAACTTCCTGACCATAAGAGCTGTCAACAACGGAACTCATTGCTTTGGGGGGTGGTGGAAGTGTCTTTCTTGGAGGCTTTTGAACTGAGACTGGATGTCCATCTGTTGGGGGTGCTTTGATTGTGCTTTCCCTGCATGGCAGTGGGTTAGTCTAGATGGTCCTTGGGATCTCTTCCAACTGTATGATTCTCTGAACAGGAAAGGAGATTCCTGTTCCAACTTAACATTAGTAAGAACTTCCTGACTTTAAGAAGAGCTGTTCAACTGGATGTCCATCTCTTGGGGGTGCTTTGATTGTGCTTTCTCTGCATGGCAATGCGTTAGTCTAGAATTTGGGGTCTCTTTCAACTGTATGATTCTCTGAACAGGAAAGTGGATTCCAACTTAACATTAGAAAAATACTTCCTGACTGTAAGAAGAGCTGTTCAACAATGGAACTCATTGCTTTGGAGTGTGGTGGAAGTGTCTTCCTTGGAGGCTTTTAAACTGAGACTGGATGTCCATCTGTTGGGGGGTGCTTTGATTGTGCTTTCCCTGCATGGCAGTGGGTTAGTCTAGATGGCCCTTGGGGTCTCTTCCAACTGTATGATTCTATGAAGAGAAAAGGGGATTCCAACTTAACATTAGGTAGAACTTCCTGATCGTAAGAAGAACCGTCAACAATGGAACTCATTGCTTTGGAGTGTGGTGGAAGCATCTTCCTTGGAGGCTTTTAAACTGAGACTGGATGTCCATCTGTTGGGGGAGCTTTGATTGTGCTTTCCCTGCATAGCTGTGGGTTAGTCTAGATGGCCGTTGAGGCCTCTTCCAATGGTATGATTCTCTGAACAAGAAAGGAGATTCCTGTTCCAACTTAACATTAGTAAGAACTTCCTGACCATAAGAAGAGCTGTCAACAATGGAACTCATTGTTTTGGAGTGTGGTGGAAGCTTCTTCCTTGGAGGCTTTTGAACTGAGACTGGATGTCCATCTGTTGGGGGTGCTTTGATTGTGCTTCCCCTGCATGGCAGTGGGTTAGTCTAGATGGCCCTTGGGGTCTCTTCCAACTGTATGATTCTGTTAAGACCAGGAGTCTGGAGAACGATGTTGGCAGTGCTCCTCCGAGTCATGAGGAGCCCTGATATCATCCTGGGAGTTGCTGTTTCACAAGGTCTTCCCCCTTCATTGGCTGCAATATGCTCATCCACTCTACAAGTCAGCCAACTGCAGCTCACAGCTTTGCAAACCACGGAGCCTGACCAGTTCAAGCAGTGTCCGAACTTGGATTCGTTCCCCAGTGTAGATGCGCTCCCCAGTGTAGAGATCCCCTTTGCATGCATATTGCCAAAGTTTCGGATCAAGGATCTGTATTTTTGGAGGGTTGGGCTTTTCCTGGCAAGGGAATGGGGAACGCTCCCAAAAGGCCCCAGGCTCTCAACCCAAGCTGGTCATTAACTGCCAGGAATTTCCCTTCCCATAAATCACGATCGGGCCTTCAGCACTCACAAGAGGCTCCGTTTCTGCCCCATTCAGAGGTGCCCCGTATATTATTTTGGAGCACCGTTGGCACTGGGAAAATGGCATGGACTGGTCTCCAGTTCTGAAGTTAATGGTGGCACTGGGATGGAAAGGAGAGGCCATCAAACACAGCGTCTGTGTTTGTTTCCCTTTGACATTATATTATATCACATCTCTCTGAGGTCCTTTCCATGCAGTTGTATAAAATCCACACTGAACCAGATTATATGGCAGTGTGGACTCAGATAACCCAATTCAAAGCAGATATTGTGGATTATCTGCCTTGATATTCAGAGTTATATGGCTGTCTGGAAGGGCCCTAAGGGTGCCTCTACACTAAAATCCATATTGAACCAGATTGTATGGCAGTGTGGACTCAGATAACCCAATTCAAAGCAGATATTGTGGATTATCTGCCTCGATATTCACGGTTATATGGCTGTCTGGAAGGGCCCTAAGGGTGCCTCTACATTGTAGAATGAATGCAGTTTGACACCACTTTAACTACAATAACTCAATATTGTGGAATCATGGGAGTTGTAGTTTGGAGAGGAACCAAACTCGATGCCTTGTAAAACTACAAATCCCAGGATTCCATATCATTGAGTCATGGCAGATCAAGGGGTGTCAAACTGCATTAATTCTACAGTGGAGACACACTAGGAAAAAAGCCTTGCTTGCCTACTACGTATTTATGACTGTTGTTAAAGCTGTTGGAAATACCAACCTTCCCAGTGGCACAGTGGGAAGGTTGCTCCCAGTGCTCCCAGTGGCACAGTGGGTTAAAGCACTGAGCTGCTGAACTTGATGGTGGTTTGAATCCGGGGAGAAGGGTGAGCTCCCGCTGTTAGCCCCAGCTTCTGCCAACCTAGCAGTTTGAAAACATGCAAATGTGAGTAGATCAATAGGTACTACTCCGGTGGGAAGATAATGGCGCTCAATTCCGGGGAGCAGTATGAGTTTCCACTGTCACCCCTAGCTTCTGCCAACCCAACATCCAAATGTGAGTAGATCAATAGGTACTGCTCCGGCAGGAAGGTAACGATGCGCCATGCAGTCATGCCGGCCACATGACCTTGAAGGTGTCTATGGACAATGCTGGCTCGTCGGCTTAGCAATGGAGATGAGCACCAACCCCCAGAGTCAGACGCAACTGGACTTAATGTCAGGGGAAAACCTTTACCTTTACCTACAAGCCTCCTAGACTAGTTATTGGTTATGTATATAGCTGTGATTGCTTACTGTGTTGTATGTATATATAATGATATGCAGTTTTCCCTTAACTCTATGTTGTTTGAGGTTGTGGGAGGGACGACAGACCATGTGACCAGATCTGGGACTATTCAGACTGAGACTCCATTTAAGATGTGCAGTACAGTTTATGAAGTCATCAGTACTTCCATCATTGGTGGAGTTCAGAATGCTCTTTGATTGTAGGTGAACTATACATCCCAGTAACTACAACTCACATATGTCAAGGTCTATTTTCCCCCAAGAGCACCTCAAGAGCACCCCTGGGCAAAGTCAACCAATACTGCAAATGCTTACTTTGCGTAATGGGTTGAGCTGCCCCTGGTTGTAGTTCACCTACATCCAGAGAGCACTGTGGACTCAAGCAAGGATGAATTTGGACCAAATTGGGCACAAATATTCAATCTGCCCAAATGTGGAGAGTTTGGGGAAAACAGACCTTGACATTTGGGAGTTGTGGTTGCTGGGATTTATAGTTCACCTACAAATAAAGAGCATTCTGAACTCCAACAACGATGGAATTGAACCAAACTTGGCACACAGAACTCCCATGGCCAACAGAAAATAATGGAAGGTTTTGGTGGGCATTGACCTTGAGTTTTGGAGTTGTAGTTCACTGACATCCAGAGAAGCACTGTGGATCCAAACAATGATGGATCTGGACCAAACTTGGCATGAATACTCAATATTCCCAAATGTATACACTGGTGTAGTTTAGGAAAACAGACCTTGACATTTGGGAGTTGTGGTTGCTGGGATTTATAGTTCACCTACAATCAAAGAGCATTCTGAACGCCACTAACGATGGAATTGAACCAAACTTGGCAAAAATACCCGATACACCCAAATTTGAATACTGGTGGGGTTAGGAGGGGATTGATTTTGTCATTCGGGAGTTGTAGTTGCGGGGACTTATAGTTCACCTACAAAGAGTATTCCGAACATCACCAATGCTGGAATTGAACCAAACTTGGCACACAGCATTCCCATGACCAACAGAAAATACTGGAAAGGACTTGTGGACATTGACTTTCATGTTTGGGAGTTGTAGTTCACCTACATCCAGAGAGCACTGTGGACTCAAGCAAGGATGAATCTGGACTAAATTGGGCACAAATATTCAATCTGCCCAAATGTGGAGAGTGGTGGAGTTTGGGGAAAACAGACCTTGACATTTGGGAGTTGTGGTTGCTGGGATTTATAGTTCACCTACAATCAAAGAGCATTCTGAACCCCACCAATGATAGAATTGGGCCAAACTTCCCACACGGAACCCCCATGTCCAACAGAACATACGGTGGTCTTTGATGACCCCTTTGACACCCCCTCACAACCCCTAAAGGGGTCGCGACCCCCAGGTTGAGAAATGTTGCTCTACATAAATACAAGTGGATATTTACCACTAAGGAGAAGATTGACTCAAATGAGTTTCTAGCTCTTCTCAGGAAGATGATACTTTACAAAAAGGTTATGATTATTCCAAATGGTATGAATGCCAATTAATGCCAAGCCTGGATAGTAAGTGGATGGGAGACCGCCAACGAACATCCTGTGCTCTGAGCTCTTTTTCAGCTAGCAAAACCTCCTCTGAGCATCCCTTGCCTATGGAATGCATGGGATTATTATATCTCAACAGAGGACTTGAAGGCACAAGGGGGAAAATATACGGCATGACCGTGTGTACACAAAGATAGCATTTGGTGGAGTTGGAGATTCCAAGCCTTGGGCCTCCATTGTAGAATACCTCTTTTTTTCCACCCCATTTAATGACAGCGAAAGATATCATAAAAACCAAACGGTGTTGATATCATCGGTTTTATAGCCCTATGAGATGATGGGTTTCGGGGCTCTTAAAATAGTGATTTAAGGGGTGGGAAGGACTATCCACGTTGAACCATCTTTGGGACGTTTCATGAGCATCTCCTTCCATTGGTAGGCCTTCGATGCATCTACACCAGGCATGGGCAAACTTGGGCCCTCCAGGTGTTTTGGACTTCAACTCCCACCATTCCTAACAGCCGGTAGGCTGTTAGGAATGGTGGGAGTTGAAGTCCAAAACACCTGGAGGGCCCAAGTTTGCCCATGCCTGAGCTAGTTGGTACCTTCCAAATGCCGCGACCCCTTAATACTCATGTTGTGTTGACCCCCAACCATAACATTATTTTCGTTGCTACTTCACAACTGTAATTTTGCTCCTGTTATGAATCACAATGCAAATATCTGTTATGACGGATGTATGATCATTCACTGGACCAAATTTGGCACAAATACACGATATGCCCTAATTTGAATACTGGTGGAGTTGAGAAAGGACTGATTTTGTCATTTGGGAGTTGTAGTTGCTAGGATTTAGAGTTCACCTACAATCAAAGAGCATTCTGAGCTCCTCCAACGATGGATCTGAACCAAACTTGGCACACAGAACTCCCATGACCAACAGAAAATACTGGAAGGGTCTGGTGGGTACTGACCTTGAGTTTTGGAGTTGTAGTTCACCTACATCCAGAGAGCACTGTGGACTCAAACAATGATAAAGCTGCACCAGATTTGGCAAGGATACTCAATATACCCAAATGGGAGCACTAGTGGAGTTTGGGGAAAATAGACCTTGACCTTTGGGAGTTGAGTCCAGAGAGCACTGTGGACTCAAACAATGATGGATCTGGACCAAACTTGGAACAGATAGTCAATATACCCAAATGGGAACACTGTTGGAGTTTGGCAAAAATAGACCTTGACCTTTGGGAGTTGTACTTGCTAGAATGTAAGGTTCACCTATAATCACAGAGCATTCTGAACGCCACCAATGATGTAATTGAACCAAACTTGGCACAAATACCCAATACGCCCAAATTTGTATACTGGTGGGATTGGGAGGGGATTGATTTTGTCATTCAGGAATTGTAGTTGCTGGGATTTATAGTTCACCTACCAAGAGCATTCCAAACTTTACCAAGGATGGAATTGAACCAAACTTGGCACACAGGATTCCCATGACGAACAGAAAATCCTGGAAGGGTTTGGTGGCCATTGACCTTGAGTTTTGGAGTTGTAGTTCACCTTCATCCAGAGAGCACTGTAGACTCAAACAATGATCAAGCTGCACCAAATTTGGCATGGATACTCAATATGCCCAAATGTGAACACTAGTGGAGTTTGGGGGAAATAGGTCTTGACCTTTGGGAGTTGTATCGGCTGGGATTTAAGGTTCACCTACAATCAAAGAGCATTCCGAACACCACCAATCATGGAATTGAACCAAACAGGATTTGGGAGTTGTAGTTCACCTACATCCAGAGAGCACTGTGAACTCAAACAATGATGGATCTAGACCAAACTTTCAGGGTTACTCAATATGCCCAAATGTGAACACTGATGGAGATTAGGGAAAATAGACCTTGACCTTTGGGAGTTGTAGTCACTGGGATTTAAGGTTCACCTCCAATCAAAGAGCATTCTGAACTCCACCAATCATGGAATTGAACCAAACGGGGTTTGGGAGTTGTAGTTCACCTACATCCAGAGAGCACTGCAGACTCAAACAATGATGGGTCTGGACCAAACTTTCAGGGATACTCAATATGCCCAAATGTGAACACTAGTGGAATTTAGGGAAAATAGACCTTAACCTTTGGGAGTTGTGGTTGCTGGGATTTATAGTTCACCTCCAATCAAAGAGCATTCTGAACTCCCCCAATGATGGGATTGAACCAAACTTGGCACACAGAACTCCATGACCAACAGAAAATACTGGAACGGTCTGGTGGGTACTGACCTTGAGTTTMGGAGTTGTAGTTCAGCTACATCCAGAGAGCACTGTCGACTCAAACAATGATAAAGCTGCACCAAATTTGACATGGATACTCAATATGCCCAAATGTGAACACTGGTGGAGTTTGGGGAAAATAAACCTTGACCTTTGGAGTTGTAGTTGCTGGGATTTAAGGTTCACCTCCAATCAAAGAGCATTCTGAACTCCACCAATCATGGAATTGAACTAAACGGGGTTTGGGAGTTGTAGTTCACCTACATCCAGAGAGCACTGTGGACTCAAACAATGATAGATCTGGACCAAACGTTGCATGGATACTCAATATGCCCAAATGTGAACACTAGTGGAGTTTGGGGAAAATAGATCTTGACCTTTGGGAGTTGTATCTGCTGGGATTTAAGGTTCACCTACAATCAAAGAGCATTCTGAACTCCACCAATCATGGAATTGAACCAAACGGGGTTTGGGAGTTGTAGTTCACCTACATCCAGAGAGCACTGCYGACTCAAACAATGATGGGTCTGGACCAAACTTTCAGGGATACTCAATATGCCCAAATGTGAACACTAGTGGAATTAAGGGAAAATAGACCTTGACCTTTGGGAGTTGTGGTTGCTGGGATTTGTAGTTCACCTCCAATCAAAGAGCATTCTGAACTCCACCAATCATGGAATTGAACCAAACGGGGTTTGGGAGTTGTAGTTCACCTACATCCAGAGAGCACTGTGGACTCAAACAATGATGGGCCCGGACCAAACTTTCAGGGCTACTCAGTATGCCCAAATGTGAACACTAATGGAGTTTAGGGAAAATAGACCTTAACCTTTGGGAGTTGTAGTCACTGGGATTTAAGGTTCACCTACAATCAAAGAGCATTCTGAACTCCACCAATGATGGGATTGAACCAAACTTGGCACACAGAAGCCCTACGACCAACAGAAAATACTGTGTTTTCTGGTGGTCTTTGGCGACCCCTCTGACACCCTCCTCGTGACCCACCCACAAGGGGTCCCGACCCCCAGGTTGAGAAATCCTGTGATGGAGGCTCACTGTCTTGCTGGAGGAAGCACCCGCTTTCCTCGTGGCGCATTCCTCCAAATATGATTGTGGTTTTGATGAATGCACCCTTCCTTCCCCCATCTCCCTCCTTTACACATTCTTTATCATATTGAATTGGATGACTTTGATTTTGGCAGGGGGTGAAGCAGAGGAAGCGACTGCGGATAGAGAGAGAGAGAGGCTGCTTTGCAATCCCGTGTGCTGGCTGGCATGGGCCCGCTAATTGGAAAACGCCCCTCGGATATTTGAAAAAAAATTGGCCCCGATCTGCTCTTTAATGAATAACATTTTAATTAAATTTTTACATATTAAGTGGCAGGAATCGTTTCGGGAACTGGCAGAAGCATCCGCCGTGTCCCAGTGAGTCAGTCCGAGGAGGCATACATTATTAGGAGGGCGCAGGAAACACCCTCGCCTTTGAAGAAGATGTAAAGGAGGAGGATGGGAGGCGGATAATTAAAAACCAGAGATGGATACAAGCGATAGGAGATAAATTTGGGGCGGTGAAGGGGGGGGGGGGAATAATCAGAGAAGGAAATATATTGAACTGCAATGGGATGTCACGAAATCCAAGGATGAGAGCTTCCTGCATTGAACGGAGCAGGAGATTTGCAGGTCCATATGGCTCTTGAAGGCCAAAATGTTGACGAGTAAAGACGCTCAAATGTCTTTTGATTTGCTGGCATCCAGGGCCTTATCTGCTTGTTTATTCGTTCAGTCACTTCCAACTCTTCGTGACCTCTTTGACCAGCCCAGGCCAGAGCTCCCTGTTGGCCGTGGCCACCCCCAGCTCCTTCACAGTCAAGCCAGTCACTTCAAGGATACCACTTCAAGAAAATGTTGACGATTAAATACGCTCAAATGTCTTTTGATTTGCTGGCATCCAGGGCCTCATCTGCTTGCTTATTCATTCAGTCGCTTCCAACTCTTCGTGACCTCTTGGACTAGTCCAGGCAAGAGTTCCCTGTTGGCCATGGCCAACCCCAGCACCTTCAGAGTCATGCCAGTCACTTCAAGGATGCCATCCACTCACTTTGCCCTTGGTCAGCCCCTCTTCCTTTTTCCTCCTGGACCATCCCACAGCAGAGCTCCCTGTTGGCCCTGGCCACCCCCAGTTCCTTCAGAGTCAAGCCAGTCACTTCAAGGATAGCACTTCTAGGAAATGTTGACGATTAAATACGCTCAAATGTCTTTTGATTTGCTGCCATCCAGGGCCTTATCTGCTTGCTTATTCATTCAGTCACTTCCGACTCTTCATGACCTCCTGGACCAGCCCAGGCCAGAGCTCCCTGTGGACCGTGGCCACCCCCAGCTCCTTCAGAGTCAAGCCAGTCACTTCAAGGATACCACTTCAAGGAAATGTTGACGATTAAAGACGCTCAAATGTCTTTTGATTTGCTGGCATCCAGGGCCTCATCTGCTTGCTTATTCATTCAGTCGCTTCCAACTCTTCGTGACCTCTTGGACTAGACCAGACAAGAGTTCCCTGTTGGCCATGGCCAACCCCAGCACCTTCAGAGTCATGCCAGTCACTTCAAGGATGCCATCCACTCACTTTGCCCTTGGTCAGCCCCTCTTCCTTTTTCCTCCTGGACCATCCCACAGCAGAGCTCCCTGTTGGCCCTGGCCACCCCCAGTTCCTTCAGAGTCAAGCAAATCACTTCAAGGATAGCACTTCTAGGAAATGTTGATGATTAAATACGCTCAAATGTCTTTTGATTTGCTGCCATCCAGGGCCTTATCTGCTTGCTTATTCATTCAGTCACTTCCGACTCTTCATGACCTCCTGGACCAGCCCAGGCCAGAGCTCCCTGTGGACCGTGGCCACCCCCAGCTCCTTCAGAGTCAAGCCAGTCACTTCAAGGATACCACTTCAAGGAAATGTTGACGATTAAAGATGCTCAAATGTCTTTTGATTTGCTGGCATCCAGGGCCTCATCTGCTTGCTTATTCATTCAGTCGCTTCCAACTCTTCGTGACCTCTTGGACTAGACCAGACAAGAGTTCCCTGTTGGCCATGGCCAACCCCAGCACCTTCAGAGTCATGCCAGTCACTTCAAGGATGCCATCCACTCACTTTGCCCTTGGTCAGCCCCTCTTCCTTTTTCCTCCTGGACCATCCCACAGCAGAGCTCCCTGTTGGCCCTGGCCACCCCCAGTTCCTTCAGAGTCAAGCCAGTCACTTCAAGGATAGCACTTCTAGGAAATGTTGACGATTAAATACGCTCAAATGTCTTTTGATTTGCTGCCATCCAGGGCCTTATCTGCTTGCTTATTCATTCAGTCACTTCCGACTCTTCGTGACCTCCTGGACCAGCCCAGAAGTGGGGGTGGCTCCCTGTTGGCTGGGCCACTCCCAGCTCCTTCAGAGTCAAGCCATTCATTTCAAGGATGCCACCCACCCACCTTGCCCTTGTCTGGCCCCTCTTCCTTTTTCCTCCTGGACCAACCAACACCAGAGCTCCCTGTTGCCCGTAGCCACCCCCAGCTCCTTCAGAGTCAAGCCAGTCACTTCAAGGATGCCATTCATCCACCTTGCCCTTGGTTGGCCACTCACTTCAAGGATACAATCTACCCACTTAAAAATGGAAATGAGCACCAAGTATGTATGCTTATTTGTTTGTTTGTCTGTCTATCCAATTGTACTACACAGACTGAAACTAGGTGAAGTGGCCTCCTGTGATGTCACTGGATTGGCTGTTGTGAGGTGAAGTGGTCTTCTGTGATGTCACTGGATTTGATGTTGCTGGGTGAAGTGGCCTTTTGTGATGTCACTGAATTGGCTGTTGCAAGGCAAAGTGGCCTTCTGTGATATCACTAGATTGGCTGTTGCTGGGTGAACTGCCCAACTGTGATGTCACTGGATTTGCTGTTGTTAGATGAAGTGGCATTCTGTGACATCACTGGATTGACTGTTACTGGATGAAGTGGCCAGCTGTGATGTCACTGGATTGGCTGTTGTTAGGTGAAGTGGCTTTTTGTGATGTCACTGAATTGGCTGTTGCTGGGTGAAGTGGCCAGCTGTGATGTCACTGGATTTGCTGTTGTTAGGTGAAGTGGCATTCTGTGACGTCACTGGATTGACTGTTGCTGGATGAAGTGGCCAGCTGTGATGTCACTGGATTTGATGTTGCTGGGTGAAGTGGCCTCCTGTGATGTCACTGGATTTGCTGTTGTTAGGTGAAGTGGCCTTCTGTGATTCCATTGAATTGGCTTTTGCTAGGTGAAATGTCCTTCTATGATGTCACTGGATTGGCTGTTGCTGGGTGAAGTGGCCTTTGGTGATGTGACCAGATTGGCTACTGTGAGGCAAAGTGGCCTTCTGTGATGTCACTGGATTTGCTACTGCTTGGTGAAGTGGCCTTCTGTGTTGCCACTGGATTGGTTGTTGCTGGGTGAGGTGGCCAGCTGTGATGTCACTGGATTTGCCGTTGCTTGGTTAAGTGGCCTTCTGTGATGCCACTGGGTTGGCTGCTGCTAGGTGAAGTGGCCCTCTGTGATTGTCACTGGGGAAGAAAGGTATGAGGGGAAGAGAGGAAGGAAAAAGAAAAGATAGAAGAAGAAAAGGAGGAAGAAAAAGAAGAAGGGAAGGAAAGGAGGAAGGAAAAGAAAAGAAGAAGGGAAGGAAAGGAGGAAGGAAAAGAAAAGAAGAAGGGAAGGGAAGGGAAGGAGAAAGGAAAAGAAAAAAGAAGGGAAGGGAAGGAGGAAGGAAAAGAAAAGAAGAAGGGAAGGGAAGGAGGAAGGAAAAGAAAAGAAGAAGGGAAGGAAAGGAGGAAGGAAAAGAAAAAAGAAGGGAAGGAAAGGAGGAAGGAAAAGAAAAAAGAAGGGAAGGGAAGGAGAAAGGAAAAGAAAAAAGAAGGGAAGGAAAGGAGGAATGAAAAGAAAAGAAGAAGGGAAGGGAAGGAGAAAGGAAAAGAAAAAAGAAGGGAAGGAAAGGAGGAAGGAAAAGAAGAAGAAGGGAAGGGAAGGGAAGGAGAAAGGAAAAGAAAAAAGAAGGGAAGGGAAGGAGGAAGGAAAAGAAAAAAAGAAGGGAAGGGAAGGAGGAAGGAAAAGAAAAGAAGAAGGGAAGGAAAGGAGGAAGGAAAAGAAAAGAAGAAGGGAAGGGAAGGAGGAAGGAAAAGAAAAAAGAAGGGAAGGAAAGGAGGAAGGAAAAGAAAAAAGAAGGGAAGGGAAGGAGGAAGGAAAAGAAAAGAAGAAGGGAAGGAAAGGAGGAAGGAAAAGAAAAAAAGAAGGGAAGGAAGGAGGGGAAAGAAAAGGGGGAAGGATATGATAGGAGGGGAGGATGGATGCTAGTTAATTCTACAGTGTAAATGCACCCTTAGTAAAAATGATGTTTACACACAAACTGGTCCATTGCAGAAATGAAGCCTCTGGGCCAGCTTTCCGGAGGAAGGCGTCTCCTTTCTTCCTCCCTTGTGCCTTCTTCTTCTTCTTCGCTCCCTCGTTCTCTGTGGGTATAAGTCAGGCCCTTGGGAACCACCCCGAGCTCCAGCCGACTGGTTCGACATCCCTCCGAAAAGGCAGGTTACGACCTGTGACCTTTGGATGAGAACCGGGTAGCCTTTTAGGATGTGTTCCTGGCTCCATCCTTTTCATCCCCGGCATGTTTCGCCTTGCTGTGGGAGGCAAGGACACCGGTATATCATTAACTGGGAGAGAAAAGGGGGCCCTTAAAAACACACACTTGATGGGGGACTTTAGCCTGCGCCCCGCTGGGGTCTGCGCCGAGGCACAATATCCCCGAGACCGGGAGATTAAGCGCCGGAGAGAGTGCTTTCCCCCATTCACACGCCCTTTGGATTGTTTTATGAAACCGTCCTGAATAGGGATTTCCCTTTCGGAGGGCGACAGGGCCCGGCCAGCGCATAGTTCTGGGTTGCTATGACTGGGCCGGTTCCTGCGAATCAGCCCGCGAGGGCAAACTTCATCGAAAATATCTGGGGCCATTGTGGGCCTAACGCGCCGTGACACTCCCCGGACAAAAGGGGATTCATTCCCCGCAGCAGGTAATAAGGACCACTTGCCATCCCAACCGAGCCGGGCTGTCAAGAGGAATCATGCCAAGGGGAGACGGAGGGCTCGCATTCCTTTCTCAGGTGGGCCCAGAGAGAGAGACACACACACATACACACACACACACACAGAAGGGACGGTCCTTTTGTCAATGCACAGCCTAGTGATCACAGAAGACTTTTCAGGAGACAAGGGGGATCACCCTTTGCACCATCCTTTTGGATGGTTGCATCAGTTTTAAGCTGCCGGGAAGACCCTGGAAAGATTGCTTATCCAAGTGATGTATTGCACATTTGGCCTCTGAGACTTAAGGTGACAACTGCGCACTGGATTTAATGCAGTTGAGTGCTGCTTAACCTTGTAAAACTACAAATGTCATTATTCCATTGCATGGATGTGTGGGGAGTGCAAATGTATATGTTTACATTATTGGGAAGTCCCCAGAAAGATTGCTTCTCCAAGTGATGTATTGCACATTTGGCCTCTGAGATATAAGACTACATCTGCATGTGGACTTAATGCAGTTGGATGCTGCTTGACCTTGTAAAACTACAAATGCCTTATTTCCGTAGCACAGTTTCACAGGGAGTGCAAATGTGTGTGATTACATTGCTAGGAAGTCCCCAGAAAGATTGCTTCTCCAAGTGATGTATTGCACATTTGGCCTCTGAGACTTATGGCGACATCTGCACACTGAACTTAATGCAGTTGGGTGCTGCTTGACCTTGTAAAACTACAAATGCCTTATTTCCATAGCACAGTTTCACAGGGAGTGCAAACGTGTGTGTTTACATTGCTGGTAAGTGCCTGGAAAGATTGCTTCTCCAAGTGATGTATTGCACATTTGGCCTCTGAGATATAAGACTACATCTGCATGTGGACTTAATGCAGTTGGATGCTGCTTGACCTTGTAACACTACAAATGCCATGATTCCATTGCATGGATGCATGGGGAGTGCAAATGTGTGTGTTTACGTTGCTGGGAAGTCCCCGGAAAGATTGCTTCTCCAAGTGATTATTGCACTTTTGGCCTCAGAGACTTAAGGCTACATCTGTACACTGGACTTAATGCAGTTGGGTGCTGCTTGACCTTGTAAAACTACAAATGTCATTATTCCATTGCATGGATGTGTGGGGCGTGCAAATGTATGTGTTTACGTTGCTGGGAAGTCCCCAGAAAGATTGCTTCTCCAAGTGATGTATTGCACATTTGGCTTCTGAGACTTAAGGCGACATCTGCACACTGAACTTAATGCAGTTGGGTGCTTCTTGGCCTTGTAAAACTACAAATGCCATGATTCAGTTGCACTTTTGGCCTCTGCTGCCAATGAGACTTAAGGTGTCATTTGCACACTGGACTTAATGCAGTTGCATGCTGCTTGACCTTGTAAAACTACAAATGTCATGATTCAGTTGCACATTTGGCCTCTGCTAGCAATGAGATTTAAGGTGACATCTGCACACTGGACTTAATGCAGTTGCATGCTGCTTGACCTTGTAAAACTACAAATGCCATGGTTCCATTGCATATTTGGCCTCTGCTGCCAATGAGACTTAAGGCTACATCTGCAGATTGGACTTAATGCAGTTGGGTGCTGCTTGGCCTTGTAAAACTACAAATGCCACAATTCCATTGCATGGATGTTTGGGGAGTGCAAATGTGTATGTTTACATTATTGGGAAGTCCCCAGAAAGATTGCTTCTCCATGTGATTATTGCACCTTTGGCCTCTGCTACCAATGAGACTTAAGGCTACATCTGCACACCGGACTTAATGCAGTAGTATGCTGCTTGACCTTGTAAAACTACAAATTGCATGATTCAGTTGCACATTTGGCTTCTGCTACCAATGAGACTTAAGGTGACATCTGCACACTGGACTTAATGCAGTTGCGTGCTTCTTGACCTTGTAAACTACAAATGCCATGATTCCATTACACATGGTATTAAGTCTGCTGTAGATGGACCCCTAGTCTCCTTCCGATGAACCAATTGGCCAACCTTCTCTTGTTTCCATCCATTTAGTTTCATACCACCAATTATGTTTTAATTGGAAATGGGCTTTGGAATACACCCACATCCTTAATAACAAGAATGCCTCTGCCCCATCTTCGGTGAATTGCCTACACGTATTCCTGGCTTGGGTTCCCCTCTTAATAACTTAATAACTTTCCCACAATTATTATTTGGAGGGCTGCTTATCTGATGCAAGCTGTTTATTGGATGTGAGTATCCTTAGGACAATTGGGCGCATCCAGATGGAATCGGGGGAGCGGTAGCCTTGCAAAGTCACTCTTTAGCCTGCTCTGCAAAATATTGCTGGTGCCTCGCCAGGATTGGATAGCACTGAGTCATGGCAGTTAAAGTGGGGTCAAACTGGATTAAAGTGATTAAACTGTGTTTCTCAACCTTCCTAATGCTGCAAGTCCTTAATACAGTTCCTCATGTTGTGTTGACACCCAACCATAACATTACTTTTGTAATTTTGCTATTGGGTTGTTGTAGGTTTTTCCGGGCTATATGGCCATGTTCTAGAGGCATTTTCTCCTGACGTTTCGCCTGCATCTATGGCAAGCATCCTCAGAGGTAGTGAGGTCGTTTGGAAGTAGGAAAATGGTTTTATATATCTGTGGAAGGACCAGGGTGAGACAAAGGACTTTTGTCTGCTGGAGCTAGGTGTGAATGTTTCAACTGACCACCTTGATTAACATTTAATGGCTTGGAAGTGCCTGGGGGAATCTTTTGTTGAGAGGTGATTTGATGTGCCTGATTGTTTTCTCTCATAGAATCATAGAATCAAAGAGTTGGAAGAGACCTCATGGGCCATCCAGTCCAACCCCCATTCTGCCAAGAAGCAGGAATATTGCATTCAAATCACCCCTGACAGATGGCCATCCAGCCTCTGTTTAAAAGCTTCCAAAGAAGGAGCCTCCACCACACTCTGGGGCAGAGAGTTCCACTGCTGAATGGCTCTCACAGTCAGGAAGTTCTTCCTCATGTTCAGATGGAATCTCCTCTCTTGTAGTTTGAAACCATTGTTTCGTGTCCTAGTTTCCAAGGAAGCAGTTGTTTTGCTGTTGTAATTTTTGAGTTTTTGCTATTGTTATGAATAATAATGTAAATATCTGATATGCAGGATGTATTTTCATTCACTGGACCAAATTTGACACAATTATCCCATATGTCCAAATTTGGATACTGGTGGGGTTGCAAGGGATTGATTTTGTCTTTTGGGAGTTGTAGTTGCTGGGATTTATAATTCACTTACAATGAAAGAGCATTCTGAACTCCACCATTGATGGAATTGAACCAAACTTGGCACACAGAACTCCCACAACCAACAGAAAATACTGGAAGGGTTTGGTGGGCATTGACCTTGGGTTTTGGAGTTGTAGTTCACCTACATCCAGGGAGCACTGTGGACTCAAAGTATGATTGCTCTGGATCAAAATTGGCATAAATACTCAATATGCCCACATGTGAACATGGGTGGAGTTTTGTGAAAATAGAGTCTGACCTTTGGGAGTTGTAGTTGCTGGGATTTATAGTTTATAGTTTATAGTGGAGGTCAGAATGCAAAGAGCATTCTGAACTCCACCAAACTTGGCACACAAAACTCCCATGACAAATAGAAAATACTGGAAGGGTCTGGTGGGCATTGGCCTTCATGTTTGAGAGTTGTAGTTTACCTACATCCGGAGAGCACTGTGAACTCAAAGAATGATGGATCTGGACCAAAATTGGCACAAATACTCAATATGCCCAAATGTGAACACTGGTGGAGTTTTGTGAAAATAGACCTTGACCTTTGGGAGTTGTAGTTGCTGGGATTTATAGTTCACCTACAACCAAAGAGCATTCCGAACTTCACCAATGATGGAATTCAACCAAACTTGGCACATACGATTCCCATGACCAACAGAAAATACTGGAAAGGTCTGGTGGACATTGACTTTCATGTTTGGGAGTTGTAGTTCACCTACATCCAGAGAGCACTGTGGACTCAAACAAGGATAAAGCTGCACCAAATTTGGCATGGATACTCAATATGCCCAAATGTGAGCACTAGTGGAGTTTGGGGGAAATAGATCTTGACCTTTGAGAGTTGTAGTTGCTGGGATTTATAGTTCACCTACAACCAAAGAGCATTCTGAACTCCACCATTGGTGGAATTCAACCAAACTTGACACACAAAACTCCCATGACAAATAGAAAATACTGGAAGGGTCTGGTGGGCATTGGCCTTCGTGTTTGGAAGTTGTAGTTCACCTACATCCAGAAAGCACTGTGAACTCAAAGAATGATGGATCTGGACCAAAATTGGCACAAATACTCAATATGCCCAAATGTGAACACTGGTGGACTTTGGGGGAAATAGAGCTTGACATTTGGGAGTTGTAATTTCTGGGATTTGTAGTTCTCCTACAACCAAAGAGCATTCTGAACTCCACCACTGATGGAATTGAACCAAATTTGGCACACAGAACTCCCACAACCAACAGAAAATATTGAAAGGGTTTGGTGGGCATTGACCTCGAGTTTTGGAGTTGTAGTTCACCTACATCCAGAGAGCACTGTGAACTCAAAGAATGATGGATCTGGACCAAAATTGGCACAAATACTCAATATGCCCAAATGTGAACACTGGTGGAGTTTGGGGGAAATAGAGCTTGACATTTGGGAGTTGTAGTTGCTGGGATTTATAGTTCTCCTACAATCAAAGAGCATTCTGCACCCCACCAACGATAGAATTGGGTCAAACTTCGCACTCAGAACCCCCATGACCAACAGAAAATACTGTGTTTTCTGCTGGTCTTTGGCAACTCCTTATGACTCCCCCCCACCCACCCACCCAGTGGTCCCGACCCCCAGGTTGAGAAATGTTGGTGGAGACGCACTCAAGAGAATGCTTCTTTCCTTCCCTGTTAATCAGTTTTGCAATCTTTACTGCATTCTTAATATTGCTTGGCTACATGGGCCCTGGTTCCCATCCATGAAATGTTGGAGGATAAAGAAAGGATCGTATTTGGTAACCTCTGGGTAGCAATTTGCTAGTCGGCATCCCATTGATCCATGGGCTGTGAAGTCATAGAAGCACATAGGAAATTCCCCTTCTCAGACACATTTCTCTCCCTGGGGCCAAATGAAGGTAGCGTATACATGCATTTTGTTTTTAAAGGCATTTATGATCACACAGGAATGGATAGTTTGCTAATCCAAACTATTAAGCTTTGGCAAGTCACCAAGAGGGAGAGATGGAGATGCCGAGAAGCAACTTGGAAGTCTTTGGCACATCTTTAATTTATGGCAAAGGCCTGGAGTGCAAAGAGAGGGTGTGCCCAAAAAAAAGTGGGAAGAAGGATGTAATTCATTGCTTCCATCCCAAAGCGGAGAGGAAGGGAAACCTAGGGATTTTGACTTTTGCTGATGGCGAAAATATTAGGAACGTTGGAAACCAAACAGTAATTATTATTGTTGTTGTTGTTGTTGGGCTTGTTTCTATGATGAATTTGCTGAAGCATATTTCCACCTAGGAATGTAGGGTACCTTTTAGAGGTAGGAAATGGGAAAACCACCTCTGAGGAATCCTAAGAAAATCCTATGAGATCCATGGCGTTGCCATAAAGAGACAATCAGCTTAATGATGCGCATAGCATGGACCATTGGTGTGAATTTCATTGGATTTTTTAAGCAATGAATACTCAAAGGTGTGGTTTTTGGTTTTGTTTTGCTAGTTGTTTCAACAAAGGCACTGCACCTTCATTGGTGGTCTCCCATCCAAGTACTAACCAGGGCTGACCCTGCTTAGCTTGCAAGATCAGGTGGGATATTTAGCATTATATATGTGTGTTATATATATTCCTGTTGATTCATGGTGAGCCAAGATTTTCCTTAAGTTTGCTTAGGCAAGGAATATTCAGACGTGGTTTTGCCTGTTCCTTCTTCTGAAGCCTACTGGCACACACTGGTGGTCTCCCATCCAAGTAGTAACCAGGAATGGCCTTGCTTGGCTTCCAAGACCGGGATGTCAGGTGGAGAGCACTTTGTGGGTCAGTGTAGAATGACAGCTTAAGAACCAGGAGGCAGATCCCCTTGGGATTCATAGAATCATAGAGTTGGAAGAGATCTCATGGGCCATCCAGTCCAACCCCATTCTGCCAAGAAGCCGGAAAATCACATTTAAAGCACCCCCGACAGATGGTCATCCAGCCTCTGTTTAAAAGCCTCCAAGGAAGGAGCCTCCACCACACTCTGGGGCAGAGAGTTCCACTGCTGAACAGCTCTCACAGTCAGGAAGTTCTTCCTAATGTTCAGATGGAATCTCCTTTCTTGTCGTTTGAAGCCATTCTCCAGGGCAGCAGAAAACAAGCTTGCTCCCTCCTCCCTATGATTTCCTCTCACATATTTATACATGGCTATCATGTCTCCTCTCAGCCTTCTCTTCTTCAGGCTAAACATGCCCAGCTCTTTAAGCCACTCCTCATAGGGCTTGTTCTCCAGACCCTTGATCATTTGAATCACCCTCCTCTGGACACATTCCAGCTTGTCAGTGTCTCCCTTCAATTGGACACAATATTCTAACCAAGGCAGAATAGGCAAGTAGCATGACTCCCCTGGATCTAGACACTATGCTCCTATTTATGCAGGCCAAAATCCCATTGGCTTTTTTTCCCCGCTGCATTTCATTCCTGGCTCATGTCCCCCTTCCTCCCCACGAGATCTCCAAGATCTTTTTCACGCATGCTGCTTTTGAGTCAGGCTTTGTCCCTCATTCTGCCTAAATGGAGTATCTTGAATTTGTCACTGTTGAACTTCATTTTGTTAGTTTTGGCCAATCATCTCTCTAATCTGTCAAGATCATTTTGAATCCTGCTCCTGTCTTCTAGAGTATTGACTATCCCTCCCAATTTGGTGTCAACTGCAAACTTGATGATACTGCCTTTTAACCCTTCATCATCAATAAAGATGTTGAATAGGACCGGGCACAGGACGGAACCCTGCGGCACTCTACTCGTCACTTCTTTCCACAATGAAGAGGAAGCCTTGGGGAGAATCACCCTTTGGGTGCAAACCTGATCTTCCCATGAGCTCTCCAAGGTGCTGAATGTATTTGGAGGAAAGTGTTCAGGACCTTAGACACCACCTTTAAAGTCTAGGAAGAAACATAGGGGTACTTTGGCACTGCTATGGAAGTCATCAATAGTCATTGGCTAGAGCCCAATCCCACTCCAAAAGCACCCCCAAAGAAGTTCAATCCCACTTTTGAGTTACCTGGAGGGCCTCAAAGAAATGCCCACAAAGGGAGAAACTTCAAGATGGGCAGAACACTCTGAGCCAGGAAAATGTTGCACATTCATGGACTACAGCTCCCAGTTGTTGATAGAAGGATTCAGAGAACTGTCTTCACAACCATTATTGTTTCTGGAAGTGCTGTGGTTTCAGCCTTTACTGTAAGGATGGCTCCCTGTATCCCTGAGATAAGGATCACAACTTATTTTTTGGGTTAACATGGCAATTGATAGTATTTCAAGACTCATGGAAGGTTCTTCTTTTAGGACTGCCACCCCAAGAATAACTGGCTGGAGGATTCTGGGAGTGATAGTCCAAAAAGGCACCTTCCCCCATGCTTGGGCAGTTCTATCTTGCAGCATTTGGAGCAAAGAGACCGAAGTCAGATACATGTGTGCCATTGAGTCATCTATTGACTTATGGTATCAATCAATCGGTCTCTTTGATCGACTTATGGTAACCCTACAAATTTCATAGGGTTTTTGAACTGCCACCTCAATAATAACTGTCTGGGGGATTCTGGGAGTGATAGTCCAAAAAGTCACCTTCCTTCGTGCTTTGGCAGTGCTAGCTTGCAAATCTGGAGCAAAAAGACTGAAGTCAGATCTTGGATACATGTGTGCCATCAAGTCACCTGTTGACTTATGGTAACCCCACAAATTTCATAGGGTTTTCAAGCAGTTGTTGTTGTTGTTCATTCATTCAGTCATCTCCGACTCTTCATGACCTCATGGACCAGCTCACGCCAGAGCTCCCTGTCGGCCGTCACCACCCCCAGCTTTTTCAAGGTCAGTCCAGTCACTTCAAGGATGCCATCCATCCATCTTGCCCTTGGTCAGCCCCTCTTCTTTTGCCTTCCACTTTCCCCAGCATCATTGTCTTCTCTAGGCTTTGCTGTCTCCTCATGATGTGGCCAAAGTACTTCAACTTTGTCTCTAGTATCCTTCCCTCCAATGAGCAGTCGGGCTTTATTTCCTGGAGGATGGACTGGTTGGATCTTCTCGCAGTCCAAGGCAATCTCAGAACTTTCCTCCAACACCACAGTTCAAAAGCATCGATCTTCCTTCGCTCAGCCTTCCCTAAGGTCCAGCTCTCACATCCGTAGGTGACTACAGGGAATACCATGGCTTTGACTAGGCAATGGATCTTGGTTGCCAGTGTGATGTCTCTACTCTTTACTATTTTATCGAGAGTGGACATTGCTCTCCTCCCAAGAAGGAAGCGTCTTCTGATTTCCTGGCCACAGTCTGCATCTGCAGTCATCTTTGCACCTAGAAATACAAAGTCTGTCACGGCCTCCACATTTTCTCCCTCTATTTTCCAGTTGTCAATCATTCTTGTTGCCATAATCTTGGTTTTTTGATGTTTAGCTGCAACCCAGCTTTTGCGCTTTCTTCTTTCACCTTGATTAGAAGGCTCCTCAGCTCCTCCTCGTTTTCGGCCATCAGAGTGGTGTCATCTGCATATCTGAGGTTGTTAATGTTTCTTCCAGCAATTTTCACCCCAGCTTTGCATTCATCAAGCCCCGCACATCCTCGCATGATGTGTTCTGCATACAAGTTAAAAAGGTTGGGTGAGAGTATGCAGCCTTGCCGTACGCCTTTCCCAATCTTGAACCAGTCTGTTCTCCGTGGTCAGTTCTGACTGTTGCTACTTGGTCCTTGTACAGATTCCTCAGGAGAGAGACAAGGTGGCTTGGGATGCCCATCCCACCAAGAACTTGCCACAATTTATTATGATCCACACAGTCAAGCAGTGTTTATTGCTAATTCCTTCTTTTGAAAGGGAGCTACAGCTCCTGGCTTTTGTTGGTCTCCCATCTAAGTGCTAACCGCCAGGACTAACTCTACTTATTTGCCAAGATCAGATGAGACCTGGTGCCTTTGGGGTATTTAGGCCTCTGTGTGTGTGTGTGTGTGTGCACGCCTTCAAGCCAGCAATGCTCCCTATAACCAGTAGGTAAGGCTTCTCCTTTGGCCAACCCATCCTTTTTGCTCCTGTTCCAGCTGACTTTCCATGAGGCCTCCCTTCTCAAGTCGTGACCTGCTGCCTGTCTCTCCTGCGGTGCGGACCCAGGAGAACCACCCAAGCTGGCTGACAAATAAGCTCTCATCCCCAAAAAAGCACACACAGGCATGACGCCCTGGGGCCATCACCCGGCTCGGCTCTCCTCTTATCTCCGCTCAGGCTCTTACATTTTTATATGGCACCTTAATAACCCCTCATTTCCATTACAAGTGCGTGCTTTTCCTCCTGTTTATCTTCATCTTGGAAAGAGAGAGATGTTCTCCTGGTAGCATATTCCACCTGGGGCAAGCTTTGGGAAGCGAAAAGAACGTCATGCTATTAGCCAGCAGGGTGGCAAAGGTGAGCGAAGGAGCCATCTCTCTTTCTCATGGCAAGAAGTCCTTTGCAAATGGCCAGATTCTTCTCCTTCTCTTCCTACAAGCCGTAGTTGCTGTGTTCCAAGTGCCAGGGCTGTGACTCTTAGAGAAGCTTACAGAAGCTAAACTGAAATGCTGGACTTCTTGGGATGGATAAGGGAACAATACAGTATTATAGTTGGAGCCCCCAGTGGTGCAGTGGGTTAAACCCCTGTGCTGGCAGGACTGAAGATCCGGGGAGAGGTGGATGAGCTCCCTCTGTCAGCTCCAGCTCCTCGTGCGGGGACATGAGAGAAGCCTCCCACAAGGATGATAAAAACATCAAATCTTCGGGCGTCCCCTGGGCAAGGCCCTTGCAGACGACCAATTCTCTCACACCAGAAGCAACTTGCAGTTTCTCAGGTCGCTCCTGACACAACAAAAAAAAGTATTATAGTTTGAATGATAGACCAGGGTTTTAGTAAGCCAGCGATCCAATCCCTGCTCAGCCACAGAAACCCATTGGGAGACCTGGATAGGGTCACTGTAAGTCGGAGTCAATTTGAAGACCCATAACAACCAAATTTGTAGGATGAATTCTGGTTTACAATTCAGAATCTGAAACCCAGTTTGTAGTTTGAGGCTTGGCAACATGGTTAGTTTGGAATACGAGACCCAGTCTTGAAGGAATTTGGAGAATCCTAAAGCTGGAAGAGACTGTCACAGCCATCCATTGCAACCCCATTCTGCTATGTAGGAAAACACAATTAAAGGCCTCTAGACAGATAGCCATTCAGACTCCCAGGCAGCAGCAGATTCCACCAAGGCTCTGATCATCCATAAGTTCTTCCCAACTTTTCAGTGGAATCTCTTTTTTGGGCTATATGGACATGTTCTAGAAGCATTCTCTTCTGACGTTTCGCCTGCCTCTATGGCAAGCATCCTCAGAGGTTGTGAGGTCAGGAGAGAATGCTTCTAGAACATGGCCATATAGCCTGAAAAACCTACAACAACCCAGTGATTCCAGCCATGAAAGCCTTTGACAATACAATCTCTTTTCTGTTGCCTTGTGTCTTCGTGTGTAAAGCAGCTGAAAGCTCACCACCACCACCCCCCTCAATATGTCCTCCTTTCAAATATGTACATATGGCTCTCACATCACCTTCCCTTCGCTCAGCCTTCTTTTCTCCAGGTTAAACACCCCCAACTCCTTAAGAGGCTCTTCAAAGAGATTTATGACCATTTTGGTGACCGTTCTCTGGACACTTTCCACTTGTACATCTCCTTCTTGATTTGTGGTGCCCAAAACTAGACACAGTATTATTCCAGGTGAGGTCTGACCAAAGTGGAGCAGAGTGAGACAATGACCTCCCTCAATTTAGACACGATTCTATTGATGCAGCCTAGAATGTATTGACCTTTTTAGCTGCCGCATCACACTGTTGACTCGTGTTGAGCTTGTGGTCTTCTAAGCTTCCCAGATCCCTTTTATATGGACTGTTTTCAAGCCAGGTGGTATCCTATATCTGTGCATTTCATTTTTATTGCCTACTAGCTTGGGGACCCGGTGCTGCCCAGGTTATTTGAGAAAGGAATTGTGTGTCAAGGTTGGTCTTTATCAGTTATTTATATGGCTCGCAGTGGTCTCAGGAAGTTAGTGAAGGTACTGTGAGTCCCATCATCTGTGGTCCATCCTCCTCCAAACTGTACCAGGAAGGAGAGTGAATCATGGGGGCTCTGTGGTCTTGATCAGTCATTGGATGAGGGTCGCAGTGGTCTCAGAAAGTGAGTTAAGGTACTGCAAGTCCCATCATCCATAGTCTGTTCTCCCCCAAACCTCACCAGAATGTTGAGTTGGGCATGGGGGGGTCTCTGTGTCAAGTTTGGTCTTTAATGGTATTTGGATGAGTGTCGCTGTGGTTTCAGGAAGTGAGTGAAAGTATTGCAAGTCCCATCATCCATCGTCCATCCTCCTCCAAACAGCACCAGGATGTAGAGTGGCTCATGGGGTCTCTGTGTGTCAAGTTTAGTCTTGATCGGTTATTAGATGAGGGTTGCAGCAGTTTTGGGAAGTGAGTGGAGGTAATTGAAGTCCCATCATCCATCATCCATCCTCCAAACAGCACCAGGATTTAGCTCATGGGGGCTCTGTGTGCCAAGTTTGGTCTTGTTCGCTCATTAGATGAGGGTGAGTGAAGGTACTTCGTCCATCCTGTTTGAAACTGCACCAGGATGTAGAATGGGTCATGGGGGCTCTGTGTGCCAAGTTTGGTCTTGATCGCTCATTAGATGAGGGTGAGTGGAGGTACTTCAAGTCCTATCATCCATCGTCCATCCTGATTGAAACTGCACCAGGATGTAGAATGGGTCATGGGGGCTCTGTGTGCCAAGTTTGGTCTTGATCAGTCATTGGATGAGGTTCGCAGTGGTCTCGGAAAGTGAGTGAAGTTACTTCAAGTCCCATTATCCATGGCCCATCCTCCTCAAATCTGCACCAGGATTTTGAGAGGGTCATGGGGGCTCTGTGTGCCAATGTTGGTCTTGATCAGTCATTGGATGAGGGTCGTAGTGGTCTCGGGGAGTGAGTGGAGGTACTTCAAGTCCCATCATCCATGGGCCATCCTCCTCCAAACTGCAGTAGGATGTAGAATGGGTCACGGGTGCTCTGTGTGCCAAGTTTGGTCTTTGTTGGGGGCCGCATTGGTCTGTGGGATCTGAAGTGTTGGAAAGTACTACAAATCCCATCATCTATTGTCCACCCTCCCCCAAACCTCACCAGGATGTAAAGGGTGTCATGTGTGGCCCAGCTCTCCAATCTGTTAAGGTCATTTTGGATCCTATGGGGTGTTCACTCTCCTTCCCAATTTGGTGTCATCTGCAAATGTGATCAGCATGCTTTCTATTTCATTGTTCAGGTCACTGATAATTGTCCAAGACAGTCATTGATATTTCTCCTCTCCATCCCGCAGCCACCAGGGAGTCGGCCTTTGTCCACGCCATTGCCTCTGCCGGCGTGGCTTTTGCGGTGACCCGGTCCTGCGCCGAAGGCTCGGCCACCATCTGCGGCTGCGACACTCGTCACAAGGGGCCTCCCGGCGAAGGGTGGAAATGGGGCGGCTGCAGCGAGGATGTCGAATTTGGAAGCATGGTGTCCCGGGAGTTTGCAGACGCGAGAGAGAACAGGCCGGATGCTCGCTCTGCCATGAACAGGCACAACAACGAAGCTGGAAGGACGGTGAGAAAAGAAAGCAGTGGTGTTTTATAAATTCACCCCTTATATAAACTCAAAGCTTGAGACACTTTTAGGGACTAGGCTAACACCTTTGGAACAATATAGGGTTCATCTACACGAGCGACTCACAACCCTTGGTCCTCCGGGTGTCTTGGACTTCAGCTCCCAGCAGGCCCAGAATAATATAATAATAACACTTTATTTATTTATATTTATTTATTTATATAACTCCAGCCTCGGATTCATCAAGCCCTGCACGTTGCATGATGTGTCCTACATACAAGTTGAATAGGTCAGGTGAGAGTAGACAGCCATGCTTATGCGCCAGCTGTGCTCATACCTTGGGAAGTCTGACTTGGCAACGATACTCCACAATCTGGTTACATCCTGTATAGACTACTGCAATGCGCTCTACGTTGGGTTACTTTGAAGACTGTCTGGAAGCTTCAAATGGTCCAACAGACAGCAGTCAGGTTACTAATGGGAGTGGCACTCAGGGAGCATACAACTCCTCTGTTGCGCCAGCTCCACTGGCTGCCAGTCTGCTAACGGGCACAATTCAAAGTGCTGGCATTAGCCTATAAAGCCCTAAACGGTTCTGGTCCAACCTACCTGTCCAAACGCATCTCCTCCTATGAACCAGCTAGGACGTTAAGATTATCTGGGGAGGCCCTGCTCTTGATCCCACCTGCGTCACAAATACGTTTGGCAGAGACAAGAGACAGGGTCTTCTCAGTGGTGGCCTCTCAGCTCTGGAACGCCCTTCCTAGAGACATTAGATTGGCCCCTTTTTGTTAGCATTCTGGAGGAAAATTAAGACCTGGTTGTTTGAGAAGGCATTTGAAAAGCCAGTGTAACAAACACAGAAATATGGAACGATTGGATGATGAGATTGGATCTTGATTTTAACTAAGAGATGCTAATGAGTCATGTTTTATTGACTTTGTAATGATCGTATATTTATGCCATTGTTTTTAATTGTTTTGAATGTTTTATGATGTTTTTGAGCATTGAATTTTGCTACTATAAACTGCTTTGAGTCGCCCATGGGCTGAGAAAAGCGGTATATAAATATAGTAAATAAGTAAATAAATACCGCCCTATCTCCCCAAAGGGACACCACTTGAACTGCTATGACTTAATGCTGTGGGGTCCTAGGAGTTGCAACTTGGTGAGGCACCAGCACAATTTGGCAAAGAAAACGAAAGACCTTCTAAAACTACAACTCCTAGGATTCAATAGCACTGAGCCATGGCAGTCCAAGTGGTGTCAAATGGCATTCATTCCACAGTGTGGATGCACCCAAGGAAAGCCATCTTCAACCATTTTGTTCCATTGAACAAAAACACTGAAGAGCCTAAAATAATGGAAGTCCTAGTTCCAATACCTAAAACTGGCCTGCCATCAATAAGTCAATCAAAGCTTTAGATGAGTCAGCTGCCTATGAAATTACGCTATCATTTATTGTTTGACCTGTCTCATGTTTCATGGCTTCGGTTGAATGCAACTTGGTGAACTAAGTGAGATGCATTGTAGATGCACTGTAGAATTAATGCAGCGTGACATCATTCAAGCTGCCCTGACTCAATGCTGTGGAATCCTGGGAGATGTAGTTTGGTGGAACACCCACATTCTTTGAAGGAGAATGCTAAAGATCTTGTAAAATGCCATTCATTTTCTAGACCCAATTCAAGGTGCAGGTTCTTACCTACAAAGCCCTGAACGGTTTGGGACCTGTCTACGTGCGTGACCGCATTTCTGTGTATTATTATTATTATTATTATTATTATTATTTGCTTTATTTCTATACCGCATTTTTCAGCCCAAACAGGCGACTCAATGCGGTTTACATGGTACAAATTATCACAACAATGTCAGTGCAATTAAAAACACAACAAATGTAACAACAGGATCAACACATCAATCCACAACAATTAACAAACAACATAAAACAAACATAGCACCTCAGAGAAATCAGATCCGGTCTCATAATCCTTGTGCCATTCCTATGTATGAACCCATACGATCTCTTTGATCATCTTTGATCATCTGGAGAGGCCCTACTCACGCTCCCACCTGCATCGCAAGTACAATTGGTGGGGACGAGAGAGAGGGCCTTCTCGGTGGTGGCCCCTCAACTCTGAAACTCACTCCCTAAGGACATCAGGCATGCCCCATCTCTGGCAGTCTTTAGGAGAAGCTTGAAAACGTGGTTGTTCCAGTGTGCCTTCCCAGAATAATGAACCCTTAGCATTATGTCCTCCAAAAGCACTTTATACTGATTTAGGACTACTTGTATGTTTCCACCAACGCCCCACCTCCTCTATCTTGTTCATGCCTAGCATTATTTTTTAAACTTCAATTACCTTTGGCCCAGCCATAGATTTTAAATGTGCACTGTACCTTGTTTGTGTATGAGATTTATTTTAATTGCTTTGTATTGTGTCTGTTATTGCTTGTATTGATGTATTGTGGGCTCGGCCTCTTGTAAGCCTCATGAGTAGATGGTAGTGGGGTATAAAGTATTATTATTATTATTATTATTATTATTATTATTATTATTATTATTATTGTAAAACTGCAACTCCCATGATTCCATTGCATTGTGCCATGGCTTTGCATTCCTTTGTTCTCTTTGCCCATCCTTTTCTTTGGATGCCTAAACTGTTTCCAAATGCTTCTTTTCTGCATTTTCTTGCCTATCAACCTAATGGTGTCTTCTGCCTTCCTTTTGTTTCCAGTCCATCATTGAGCACATGCACCTGAAATGCAAGTGCCATGGATTGTCGGGCAGCTGCGAAGTGAAGACCTGCTGGTGGTCGCAACCCGACTTCCGGGTCATCGGTGACTACCTCAAGGACAAATACGACAGCGCCTCGGAGATGGTGGTGGAGAAGCACCGGGAGTCCCGTGGCTGGGTCGAGACACTGCGGCCGAAATACAACTTCTTCAAAGCCCCCACCGAGAGAGATTTGGTCTACTATGAGAACTCGCCCAACTTCTGTGAGCCGAACCCGGAAACCGGTTCCTTCGGTACCCGTGACCGGATCTGCAATGTCACCTCACACGGGATCGACGGCTGCGACCTCTTGTGCTGTGGCCGAGGCCACAACACGCGGACTGAGAAGCGGAAAGAGAAGTGCCACTGCATCTTCCACTGGTGCTGCTACGTCAGCTGCCAGGAGTGCATACGGATCTATGATGTCCACACGTGCAAGTAAAAGGGGAGACCTTTTGCTTTGTCAGAAGCTCAACCTCGAGACTGAATGGAGACTGGAAGTAAACACAAATGTGCACGTATCCAGAAGCTAAAACTGGTGGGCTCAAATATATCAAATTTATTTCTTCTTGGCTCTCACTTCTGGAAGTCCACCATGATGAGCAACCAAGCAACCATCCATGGTCATGGGATTGTGGAGGGTTGGGTGCTGTTGTCCACAATCTAGACTTGAGGAATGGATGACTAACTGGTTTCCCGAGACCCCCTCAATCTGCTTTTTCCTTGCTCAAAATGTACGGCGAGACTCGTGCTCTCAAGTGTCCTTTTGAAAGTTGTGGATCTTCCCCAAACATGGCCTAATTCTTATGCATTAGAAGGACAGAGAATGCTTTTTGGTCAATGACTCTTACAGGAATCAACCCGGCCTGTTATCTTGACTGCTAAGTTTCTATGTATAGAATTAACAACTGGTTGGTGTTCTTCAGATGCCCTCATTGCAACTTCTGGAAGACCTGGCAAATGTATTCTTTGCGTTCTGTGGAATGGCCCTTTATCCTGATCCTGAACAGGGTGACATACTGGTTTGTAACATAAACATAGGAAGCAAAGATTAAAACGGTGCTTCTGCCATGAGAAAAGGAGATATGGTCAATCTTGTATGGCATCTTGCATTGGTTCAGGGTGCTAAACCAGATCAGTGGGCTGTGAAGGTAAGACTTGGCTCATTGCCCCCACTTTGTACCAAACCAGAAGCCCATAGGAATTGGGTTTCACACATAGGAAGCATGGGCTGCTCAGAAAAGTGTATGGCATTGAGACTTCAGTAGATATCTCCTGGGGACAAAATGGCTGCTGTTGCTTACTACAGAGTTCAAACAATGTTGTAATGCAGTAGTCCTGACTCCTCAACCCAATCATACAATATGTGACATAAAATGTTGAATGCACACTTCTTGGGGCCACCACCACCACTGCCCAGGGAGGCTTCTGGAGCATATCCACACACCCCACTTTGACATCACTTTACCTGCCACAGCTCCATTCTTCAGAATCCCAGGGTTTGTAGTGTGGTGGTACTTAGAATTCTCATCACTTGGCATCACTTTACCTGCCACAACTCCATTCTTCAGGACCCCAGGGTTTGCAGTATGTTGGTACTTAGAATTCTCTCATCCATTCCCATGAACTGAAGCATTGAGGCTCTCAGGCTGAAAATGTAAGGCATCTCACAAAACTATACATCTCATAGTTTCATGGGGATGAAGCCACAGCAGTCAAAGTGGTGTCAAAAGGCTTTTGACTGAGTAGTGTGGACACATATTGGTCAATGATCCATCCTCAAACTAGAGCTTCCAGATGCTATTCCTACATCACCCCTGAGTGCTGTTTTCTCATGAGACATCCCTGGCAGGCATGCCTTCAGTACCTATACAACTAAAATCTTTGTAATTTGGTAAATTTCCCCCCAATAAAGTCACATTTTTGAAGAAAATGTTTCAGATCTCAGCTTGGGAGATCCTATAATTTCAGCTTCCCAAGAAACTATCTCACTTTCTTTGGTTGGTAATGCAATCAAGCAGTTAAAATTATTGGCATGGGAAATAATTTTTCAAATTTGGATAAGGTTGAGAGAACTGGTTCCTCTCACTGGGACCAATCAAGTTGATGTAAGCCACATAATTGGCTCTTTGTTCAGCACATAGAGGAAGTTCAAAATATCTCTGCTTCATCCTAGCTTTCTAGTGTATGCTTCAGCAATAGGTCACCCATTGGTCCTTTGGTTATTTTAGACTACATCTCCCATAACACTTGGCTTTTGGCCATACTTGACTGACAAACCTGTATGATGTCCAAAACATCTCAAGGGTCAAAGGCTGAGAATCACCTTGCCTACAGAACCTGAAGACCCCCTAGAAGTCTTCCAAGAGGTCGGATGTGTTTGCAATAATGATGCACTTGAGGGCAAATGCAGATTACCTTTGGTCTTAGCTGTTCAGAGAAGTCCACAGAAGGTTTTCCAATCTTTCTGGAGGATCCTAAAATAGTGTTTTATGATAAATTAGACCCCAAAAGAGTTGTGTAGAGAAGGAACCATATCCTTTACCCCTGATAAAAGTTGTCTTTGCCTTGGTTACCCAAACCCAGTGGTCCTCAACCTGTGGGTCCCCAGGTGTTTTGGTCTACAAAAATCCCAGCTAGTTTACCAGCTATTAGGGTTTCTGGGTGTTGAAGGCCAAAACATCCGGAGAGCCACAGGTTGAGTGCCACTGCTCAAAGCTAATCCTTCCATCTTAGAGTCAACATCTCTCTTCAAGGTCAAGCAAGCACATTATGCTCTCAAATGCACCAGAGTCAAGCCTTAATGTTGTTGTTGTTTATTCGTTCAGTCGCTTCCGACTCTACGTGACCTCATGGACCAGCCCATGCCAGAGCTCCCTGTCGGCTGTCACCACCCCCAGCTCCTTCAAGGTCAAGCTGGTCACTTCAAGGACACCATCCATCCATCTTGCCCTTGCTTGGCCCCTCTTCCTTCCCCCTTCCACTTTCCCCAGCATCATTCTCTTCTCCAAGCTTTCCTGTCTTCTCAAGATGTGGCCAAAGGACTTCATCTTTGCCTAAAATCTCCTTCCCTCCAATGAGCAGTTGGGCTTTATTTCCTGAAGTATGGACTTAATAGAGCAACCCAGATCTTATTGTATTGTCGAAGGCTTTCATGGCCAGAATCACTGGGTTGTTGTAGGTTTTTTCGGGCTATATGGCCATGGTTTAGAGGCATTCTCTCCTGACGTTTCGCCTGCATCTATGGCAAGCATCCTCAGGGACCTCACTAAGTCTGAGGATGCTTGCCATAGATGCAGGCAAAACATAGGAGAGAATGCCTCTAGAACAGTGTTTCTCAACCTTCCTAATGCCGCGACCTCTTAATACAGTTCCTCATGTTGTGGTGACCCCCCAACCCTAAAATTATTTTCGTTGCTACTTCTTAACTGGAATTTTGCTACTGTTACAAATTGTCATGTAACTAAATATCTGATAGGCAGGATGCATTCTCATTCTCTGGATCTTGGGAGTTGTAGTTCCTGGGATTTACAGTTCACCTACAATCAAAGAGCATTCTGAACTCCACCAACGATGGAATTGACCCAAACTTGGCACACAGAACCCATGACCAGCAAAAAATAATGAAAGAGTAAGGTGAGCATTGGCCTTGAGTTAGGGAGTTGTAGTTCACCTATCTCCAAAAAGCACTGTGGACTGAAACAATGATAGATCTGGACTAAACTTGGCACGAATACTCAATATACCCAAATGTGAACACTGTTGGAGTTTGGAGGAAATATACCTTGACATTTGGGAGTTGTAGTTGGTGGGATTTATAGTTCACCTACAATCAAAGAGCATTCTGAACTCCACCAGAGATGGAATTGACCCAAACTTGGCACACAGAACGCCCATGACCAGTAAAAAATAATGAAAGGGTTAGGTGAGCATTGGCCTTGAGTTAGGGAGTTGTAGTTCACCTATCTCCAGAAAGCGCTGTGGACTGAAACAATGATAGATCTGGACTAAACTTGGCACGAATACTCAATATGCCCAAATGTGAACACTGTTGGAGTTTGGGGGAAATAGACCTTGACATTTGGGATTTATAGTTCACCTACAATCAGAGAGCATTCTGAGCCCCACCAACAATAGAATTGGGCCAGACTTCCTACACAGAACTCCCATGACCAGCAGAAAATACTGTGTATCCTGATGGTCTTTGGCGACCCCTCCGACACCCCATCGTGACCCCCCCAGGGGTCCCGACCTCCAGGTTGAGAAACACTGTTCTAGAGCATCGCCATATAGCCCGAAAAAAACTACAACAACCCAGATCTTATTGTTTGCATCCTGATACTGATGTTGTTGTTGTTCATTCGTTCAGTCGTCTCCGACTCTTCGTGACCTCATGGACCAGCCCACGCCAGAGCTCCCTGTCGGCCGTCACCACCCCCAGCTCCTTCAAGGTCAGTCCAGTCACTTCAAGGATGCCATCCATCCATCTTGCCCTTGGTCGGCCCCTCTTCCTTTTGCTTTCCACTTTCCCCAGCATCATTGTCTTCTCTAGGCTTTGCTGTCTCCTCATGATGTGGCCAAAGTACTTCAATTTTGTCTCTAGTATCTTTCCCTCCAGGATGGACTGGTTGGATCTTCTCGCCGTCCAAGGCACTCTCAGAACTTTCCTCCAACACCACAGCTCAAAAGCATCGATCTTCCTTTGCTCAGCCTTCCCTAAGGTCCAGCTCTCACATCCGTAGGTGACTACAGGGAAGACCATGGCTTTGACTAGGCGGATCTTCATTGCCAGAGTGATGTCTCTACTCTTTACTATTTTATCGAGATTGGACATTGCTCTCCTCCCAAGAAGGAAGTGTCTTCTGATTTCCTGGCCACAGTCTGCATCTGCAGTCTGAACTTTGCGCCTAGAAATACAAAGTCTGTCACGGCCTCCACATTTTCTCCCTCTATTTTCCAGTTGTCAATACTGATATAGAGTCTATTTTCCAAGGCAGGGATGTAGATATGGAAAGAGGAGCCACAAAATGAAACTTTTTCTTTCTGTTCCCCAATAGCTGCTAGTTGGGGAGTAAAATTATCTGGTGTCGCAGCGGCTCCATAGTTTCCCAAAAGCATAAGGCCCCATTGGCCACACAACCAGGAGAATAACACTCAGGGCAAGTCGAATCCAGTCTGCATTACATCAGAAAGAGGTGCAGGGATAAGTGAGCGCTTTGCTCTCCGTTTTGGAGATGGGATTTATGAGCGCTTAGCACTCGCTGGCAGCCTCGTGCCCTGATGTCATGCCCATTCTGCTGGGATATGCAGTCGGCAAATGCCAACCTCACCTCAGGGATGCAATGGTGAGCAGCACAATGTGGGAGATTATCCTTTTTTTCCCCCCAACCTGCCCTCCTCTGCCTTCCTCGGTGATGTCAGATATTTGTTTGAATGATGGAAAGCTTAGGAATTCTTGCATATTCACCCCAGGGCAGAGACGCAGCTGCGGGAATATGATCTGTCAAGTTTCAAAAGGAATGAGCCTGGTTCGGGGTGGCTTTCTCTCTTCTTTCACTTTTGATCCCCATTTCTCTTTCTTTCTTTCTTTCTTTCTTTCTTTCTTTCTTTCTTTCTTTCTTTCTTTCTTTCTTTCTTTCTTTCTCTTTGGCCGTTTTTCCCACTTCTTCAGAGACTTTGAAAAGTGCCCCAGAGCTACATTTCTCTTCCAGGCTCCAAATTGGTCCCCCTTTTACAAAGAAATTATTAGTATTTACTAATAATTTAGTAAATTATTCCTTTGAGTGCATCTACAATGTAGAATGAACACAATTTTGTGTTGTCGAAGGATTTCATGGCTGGAATCACTAGGTTGCTGTAAGTTTTTCGGGTTGGATGGCCATGTTCCAGAAGCATTCTCCCCTGACGTTTTGCCTGCATCTATGGCAGGCACCCTCAGAGGTTGTGAGGTTGAATGCAATTTGACACCACTTTGAACTACTATAACAATGTTTCTCAACCTTGGAGTTGGCACCCGTTGGGGGGTCGTGAGGGGAGTGTCACAGGGGTCACCAAAGACCATCAGAAAACACAATATTTTTATTTATTCTGTTGGTCATGGGGTTCTGTGTGGGAAGTTTGGCTCAATTCTATCGTTGGTGGGGTTCAGAATGCTCTTTGATTGTAGCTGAACTATAAATCCCAGCAACTACAACTCCCAAATGTCAAGGTCTATGTTCCCTAAACTCCAACAGTGTTCCCATTTTGAGTATTTGTGCCAAGTTTGGTCCTGATCCATCATTGAGTTCACGATGCTCTCTGGATGTAGGTGAACTACAACTCCAAAACTCAATGTCAATACCCACCAAACTCTTCCAATCTTTTCTGTTGGTCATGGGAGTTCTGTGTGCCAGGTTTGACCCAATTCAATCATTGGTGGGGCTCAGAATGCTCTTTGATTGTAGCTGAACAATAAATCCCAGCAACTACAACTCTCACATGTCAAGGTCTATTTTCCCCAAACTCCACCAGTGTTCCCATATTGAGTATTTGTGCCAAGTTTGGTCCGGATCCATCATTGAGTTCATGATGCTCTCTGGATGTAGGTGAACTACAACTCCAAAACTCAAAACCCTTCCAGTCTTTTTCTGTTAGTCATGGGAGTTCTGTGTGCCAGGTTTGGCCCAATTCAATCATTAGTGGGGCTCAGAATGCTGTTTGATTGTAGATGAGCTATAAATCCCAGCAACTACAACTCCCAAATGTCAAGGTCTGTTGTGCCCAAACTACACCAGTGTTCACTGAGTCCACAGTGCTCTCTGGATGTAGGTGACCTACAACTCTAACACTCAAGGCCAATGCCCCCAAACCCTTCCAGTATTTTCTGTTGGTCTTGGGAGTTCTATGTGCCAAGTTTGGTTCAATTCCATTGTTGGTGGAGTTCAGAATGCTCTTTGATTGTAGCTCAACTATAAATCCCTGCAAATACAACTCTCAAATGACAAAATTGATTCCCCCCCCCCCAACCTCGCTTAAGCAGCTGGGTGGGAAAAGGAAGGGGCCTGAAGCTGTTAGGAATGATGGGAGTTGAAGTCCAAAACACCTGGAGGGCCCAACTTTGACCATGGCTGGTGTAGATGTATCCACAGAAGTCACCAATTCTCATTACTCCTCTATCCAAATTGAAACAAATCGTGCATGATGTTTCAGTGTATGTCGCCAATGGCCCAAGAAGCAGCATTCAACTTGAACACACCCTAATGGTTGAGAAACCCTTCCCCCAAGATGTCTTCTCCAAACCAATGATATCCCTGTGGTCCATATTCGCAGTCCAGTCCTTCGCAATGGTTCCTAACCCAATCCTCTTGATCTTGAACGCATCGATGAATCAACAGAAAACACAAACCACAAAAGAGAGAGAAAAAGCCCTGAAATTCCAAAGCTGTTATATATAAAGTAGAGTTGTCACTCTTTTTTTTTTTTTTTTTTTTGGGGGGGGGGTATTTTGTTGAGTCTTGATGGGGTTTTTTTAATGCTTATTTATTTTATGAATAAATGTATATATTAGCAAGAGTCTATATTTGCAGAAATAACCAGCGTTGTCAGCCGGCCACTCTCCTTGTCATCCGGAATCCAGATGCTCACGTTATATGCATTGAATTTGGGGAGACAAAACAGCAACAAGGACTTTTTGTATTCTCTGTGTTTGGACATTCGCAAGTTGTGTGGCGTGGCTTCTGCTATGTTGTCAGCACTCAGATGTCCATGCGAAGTCTCTCCAATGGTGTGCGCGGATCCTGTATGGCTCCGGATTATGGCCTCCGCTCTCCAGTTTTGCACTGACATCCTGCTAGAAATGTCATGTAATTATTATTATTATTATATTATTATTATTATTTTGTTTTTGTTACCACTTCTGTTTCATAGATGTGTTTAACTTTATAAGGAAATTAAAAAATATGCATTAATTTTACGCTGGTTGCTTTCCATTCTTCAACAAAACAACAGTGTAAGTGCAGGCTTGCAAAACTCTGTGTGCCGTCACGCCTGGGGGCTCAATAAAGGAGGGATGGACGTGGCATCTTTCCCCCAGGGGACTGCTTCTTGCCCTCCTATAGGAAACTGGAACTCCCAAAAACCCAAAACGATGTAAATAGCTCAAAATAAGTTTTATTTATCACAAAGTCATTTCTTCATAGCAACGAGCTGGAAAACTTTAGAGGGGTGAAGGAAAACATACATTACAGTCTCAATCAGTCCTGGGTCCAAAGGGCTTGAAGCTGAGAAGCCTCACCAAGTTTCCTCTTTCCTCAATGGCTGTGAATGCCGGAGCAAACCACAACCCCAGTTCAGATGGCCTATGTTTTGAAGATTCAGGATCTTCCTTTGGTGCCAAAAGAACCGGTTTGAAGGCGCTTGGGAACTCCTCAATGTTATCCAGGACGATCTGGACATAAAGCATGAGTCCCAGGGGTAAAAAACCTCAGAACTGGTGCTAAGAGGTAACTTAAATCAGGGTCCTTTAGAGTCAGGTCTCTTACGTCCATCTGGTACAAACTCTGATGGTAGAATGAAAGGAAAAAGGAAGTTCTCCCCTCTTGCAGGAAGAGGTGGAGCCAAGAGGTGGAGCTTGCAGGAAGAGGTGGAGCTACAAGCAACCAATCCATATAATTATACATAAGCAGTGTAAAAAGGGTCAGGATTAAGCATGATACAACAGTTTAAGTCTAACAACTAACAGTTCTATACATAGGTAGCGCCACTTGCGCCGTCACACTCTGCCTCAGAGTTGGTTTCGACTATGTCGAAAATACTTCAAAATTCACAGTAGTATGAGAGATTTGAATGAAAAGTAATGCCTCCACCTTCATGACTCCTCAACAGAAGGCAGTACTGGTATGTGACAGGTACTGGCTTCTTCAGTAGACTCTCCTCTACAGTTCCATTTTGGTGGGAAGCCTTAGCATTGAACGGTTGTGTTGTTAAAGTGCGAAATGTGGAACCCTGTGCAGACAGTCGGTCAATGCAACAAAGCAACGTGCAATCATTGAATTCTTGACAGCAGAAGGTGTAACCACAAAGGAGATTTATCAGAGAATGCAAGCTGTTTATTGTCACGTTGCCAGGGCTCTGCCAATATTTAGGCAGAGATGAACCAAACACCCAGTTTGTGTTAAACAATTTAATTAAATCAGCACTTACTTTCTGGCTGTTTTAATAGTCCAAAACATAAAACATAAAGATAGCGCTCAGCCACAGAATATGAAACAAAAACTGATAGCAAAAGCTACACTGTAGTCAAAGGGTCCAGTCCAGTGGTTAAATGTCGAGAGTTCATTGAGCGAAGTCCAGGGATCAAAAGTCTATACCGTAGTCAAAAGCCAGTCCAAAGATTCAGCTTTTCAGGGTTCCAAGGGTTCAGGAGACAGGTCAGGACACAAACCAAAAATCCACAAACCTGGGGAAAACCAGCAGCATTTGCCACCAAGATAAGACAAATACTTTTCTCCCAAAGATCAGTCCCAAGGCTCGCTCCTTATATCCAGAAATACCCAGCTGCAACCTATCTCTTGCATACCTCCACCCTTAATTGCTTTCACCCATGAACTCTTACTTAGAGATTACTCAACCCTTTTGAATGAAGACTTACACTTTGAATGAAGACTTACACTGGGAAGCCCTGGTTCTTGAGCGCTCCAGCCGGAGGTTAGCTGTGACCAGTAGTGCTGTAGAATTTGAAGAGGCACAAATGGAGGGCGAAAGAGAGAAACGTGCCAAGGGAAAGGTGCGTCAAGCCAACCCTGACCGGGACCGCCTTCCACCTGAAAACCAATGCCCTCACTGCAGGAAAACATGCAGGTTAAGAATCGGACTCCACGGTCACCTACATACCCACCACCAGGACACCAAACTTGGAGGGCAATCCCATGGGCCATCCAGTCCAACCCCATTCTGTCAAGCAGCAGGAAAATTGCATTCAAAGCACCCCTACAGATGGCCATCCAGCCTCTGCTTAAAAGCCTCCAAAAAAGGAGCCTCCGGCAAAGTCCGGGGCAGAGAGTTCCACCGTTGAACAGCTCTCACACTCACAAAGTTCTTCCTAATGTTCAGGTGGAATGTTCTTTCCTGTAGTTTGAAGCCATTGTTCCATTGTGTCCTAGTCTCCAGGGAAGCAGAAGACAAGCTTGGTCCCTCCTCCCCATGACTTCCCCTCCCCTCTTGATCCATAGTCCTCGTCATGTCTCCTCTCAGCCTTCTCTTCTGCAGGCTAAACATGCCCAGCTCTTTAAGCCAATCCTCATAGGGCTTGTTCTCCAGACCCTTGATCCTTTGAGTTGCCCTCCTCTGGACACACTCCAGCTTAGAGCCAACATCTCCCTTCAATTGCGGTGCCCAGAATTGGACACAGTGTGATTCCAGGTAAAGTGTTCTGACAAGGGCAGAATAGAATAGAGTGGAAGCATGACTTCCCTGGATCTAGGCACTATACTCCTGTTTATGCAGACCAAAATCCCATTGACAAAGTAGGTATGTCTGTATGTTGGTTTGCTGGTTTGTACCATAAAGGCTCCTCTGTAAAATGATGGATCTGGACCAAACTTGACATAAATATCCTTCATTGCCCAGCTTAAAATAACTGCAGGGTTTTATTGACAAATCAACCCCAAATGTTAAAAAAATGCAGTATATAGGTAGAAATGATTAGCAATTGGCCCATAGGTATGTATGTATGCAGCACTCAGGTGCAACCACAAGAGGGCAGTAGTTTGATAGAAAGGATTAGCTACTGGAAGGCAAAATGACGACACCATGAGGCAAAAAACACAGCCCTGAAGGCTACAATTGGGATATTCACTTCATCAGGAAGTGCGCAATTCCATTATTATTATTATTATTATTATTATTATTATTATTATTATTATTATTACGGTCGCTTATACCCCGCCCTTCTCACCCTGGGGGGGGACTCAGGGCGGCTTACACAAACAAGGCACAATTCGATGCCCGCATTACATGACAACAAAAACATAACATCAGTAACAACAGCAATTATAGCAATGATAACAATTAACATAAGCAATCATTATTATCGGCAAAACATCCATAAAACCCGTAAAACCAATTAAAACAATAAAAGCAATACAAACCTCATTGCTGGTCAGTGTTTAACAGACTCATAGTTTAGGTTCTACTTTCCGCACATTGTCAGTCCTATCCATCTGGATTCCATATCTAATTGTCAGGATGCCCAAAGGCCTGGTCCCATAGCCACGTCTTTACCTTTCTCCTGAAGGCAAGGAGGGATGTTGATGTCCTAATTTCCCCCGGGAGTGAGTTCCACAGGTGAGGGCCACCACTGAGAAGGCCCTGCTCCTCGTCCCCACCAGCCTCACTTGTGATAGTGGTGGGGTCGAGAGCAGGGCCTCCCCAGATGATCTCAAATTCTGGGGTGGGACGTAGAGGGAGATACGTTCGGACAGATACGCTGGACCGGAACCGTAAAGGGTTTTGTAGGTCAAAACCAGCACCTTGAATTGTGCTCGGAACTGGATGGCAGCCAGTGGAGCTGACACAACAAGGGAGTGGTGTGTTCCCTGTATGTCGCTCCAGTAAGCAGTCTGGCTGCCGCTCATTGGACCAGTTGAAGTTTCCGAACAGTCTTCAAGGGCAACCCCACGTAGAGTGCGTTGCAGTAGTCTATACGGGATGTAACAAGAGCATGGATCCATGAAGATGTATAGTTTGGAAGTTGTGTTCCTGTGCCTTACTTTGGGGCTGATTGTGATTTCCAAGAAAAGGCTGGATGGAGGAAGAAAAAAGAAAGGGGATAAGGTATAAGGGAAGGAAGGAAGGAAGGAAGGAAGGAAGGAAGGAAGGAAGGAAGGAAGGAAGGAAGGAAGGAAGGAAGGAAGGAAGGAAGGTGGAAAGAGATGAAAAAAAGGGAGAAAGAAGGAAAAAGATAAAAACACGAAAGAAGAGTAAGAAAAGAAAGAGGGAAGGAGGGGGGAAGATGGGAAAAAAAGCAAAGCAAGGAAAAAAGAAAGACAATAGAGTGACAAGGTACATGAGGGAAAGTTTGGAAGAAAAGAAAGGACCACAAAGGAAATGCAAACCTGGGCAACGTTGGGTATATATGCTAGCATAAACATACATTCATTTTAAAATAGTATTTCCTGATTCCTTTTTCTTCTCTCTCAGATATATATTGATACAAAGGTTTCCAGACTTCTAAGATTGTGCCCAATCCCTGGACTCAATGCCCACTTAGCACGGAGCCTGTGGATAAGTGACTGCGTGGTCAACGCTTGCAGAAATAATAATAACAACAACAACAACAATTTGGGAAGTGTCCGACGTGTGATCCAATTCAACAGCCAGCAGAGTTATCTTGTTTGCTGTGTACTAATCTTGTTGTGTTTCAAATAATAATAATAATAATAATAATAATAATAATAATAATAATAATAATAATAGAGAGGAAGAGAGCCAAATTGACAAAGAAAAAACATGGCTGTGGCTCACAAATGGAACTCTGAAAAAGGAGACAAAGGAGGGCCTGATTCTGGCAGCCCAAGAACAAGCCATTCGAACCAAGGCCATCCAAGCCAGAATTGAAAAGTTACGACAGATCCCAAGTGTAGACTCTGCAAGGAAGCAGATGAAACAATAGATCACATCCTCAGCTGCTGCAAGAAGATTACGCAGACAGACTACGAGCAGAGGCACAACACCATTGCTCAGATGATTCATTGGAACCTGTGCCACAAAGACCATCTGCCTGCGACAAAGAACTGGTGGGATCACAAGCCGGAAAAAGTTACAGAAAATAAACATGGCAAACTCCTCTGGGACTTCCGAATTCAGACAAACAGAGTTTTGGAGCACAACACTCCTGACCTCACTATTGTATTAAAAAACAAAGTATGGGTTGTCGATGTCGCAATCACAGGTGACAGCAGGATTACAGAGAAACAACTGGAAAAGCTGACACGATATGAGGATTTAAAGACATAACTGCAAAGACTCTGGCACAAGCCAGTCAAGGTGGTCCCAGTGGTGATCGGTGTTGCGGTTTGTTAGTTTATATTGAATCTACACAGCAGTCCTCCCAGCTCCAGATCCCAAGTTGATTTGCACAGAGTATAAAGGAAAAATAATCTTTACTCTTGAGTAATTGACACATGCAGCTTTATAAAGAAAAATACAGTAGCCTTGAAAACACATTGTCCATCATTGTCCATTGCAGAAGGAAAAAACACTTACAAAATAATGCATTAATCTGCTTCTTTCCAGCAAACCTTGTAGCATAGTTCCATCTCTAATTACTTCATTTCACCCACTACCTGCATCAAGAAAACCTCACCTGATATACATCCTAATCAGGGAGTGGTTCTTCCTCAACACACACATATAAGCAAGAGGTGATTCTTGTCAAGACTTACAAATCCATATACTGTAACAATCGGCACACTGGGTGCAGTGACTAAAGACCTTGGCCTGCACTTAAACACAAATCGGCACTGACAAAATTACCATCTGCCAGCTGCAGAAGGCCACCCTACTGGGATCTGCACACATTATTCGCCGATACATCACATAGTCCTAAACACTTGGGAAGTGTCTGACGTGTGATCCAACAGCCAGCACAGTGTCTGCTGTGGACTCATCTTGATTGATGTTATGTGCCATGTCTGACTTGTGGCAGCATAAGGATGAACCTATTGCAGAGATTTCTGGGGGTGAGAGAGTGTGACTTTCCCAAGGCTTTCCCATGGGTTTTGAACCCTGGTCTTCGGAGTCAGTCCTATGCTCAAACCACTATCTAAGGGACTTAGTAGACCACAAGCTGAGCATGAGTAGTCCTTCCTTGCTTTGGCTGAATGCTAGAGATTAATCCTGGGATCTGCAGTTTGGCAAGGTTTTTGGCCTTCAATGCTCAAGAGTGCTAGTGCTTCACCCAACTCCACCTCCCAGGACTCCATAGCAATTCAAGCGGCATCAAATTGTATTCATTCAACAGAGTAGACATGCCCTTTGTCTGTGTGAATGCAGACACAGGTTGGCGCAATCCCTTCTACCCTGGCTTTGGAATTCATCTGCAAAGGATGTCTCACTTTGCCGGCAGGTGAGGGATTCTCGGTGTGTGTTCCACTGCAAATGTAACTCGCAGGCATTCAGCTGGAATGCATTCCTGGGAGCTTCATCAAGCCGGACTGCATGAAATGCGTCAATGTGCGGTGGTGTTGGGGGTAAGAGGGTTCGAAGCAATGAACTCGATGGCAGGAGCAAAGGAAAGGTCAACAGACTCCTTCAGGAGACGAGCTCAAAGCCAGGGGTCAAGAGGGAAGGAGAGTCCCGCTTCCAGGCGAAAAACAGTCACAACAAGATTGGGGTGTTGACACGTCCCAACTGTGGCCTTCTTGACCCAGATGTGGGTGGGCAGAGCCTTCCTTCTCTTCCTGATCCCCACTGAAGACAAAGAGGATATCTATCTACACCATAGAATGAATGCAGTTTGACACCACTTTAGTTGCCATGGATCTCATGAAAGGATGCACCCAGCCATTGGTACATTAATTGATCGATGGTGGGACATGTGATCCAGATAGGAAGTCCTGAAGACACAATTCATTTTGTATCTACATCAGACTATTCAAAGTCAACATATACATAGTCTATATCAGACTATGCAATTATTGGCATCCTGAAAACAATTGGCTGCAGAGCCATGATGAGTTTCCAGTTGGTACAAATATGGTGCCCTGTCATTCTGCTGAATTATACCACTACAATTCCACTTTACCTGTTCATCCTATGTTTCTGTATGATCTTGCCATGTCAGTTGAAGTTGAGTCATAGCTCTACAATTCAGCAGTTTTTGCCATGTTCATTATTACAGAAAGAAGGTGAAGAAGGTATTGGAAGTATTAGGTTCTTGTGGGTTTTTTTCAGGCTATATGCCCATGTTCTAGAGGCATTTTTCCTGACGTTTCGCCTGCATCTATGGCAAGCATCCTCAGAGGTAGTGAGGTCTGTTGGAATTAGGAAAATGGGTTTATATATCTGTGGAATGACTGGGGTGGGGCAAAGAGCTCTTCTCTGCTGGAGCTAGGTGTGAATGTTTCAACTGACCACCTTCATTAGCATTTGAAGGCCTGGCTGAGCCTGGGGGAATCTTTTGTTGAGAGGTGTTAAGATGTGCCTGGTTGTTTCTCTCTGCTGTTTTGCTGTTGTAATTTTAGAGTTTTTTAATACTGGTAGCCAGATTGTTCATTTTCATGGTTTCTTCCTTTCTGTTGAAATTGTCCACATGCTTGTGGATTTCAATGGCTTCTCTGTGTAGTCTGACATGGTGGTTGTGAGAGTGGTCCAGCATTTCTGTGTTCTCAAATAATATGCTGTGTCCAGGTTGGTTCATCAGGTGCTCTGCTATGGCTGATTTCTCTGGTTGGAGTAGTCTGCAGTGCCTTTCATGTTCCTTGATGCGTGTCTGGGCAATGCTGCGTTTGGTGGTCCCTATGTAGACTTGTCCACAGCTGCATGGTATACGGTAGACTCCTGCAGAAGTGAGAGGATTCCTCTTGTCCTTTGCTGAATTTGTTGGATTTTCTTAGTGGGTCTGTAGATGTTTGTATGTTGTGTTTCCTCATCAGTTTCCCTATGCGGTCAGTGGTTCCCTTGATGTATGGCAAGAACACTTTTCCTCTGGGTGGATCTTCATCTTTACTCTCGTGGCTTGTTCTCGGTTTTGCAGCTCTTCTGATGTCTGAGGTAGAATATCAATTGGCCTGGAGAACCCAGTTGAGGTGGTTCAGTTCATCTTGGAGGAAGTGGGCTTCGCAGATACTTTTTGCACGGTCTGCCAAGGCTTTATTGGTGCTTCTTTTTTGAACCCAAGCCCAAAAAAACCCACAAGAACCTAGTGATTCCAGCCATGAAAGTCTTCGACAATACATTGAACACTGGAAGTATGTTTCCCATACTTGGTTTCAGTCATTTATCAGAAAGGAGACTGCTGTCAAGAGATCGGAAGTCAAAACCTTGGAAGAGGAGGAATGAAGGGACTAGACACAAAACCTGGAGGGTAAAGATATATAGTTGAAAACTAAAGTCAGACTAAACCTCACAACCTCTGAGGATGCTTGCCATAGATGCAGGCGAAATGTCAGGAGAAATGCCTCTAGAACATGGCTCTATAGCCCGAAAAAACCCACAAGAACCTAGTGATTCCAGCCATGAAAGCCTTCGACAATACAAAGTCAGAATGGTTCATGCCATTGCCCTTTCCATCCCTGTGTATGGTTGCAAAAGTGAAGAAAGGTTGTTATATTTTGGCCATACCATGAGAAGACATGCTTGGGAAGATAGACAGCTGTAGGACAGTGGTTCTCAAACTGGGGTCCCCATATGTTTTTGGCCTTCAACTCCCAGAAATCCTAACAGCTGGTAAACTGATTGGGGTTTCTGGGAGTTGTAGACCAAAAACATCTGGGGACCCCACTTGAGAACCACTGCTACCTTGCAATGGAGAGACTCAATGAATGATGCCACAACCTTGAATTTGCAAGACCTGAGCAGTTGAGGAATGGATAGGGAGCTTTGGAGGTCTCTCATTCAGGAAGTCACCATTGGTTGAAGCTGACATGACAGCACCTAAGGTAAACAATATAAAGTAGAAGGCAGGAGGAAAAGAGGAAGGTCACACTGCATGTGAATGACTTGGAGGATTCTCATTCTTAGGGTTACTCTAAGTCAACATTGACTTGAAGGTTGTTGACAGCAGCAAAATACTACACAACCTGAACCTGATATTTCATCAGTATATGGGTTGTGACACCTATCACATTTCCAAAATGCTATCTGGATTGGGGGTAATGGGAACAACAGATTGGGATCAATTGTGTCTCCAGCATTATCCGATGATTCATGCTGTAGTGTGTCAATATGGAACACTCTACCCAAGCACCATTGTCTTGAGATTCCCAAGAGCCTTAAAGGAGGGCACATCAAAGGCTGTGAGAACAGGACACCCACTGTACTCACTCTACAGTGTGATATTTGGTTTGGCTTGTGGGGTAGGAAGAAGGGACCGGGATCCATATCATCCCAAAGAAATTCATCTTAGAGCATGGAGAGAATTAAAGTCATGCAAAACATGGACCTTTGGGGAGGTGAGGAGGATGGAAGCCATCCTATTAAGTCGGGAAGAAAGGTTAGGGTAGTAAACAGTGGGGCTCAGTGTGTTTTTTATGGTGTTATGGTGCCTTCATGGTTTGGAAAGGCCTACGGTTCTCACGCCTCTGTTCCCACCTCCTTCTCCATCTCTGAGACCTCGCCCTCCACTTCACACCCTCACAACTACCTGCTAACACCTCCATTTCCCTTTGGCCAAAATGCCAAGCCCTGGGGTCCATATCCTTGAAGAATAGAGAATGCAGGAGGAGAAGGGGGAAAGGGGATGGAACTGGGAGTCTCCCCATTGAAACCCAGAGCCATAAAAAGTCCTTTCAAAGGGCGTAAGACAGCAGTTGGTGCCGCCAGGTCATTTGCAATTCCTAACTTCTATTGTGGGCTTGGCAGGTTAGGGGCAGGGGAGGGGGAACGAGAAGGCTTTTCACCTAGGGAACTTCCTCCTCGCATGCATCTCAGAGACCAGCTGCAAGGCAAATCTCCACCAAATCCAAAATATGCCATCATGAGGGCAAAAATAAAAGGTGAGAAATACCTTTCATGCCCTTTCAAAGCTCATTAGGCCCCTCAGAGATGAAGAGATGAAAAATGAAGAGATGAAAAATCATACAGGAGAAGAAAAGATACATAAGTTTAGATCATGTTTGAGATGTTTACTTTGCAGAGCAGAAAGTGAAAAAGTCAGCAAAGGACTTCTTGGGGTGAAAGAACAAATGTTGATATATTGTCCCAAATCCTAATAAAAATCCCAACTAAAGCAGACACATTGGCTCAATTGAATTTCAAAAAGTGTTGGTTCTTGGGAAGAATGTTTATAGGTTTGGGTTGTTGTAGGATTTTTCGAGCTATATGGCCATGGTCCAGAGGCATTCTCTGCTGATGTTTCGCCTGCATCTATGGCAAGCATCCTCAGAGGTTGTGAGGTCTGTTGGAACTAGAAAAAAGGGTTTATATGTCTGTGGAATGACCAGGGTGAGACAAAGAACTCTTGTCTGCTGGAGCTAGGTGTGAATGTTTCAATTGACCACCTTGATTAGCATTTGATGGCCTGGCAGTGCCTGGAGCAATCTTCAACCAGAGAAGTCAGCCATAGCAGAGCACCTGATGAACCAACATATTATTTGAGAACACAGAAATGCTGGACCACACCAAGAACCACCATGTCAGACTACACAGAGAAGCCATTGAAATCCACAAGCATGTGGACAGTTTCAACAGAAAGGAGGAAACCATGAAAATGAACAAAATCCGGCTACCAGTATTAAAAAAAACCTCTAAAATAACAACAGCACAACAACAGAGAGGAAACAAACAAGGACATCTAATCACCTCTCAACAAAAGATTGCTCCAGGCTCTGCCAGGCCATCAAATGCTAATCAAGGTGATCAGTTGAAACATTTACAGTTAGCTCCAACAGACAAGTGTCCTTTGTCCCACCCTGGTCATTCCACAGATATATAAACCCTTTTTCCTAGTTCCAACAGACCTCACTACCTCTGAGGATGCTTGCCATAGATGCAGGTGAAATGTCAGGAGAAAATGCTTCTAGAACATGGCCATATAGCCTGAAAAAACCTACAACAAGCCAGTGATTCCGGCCATGAAAGCCTCCGACAATACTTTATAGGTTTGGTTTTCAATTGAGTGTCTTCTAGGTCATCCTTTGCTTTTCTCCTGAAGTCTCTTCATCAGCGTTTCTCAAGCTAGGAGTTGGGACCCTGGGGGTGGAGGTCATGAGGGAGTGTCACAGGGGTCACCAAAGACCATCAGAAAACACATTATTTTCTGTTGGTCATGGGGGTTCTATGTGGGAAGTTTGGCCCAATTCTATTATTGGTGGGGTTCAGAATGCTCTTTGGTTGTAAGTGAACTATCAATCCCAGCAACTAAAACTCCCAAATGTAAAGTCTATTTTCCCCAAACTCCACCAATTTTCACATTTGGGCAAATTGAGTATTTGTGCAAAGTTAGGTCCAGATCCATCATTGTTTGAGCCCACAGTGCTCTCTGGTTGTAGGTGAACTACAACTCCAAAACTCAAGGTTTGGTCCAGATCCATCATTGTTTGAGTCCACAGTGCTCTCTGGTTGTAGGTGAACTACAACTCCAAAACTCAAGGTCAATGCCCACCAGACCATTCCAGTATTTTCTGTTCGTCATGGGAGTTCTGTGTGCCATGTTTGGCTCAATTCCATCATTGGTGAAGTTCAGAATGCTCTTTGATTGCAGGTGAACTATAAATCCCAGCAACTACAACTCCCAAATGACAAAATTTGAATACCCTACCAGTATTCAAATTTGGGCGTATTGGGTATTTGTGCCAAATTTGGTCCAGTGAAGGAAAATGCATCCTGCATATCAGATATTTGCATTACAATTCATAACAGTAGCAAAATTACGGTTATGGAGTAGCAATGAAAACAGTGTTATGGTTGGGGGTCACCACAACATGAGGAACTGTATTAAGGGGTTGTGGCATTAGGAAGGTTGAGAACCACTGCTCTACACTCAGGTCACCATTGGATTCAGTGCATCCAATCACTGCTGTGGTGGTGTTCATATGTTCCTCCAGATATTGGTGGACTATAAGGCCCATCAGCTTTTGCCAGCAGAGCCCATAATGAGTTATGATGAGAGCAACATTAAACAACATCTGGGGAGCTGCATGATTTAAACCCTTGGCCAGCAGGAATCAGATTGTTGTTTCACCATGGTATGTTGGTGAGCACCCTTTGGGTTTGGCCAACCAACTCATCATCCATGTCATCCTTGTGTTCCCAGAAGGCATCTTCTTCCACCAATCAGATAGAGACAATATTGGACTCATCCTAACACTTTTGAGGGGCTGGTCTCTCTTGTACTGGAGTCGTATACTCAGGAACTCAAGATTGGCCATTCCATCTCTCTCCCTCTCTCTCTCTCTCACCCAATTCTGAAATAAATAACAAACATAGTCCCTCTCTTCCCAACACAATTGCCAAGTGCATACTGGATGGCTTCCCAATCCCTTTCTCTCTCTCCAAGCCTGAAACATTCCAGGCTTCATCACCAAACTTGGCTGGGATCTGGAAACACGAATAAGCGTTGCCTGTCTGGAAGCCAACTGGCAAAAGTGCCACTTCGAACAGAACCCTCCCATGTGGGGTGAAGGAAATGTCCGGCCTGGATTGTCCTTGTGAAGCATTACGTTGCTTTCCAAGATGGGGAAGAGAGACAGGAGATCCGTTTGTTGTCATTCCCCCTTCCAAACTGAGAGAGAGGGAAAACGCAGAGAGGCCCATTGCGCCTGCAGAAATTGACCCTATTCTCCAGCTTGACCTACTTCCATTGTCTCTGGTTACGAGTTGCCAGTACATTAGTATGCACACATCCATCTCACAACATGGAAGCAGGCAACTGGGGGATGCGCTAGCGCCAGAGATGGCAAGGGAAACCCAGAACTGGCCAATCTTCCATTGGAATGCATCTGCTAGGCTTTTAAAACATGTGTAGGTGTCTCTTGAACCCAACACTTCATTGGTCACATAGTAAGGGAACTGAAGAACTATAATGAATTGCTCCAAAGTGGTCTCCAATTTGGAAGCATTCACTATAGCTGTTCAGTTCCCTTGCTGGTTGACTGGTGATGTTCTGGAGACCATATATACCAGTGTTACTCAACCTTCTTAATGTGGCAACCCCTTAATCCAGTTCCTCATGTTGTGGTGTAATGTAAATATCTGATATGCAGGACAGATTTTTGTTCACTGGACCAAATTTGGCAAAATATTTACCCAATATGCCCAATTTGAATACTGGTGGGGTTGTGGGGGGTTGATTTTATTATTTGAGAGTTCTAGTTGCTGGAATTTATAGTTCACCTATAATCAAAGAACACTCTGAACCCCACCAATGATAGAATTGGGCCATACTTGACATACAGAACTCCAATGGCTAACAGAAAATACTGGAAAGGTTTGGTGGGCACTGACTTTGAGTTCTGGAGTTGTAGTTCACCTACAGTCAGAGAGAACTGTGGACTCAAACAATGATGGATCTGGCTCACAGACTCAATATGCCCAAATGTGAACACAGATGGAATTTTGGGGAAATTGACCTTGACATTTGAGAGTTGTAATTGCTGGGATTTATAGTTCACCTATAATCAAAGAGCATTCTGAATCCCCCCAATGATAGAATTGGGCCAAACTTCCCACACAGAACCCTCATGACCAACAGAAAATACTGTGTGTGTTTCTGGTGGTCTTTGGCGACCCCTCTGATGTCCCCTCGCAACCTCCCCCCCCAGGGGTCCCGACCCCCAGGTTGAGAAACACTGATATATATAGTTTCACAAGATTCCTGTGAGACTCTCCTTCATTCAAGCACTTTACTGGTTAGTGGTAGTGATGTGATCCAACTGGAGTTCTTAATGGCATTAGTTAACACCCGTAGTTTGGATTGTGCTTTGTGAATGTGGTTTCACAAGTAGACATCCAGTGTACGGTATCTAAGCTAGCCTTCTTCTCACCATTATCTATAGGATCATGGAAGATGCCAGGTGTGATGCATTCTAGGTAATGGAAGATACCTAGAGCATGAGGAGAACATCAATTGGTGATCTCCTTATGTTCTCTGAAGGCAATTTCTTTCATCAATCTCATAGATTGAGCCAAGACTGGATTCTTCATACAATGTTGTGGGATGGGTCTCTCTTCAACTGGAGTTCTAGGTTCTTCAAGGTCTGGCAATCAAGTATCTTTCTCAGAGGTAACATTTATTAATAGTCCAACTGCTGAACAGTAGACCACACACCCGGCATCTACCTAGAAGGATTGGAATGGCTGCCCAATCTGATACCTTCATAAACAAAACACCCTATTGCAATGATTTGGTTGGTGAGTCCACTTCCAACCAAATCAGTTTACAATCTTGGTTTATCTCAACTAATAATTAATGGAGGCAACATCTTTATGGCAGTAATCACGCAAGCAAAACCTCTATATTATGGGTAGACTAATTCATAGAATCATAGAATCAAAGAGTTGGAAGAGACCTCATGGGCCATCCAGTCCAATCCCATTCTGCCAAGAAGCAGAAATATTGCATTCAAATCACCCCTGACAGATGGCCATCCAGCCTCTGTTTAAAAGCTTCCAAAGAAGGAGCCTCCACCACACTCCGGGGCAGAGAGTTCCACTGCTGAACAGCTCTCACAGTCAGGAAGTTCTTCCTCGTGTTCAGATGGAATCATCCTTTTCTAGGGCCAACTCCTGCTGAAAGTTGACCTTCGAGCAGTGTCATTTGATCTACAGATTGCTAGAGAAGTCTTCTATCTAGGGATCTCTAGGTCTTCCAACACAGCTATATTGTCAACCTTTGGTAGAAGGCGATCCATGCTTGATGATCTAAGGCCATATTAATTCAAAGCTGCGAAAGTAAATTCCACAAACATGGAGGGCCAAGGGTAGTTCTTTCACACAAAAAAGCAACAGCATCAGCCAGCCGAACAAGCCAGATTAGATGAAGGGAACCAACCAAACCGAATCTGTGCACAAGACTAATAACCACTGGCAAGCCTATTTTACATCCATTTGTCTACTCCCTTGTAAGATCCATCTGAACTCTAGACCACTCGTCCCTGATCACTCCTGACACGAAAAAAAATTTCTTTCATTGCAAATCATGCCTTTCATACTTCCTTTCACATGCTGTTCTGTCGCGCGCTGGGCCTGTAACAGCTGTACTTTTCTATAGGATGTATACTTTAAGACTGCAAGTCCTTCCCGCTGGGGTGCCTCAAAGAGAGGTTCTCAGGGATTTTTCTGAAGTGATGGTCTTTAGAGTCGTAATGATGCAACAAAGTCTTTATTATGGAACAAACAACAAATCTTCAATGGTTTAAACAACACTTCAAGGCTTTCTTAGTCTAGTCCTCAATGGACTGGTACCTGACTTTGATTAACTAAACTTTCTCTGTAGGAAAACCCCCTTTTAACCTCTCCCAGGCTGCTTTCTATCTATGCCTCATCGGTGTGGGACCTACTACCGACTCCAAATGTGTCTGGGTATCAAGTAGACCTACCAGCCGAGGCTTGTAGATATTTCAGATGGAGTTCTGTGAATCTGTAATGCTGTTCTCCCTTCGGGAATTCTTAGAAACTTCAGGGCTGTTCCCTCTGATGCTGTGAGGCTGAGAGGCTGTGAGCTCTCAGCCAGAGCTTTTGGGACCTTTCTCCTGGAATTTCTGCTTCTGTATCCCCGGATGTTATTTTTCCCTGGATGGTTATTGAGAAAGGAAGCTTTTCTATGGGACGAGCTGGTCTACGTCCTATAGCTTGGCTACCTCCATTTAACTAGATTATATGAGCCTACACTGCAAGGTTATTTATTTATTTATTTATTTATTTATTTATTTATTTATTTATCGAGTCATCAGCAACCAGTCAATTATATTACATTTCTAACAGAACAAAGCAAACAAACAGACAAAAATACAAAATACAGAATACAAAATTTGTGAGTTTGGTAGTTGATTAAATGTCCTTTGACCAGTATCTGGCCACTTGGAGTGCTTCTGGTGTTGCTGCAAGAAGGTCCTCCATTGTGCATGTGGCAGGGCTCAGGTTGCATTGCAGCAGATGGTCAGTGGTTTGCTCTTCTCCACACTCGCATGTCGAGGATTCCACTTTGTAGCCCCATTTCTGAAGGTTGGCTCTGCATCTCGTGGTGCCAGAGCGCAGTCTGTTCAGCGCCTTCCAAGTCGCCCAGTCTTCTGTGTGCCCAGGGGGGAGTCTCTCATTTGGTATCAGCCATTGGTGGAGGTTCTGGGTTTGAGCCTGCCACTTTTGGACTCTCGCTTGCTGAGGTGTTCCAGCGAGTGTCTCTGTAGATCTTAGAAAACTATTTCTAGATTTAAGTCGTTGACGTGCTGGCTGATACCCAAACAGGGGATGAGCTGGAGATGTCTCTGCCTTGGTCCTTTCACTATTGGCTGCTACTTCCCGGCAGATATCAGGTGGTGCAATACCGGCTAAGCAGTGTAATTTCTCCAGTGGTGTGGGGCGCAAACACCCTGTGATAATGCGGCATGTCTCATTAAGAGCCACATCCACTGTTTTAGTGTGGTGAGATCTGTTCCACACTGGACATGCATACTCAGCAGCAGAGTAGCACAGCGCAAGGGCAGATGTCTTCATTGTATCTGGTGAATTCTTGCACACATGCAGTGAATTCTTGGGACAACTTCAGAGCAGAAGATAGTAGGAAAGGATAAATTAAAGCCTAACATGCCAAACAAGACATGCAAAACTACAACTAAAATATCTTCCTTTCTGATTGTAAATGATTGTAATGAAAGATTCAGCATGAATGTACATCCCATTTCTTCCTGGCTCTGCTTCGAAGGATGAATTTGCAGCATTGAAATTTTTTAAAAGAGCATTGGGAAAGTATGTGTGGGCTCTAGCAATGCATGGCGTCATGTTTGTTCCCACCCCACCGACAAGCGAGGCCCATGGAATTGTGTCGCCCGTCACATAAAGAATGGAGAAACAATCAGGGCTGGCCTCGCAGTCTCCAGAACATCCATCAAAACCCACAGGGCTCCTGTATCGGGCCCAGCGCAGGTTATTAACCGATGTTAACATGTTGTTATGGGCTCACCATGTGGGAACGCTCACCATTGTTCCTGCAGACAGAAGGGTTTTCAGGACGGGAAGGGACAACGGTGGCGCCAGTTTTGGCATCTGCTACGTCTTGTGAACATTTCTGGTGCCTGGGCAAGAAAGTGCTCCCCTTTCCGGCAACACATAGCAGGAGCACCGCCGCGGTGTGAAACACCATGAGCATCTATGGTCATCTCTTTTTGAGAGAGGCGCTTGCACATGGCTTCCAAGGATTCCTCTACTCTGCAAAATTAATGCAGTTTGGCACCACAGTAACTGATATGGCTCAAAGCTATGGAATCCTGGGAGCTGAAGTTTTCCAAGTCCTTTAGTCTTCTTTGTCCAAGAATACTGATGTCTCACCAAACTAAAAGTCCCAGGATTTCATACACTGAGCCATGGCAATTAAAGCAGCATCAAACTGTATTATTCTATAGTTTGGATGCACACCTGGAATATTGTGTCCAATTCTGGGCACCACAATTCAAGAGAGATATTGACAAGCTGGAATGTGTCCAGAGGAGGGCGACTCAAATGATCAAGGGTCTGGAGAACAAGCCCTATGAGGAGCGGCTTAAGGAGCTGGGCATGTTTAGCCTGAAGAAGAGAAGGGTGAGAGGAGACATGATAGCCATGTATAAATATGTGAGAGGAAGGGAGGAGCGAGCAAGCTTGTTTTCTGCTTCCCTGGAGACTAGGACGCAATGGAGCAATGGCTTCAAACTACAAGAAAGGAGATTCCATCTGAACATGAGGAAGAACTTCCTGACTGTGAGAACCGTTCAGCAGTGGAACTCTCTGCCCCAGAGTGTGGTGGAGGCTCCTTCTTTGGAAGCTTTTAAACAGAGGCTGGATGGCCATCTGTCAGGGGTGATTTGAATGCAATATTCCTGCTTCTTGGCAGAATGGGGTCAGACTGGATGGCCCAGGAGGTCTCTTCTAACTCTTTGATTCTATGATTCTATGATTCCATGATTCTATGATTCTATGAGTCCTCTGTGCCAAATTTGGTTCAATTCCATTGTTCATGGAGTCCGGAATACTCTTTGATTCTAGGTGAACTCAAGGTGGTTTACAAGGCAAAATTCAATGTGTACAATACCACTAATGCAATTTTTGTCGTGTCAAGAGCAACTTGAGAAACTGCAAGTCGCTTCTGGTGTGAGAGAATTGGCCGTCTGCAAGGACGTTGCCCAGGGGATGTCAGGATGTTTTGATGTTTTACCATCCTTTGTGGGAGGCTTCTCTCATGTCCCCGCAATTGGGAGCCGGAGCTGACAGAGGGAGCTCATCCGCGCTCTCCCCGGATTCGAACCTCCGACCTGTCGGTCTTCAGTCCTGCCGGCACAAGGATTTAACCCACTGCGCCACCGGGGGCTCCTAATATAAATGCAATTAAAAATATAACATATAATAAAAAACTATAGCAAAATCAATAACATATAAATCCGATTCAAAACATAACATATAATAAAAGCGATAATAAATTAAATAAAATATAAATCCAAATGGCAAAATCAATTTTCTCTTGGTCATGGGGGTTGTGTGTGGAATGTTTGGCCCAATTCTATAGTTGGTGCGGTTCAGCATGCTCTTTGATTGTAGGTGAACTATAAATCCCAGCAACTACAACTCCCAAAAGACAAAATCAATCCCCCACCAACCCCACCAGTATTCAAATTTGGGCATGTCGGATATTTGTGCCAAGTTTGGTTCAATTCCATCGTTGATGGGGTTCAGGATGCTCTTTGATTGTAGGAGAAGTATAAATCCCAGCAACTACAACTCCCAAGTGACAAAATCAATTCCATCATTGGAGGGGTTGAGAATGCTCTTTGAATGTAGGTCAACTATAAATCCCAGCAACTACAACTCCCAAAAATCAATCCCCTTCAACCCCACCACTATTCAAATTTGGGCATATCAGATATTTGTGCCAAGTTTGGTTCAATTCCAACGTTGATGGGGTTCAGAATGCTCTTTGATTGTAGGTCAACTATAAATCCCAGCAACTACAACTCCCCCCCTCCCCCCCAACCCCACCAGTATTCAAATTTGGGCATATTGGATATTTGTGCCAAATTTGGTCCAATGAATGGAAATACATCCTGCATATCAGATATTTGCATTACGATCCATAACAGTAGCAAAATTACAGTTATGAAGTAGCAACAAAAATAATGTGATGGTTGGGGGTCAACACAACAGGAGGAACTATATATTAGGAAGGTTGAGAAACAGTGGCATAGAAGATGATATAGGTTTATTCTGGAGAGGTTAGCTTCCAAAACAAGAAGCCGGAGGAACGGTCGGAGGGGATAAGGGGGGGGGGACCCCTTAAAGGATTAGAAATAAGAAAGAGAAAGAGAGAGAGAAGGTATTTTGTGCTAAGCTAAATATTATTTTGTTTCCATTGAAAGGGTTAAGAAAACAAAGGCCGACTTGACAATTTCTCCCCGGTGGAAGCTGGGAATGGTCCACCGCGGCACAATGCTATCATTCTTGCCGGGGTCCATTCTCACTGGATTTTCCACAAAATCTTTAATAATTTGATCCTTTTCAGCCCCAGCGGCCAGCTGAGCTCTTTAAGAAACGGTAACAAAACCCAGAGAAAAACCTACTACTGAGAAGGGAGCTTTGGGGGAGAGAAGGAATGAAGCAGATTAGGACGGGGCTGAATAGGCGCAGGCTGGGCCAGAGCAGTATGGCGCAGCCTGGAGCCCACGGCCCCATTCATCCCAGCACAATGTCCCCACCAGAGTCCGGGGCTACCTACTAAATTACACCATTATAGGACTAGATTGATACACAACTTTCCCTCCCAGGCTGCGTTGGTCCACAAAGGCCCGCTCTCCAACTCCCACCGCCTCCCGGACACTATATTTCGCTACTTTTCAAAATATTGCCACCAAATATGGAAGGATTTTTATTTCTTAACTAGCCGTACCCGCCACACATTGTTGTGGCCAATCTTCTCTCCCTCTTTCTCCTTCCTTCACTCCCTCTTTTCTTTCTTCCTTCCTTCCTTCCTTCCTTCCTTCCTTCCTTCCTTCCTTCCTTCCTTCCTTCCTTCCTTCCCTTTTCTTCTTTCCTTCTCTCCTTCCTTCCTTCTCTACCTCTTTCCTTCCTTCCCCCTGTTCTTTTCCTTCATCTTTCTCTCTTTTCTTCCTTCTCTACCTCTTTTCTTCCTTTCTTCATATTTTGCTTCCATCCTTCTTTCTCTCTTTCCTTCCCTCCCTCTTTCTCTTCTTTCTTTCTTTCTTTCTTTCTTTCTTTCTTTCTTTCTTTCTTTCTTTCTTTCTTTCTTTCTCTCTCCCCTTCCTTCCCTCTCTCTCCTCCTTCCCTTTTTTCCTGTATCGTCATTTAGCTTTTCATCATTTGGCATTTTGGGGGGTTTAAGTCCTTTCCGTTGTTTCCCCCAACCTATTCCCCCAACCTCCAATGCCAGAACACATCATGCGACATATGGGTTCCCAAGGCTGGAGTTTAAATGGCTGGAAGGAACATAAACAACCTTAGATATGCAGATGATACCATTTCGATGGCTGAAAGTGAGGAGGAGCTGAAGAGCCTCCGAATCAAGGTGAAAGAAGAAAGGGCAAAAGCTGGGTTGCAGCTAAACATTAAAAAGATGATGGCCACCAGACTGTTCGAGAACTGGCAAAGAGAGGGGGGAAAGGTGGAGGCAGTACAAACTTTGTATTTCTAGGCGCAAAGATGACTGCAGACACAGACTGCAGCCAGGAAATCAGAAGACATTTCTTTCTTGGGATCAGAGCAATGACCCATCTCGATAGAATAGTGAAGAGTAGAGACATCACACTGGCAACAAAAGTCCACATAGTTAAAGCAATGGTTTCCCCTGTATTAACCTATGGGTGTGAGAGCTGGACCAGAAGGAAGGCTGAGCAAAGGAAGAGAGACACTTTTGAACCGTGGTGTTGGAGGAAAATTCTGAGGGCACCTTGGATCACAAGAAGATCAAACCAGCCCATACTTCAGGAAATAAAGCCTGACTGCTCATTGGAGGGAAGGATATTAGAAGCAAAGATGAAGTCCTTTGGCCACATCATGAGGAGACAGGAAAGCTTGGAAAAGAGAATGATGCTGGGGGAAAAGGAAGGAAAAAGGAAGAGGGGCCAACCAAGTTCAAGGTGGATGGATGGTATTCTTGAAGTGACTGGTTTGACCTTGAAGGAGCTGGGGGAGCCAACAGAGAGCTTTGGTGTGGGCTGGTCCAGGAGGTCATGAAGAGTCAAAAGTGACTGAATGAATAAACAACAACATGAGTTTAAAAGCAGCAGATAATTGAAACCACAGGTAAGTGAAATTATGGAAAAGTAAAAATATGGATATGTAAAACCATGGATAAGTGAAACCGCAGATAAGTGAAACCACGGAGAAGTGACATCCATATAGCAGTTCCATGGATATGAGGGTCATGCTCTGTACACAAACCATAACTCATTGAACTACATTATATCTGTATGGTGACCATATAATGCATATTCAAATTGCATTATATGGCAGTGTAGACCCAGCCATAGACATCATTTTCTCTTGTTTATCATGTTCCTCATTTGGTAGTCTTATATTTTAATCAGGCTTCTCCAAAGGTGTACAACAAACAAGGTTACAAGAACATCTGTTATAGAACTTCAATATGCTGATGACAATGACGTCTGTGCGTGTCATATGTTCTGCAGTTGATGGTGCTTGGTGATGGAAGGGTTAATGTGAGTCTTAGTTCTAAAGGGTTTAGTAATCTGTAAGAGTTCATGGGTGAAAGCAATTACGGGTGGAAATATGCAAGAGATAGGTTGCAGCTGGGTGTTTGTGGATATAAGGAGTGAGCCTTGGAAATGATCTTCGGGAGAAAAGTATTTGTCATATTTTGGTGGTGGATGCTGTTGGTTTCCCCCCAGGTCTGTTGTATTTTCAGTATCCTGATCTGTCTCCTGTAATCTTGGAACCCTGGAACCTTGAACCGGCTTTTGACTACGGTATAGACTCTTGATCCCTGGACTTTGTTTACTCAACTCTTGGGCGTTTGACCACTGGACTGGACCCTTTGACCTAGGTGTAGCTTTTGCTATCAGTTTTTGTTTATTCTGTGGCTGAATGCTATCTTTATGTTTTATATTTTGGTCTATTAAAACAGCCAACAAGTAAATGCTGTTTTAATTAAATTGCTTTATATCAAACTGGGTTTTTGTTTGATTCACCTCTGCTGGAAATAACAGCAGAGCCCTGGCATCATGACAGTGCACATTCAGAAGGCATACAAGCCACTCTAAACACCTTCACAGAAGCATACGAGAAGCTCGCCTGTCATTGAACATTGAGAAAACCAAAGTCCTCTTCCAGCAGTCACCAGCCAATCCCTCTCCAATGCCAGAAATGCAACTTATTGGTGTAACATTAGGAAATGTGGACCATTTCCGCTCGCTTGGCAGCCATCTCACCACAAAAGTCAACATTCACACTGAAATACAACACTGCCTGAGCTCTGCGAGTGCAGCATTCTTCTGAATGAAGTGGTGAGTGTTTGAGGACCAGGACATCCATAGGGATACCAAGGCGCTTGTTTATAAAGCTATTGTCCTCCCAACCCTGCTCTATGCCTGTGAAACCTGGACTGTCTACAGAGGTCACATGCAACTCCTGGAACAATTCCATCAGCGCTGCCTCCAGAAAATCCTGCAAATCTCTTGGGAAGACAGGTGGACAAATGTCAGTGTGCTGGAAGACCACTGTTTCCCAAAGCAGTTGCTCTACTCTGAACTCAAGAATGGAAAATGGAATGTTGGTGGGCAGGAAAAGAGATTGAAAGATGGGCTTAAAGCCAAAAGCTGTGGTATAGACACAGAGAATTGGGAAGCCCTGGCCCTTGAGGCACTCTAGCTGGAGGTCAGCTGTGGCCAGCAGTGCTGCAGAATTTGAAGAGGCACAAATGGAGGGAGAAATGTACCAAGAGGAAGGCACATCAAGCCAGACCTGATCAGACACAGTATTCCAGGCGTGGTCTAACCAAGGTAGAATAGAGGAGTAGCATGACTTCCCTGGATCTAGTCACTATACTCCTATTGATGCAGGACAACATCCCATTGGGGTTTTTTTTGCTGCAGCATCACATTGTTGGCTCATGTTTAACTTGTTGTCCACAAGTACTCCAAGATCTTTTTCACGCATACTGCTGTCGTGTAAGATGGGCTTAAAGCCAAAACTGTGACAGAGACACCGAGAACTGGGAAGTCCTGGTCTTTGAGTGCTCTGGCTGGAGGTCAGCTGTGGCCAGCAGTGCTGCAGAATTCGAAGAGGCACGAATGGATGGCAAAAGGGAGAAACATGCCAAGAGGAAGGCACGTCAAGCCAACCCTGACCGGGACCGCCTTCCACCTGGAAGCCAATGCCCTCACAGCGGGAGAACATGCGGATCAAGAATAGGGATCCATAGGCACCTACGGACTCACCGACACTACACCGAACTTGGAGGACGATCTTACTTACTAAGTAAGTAAGTATTTTAATCAGATTGGTGATGAATCAGATGAAGAAACTTCATAATTCATAGTACTTTCCTTCTCTCTCACATGAATGACATCTCAGATATGATTCCATGGATACTATATGCACAAATAGAGATATTACTACACTCATTGTCTGGCATTCTTATATTTTAATCAGGTTGGTGATGAGGAAAACTCATATTGCGCTGAATGTCCCTTCCCTCCCAAACTGCCATTTTGCACACCAAATTCCAGTACAAAATTGCAGCCTCCTGATTTGTTGCTTTCTGCCCTCCCCAAAATGGGCCATTTCCCCCTCTCCTCGGTTAATTGTGTCACAAAAGAGACAGGGAAATTAATTAGGCGCAGAAAATAATGTGGAAAAAAAGCAATTATTAAGGAAAACAATCCCGGCGATGTTTGGCAGCGTTGCGCACTTGAGAGCCATTGAAGGCACGTCAGAGGTCTGTCAACACGCTGGCGGCAAACCAAACCTCCAACATCGTCTCGTTTTCAATTTCAGGAGTTTTAATGCCGAGGCTTTCGAAGTGATGCCTTCGAGGAAGGGACACGGTGGCAATCTCTTTGGAAAGTTGCACCTTTGGCTGGATGGAAGGGGAAAAGCATATTAGTCACCCACTCAAAAACTGCAACTCAACAAGCATCAAATAGTTGCGAACTAGATATAGCTTGTTGAAGCCACTTGTACCACCATCTTTATGAAATACTTTAAATATTTCTAATTTCTCTTTGGGTTCAGGAAGAGAGGTTGAAGTGTGTGCTTAACACTTCTGCGGAAATTTGAGGCCTTTACGGACTTCGAAAGGAGCATATCCAAATTGAAACTGTGAAATTCTTCAAGTACGTAAACAAAACGTCGGATTAAGCTAATGTGATCGCCACTGCGCTTTAATTCAGAGGGTGCATCTACACTGTAGAATTAATGCAGTTTGGCACCACTTGAACCTCCATGTCTCGGTGCAATGGAATCCTGAGAGGTGTAGTTTTGCAAGGTCTACAGCCTTCTCTGCTAAAGAATGCTGGTGTCACACCAAAAATGAATCTTCCATGATTCTATAACATTGATCCATGGCATCAAACAGCATTAATTCTCCAGTCTAGATCAGGCATGGGCCAACTTGAGCCCTCCAGGTGTTTTGGACTTCAACTCCCACAATTCCTAACAACCTACCGGCTGTTAGGAATTGTGGAAGTTGAAGTCCAAAACACCTGGAGGGCCCAAGTTGGACCCTCCCTGATATAGATGCACCCCAAGAAGACCCTGCAATGTAGTTTGATGCCACTTGAACTGCTATTCCTTAAAGCAGAGTTTCTCCACCTGGGGGTTGGGACCCCTGAGGGTGTCAGAAGGGTCGCCAAAGACCATAAGAAAATACAGTATTTTCTGTTGGTCATGGGGGTTCTGTGTGGGAAGTTTGGCCCAATTCTATCCTTGGTGGGATTCAGAATGCTCTGAGTGTAGGTGAACTATAAATCCCAGCAACTCCCAAATGTCAATGTCTATTTTCCCCAAACTCCACCAGTGTTCACTTTTGGGCATAATTGGGTATTTGTGCCAAATTTGAGCCAGTGAATGAAAATACATCCTGCATATCAGATATTTGCATTACGATCCATAACAGTAGCAAAATTACAGTTATGAAGTAGCAACTAAAATAATTTTATGATTGGGGTCATCACAACAGGAGGAACTGTATTAATGGGTCGCGGCATTAGGAAGGTGGAGAAACACTGGGCAAGGTCTACCAGTGTTCATTGTGCTGGTACGGCTGTACCAGGAGCTTCAGCTTCATTTTCTTTCTATTGAGTGTTTGCATATATTCCAAGGTTCCATGCATTTTGCAGTAAGGTGGCTTCCCTTGGTTTGCAATTATAGGGCCAATGACCTGTCTATCATTGTTAAGTTTTGGTTCCGCCCCTTTTTCCAGGGCTCTGGGAGGGAAAGGGAACCATTTTTAGTTCAGTCTTATAGTGGAAAGCTTAGCTACAGGACGTGGATCAGCTCCATCTGTAGACAAGCTTAGTTTCTCACAGCATCCGGGGGAAACAGCTCCACATCTTTCGTGGAAAAGATCCAAAAGAACTCCAGCTGGAAAATCTACAAGCCTTGGCTGGTAGGTCTACTCAGGTAACCAGAAGCAATTGGAGCTGGGAGTAGAGCCCACACCAGCAAGTAGAAAGTAAATTGCCTGGAGGGGTGTAAAAGGGTTTTCCTTTTAAAGAAAAGAAACAGTTCACGAAGTCAGTTACCTGTCCATTTGGGCAAGTTAAGAAGCATTTGTTTGACTTGTTGAAGATCTGAGAAGTGTTTGTTTAAATTGTTGAAGATCTAAAGGACTTTGTTAAACTTTTCAAGCATCTAAAGACTTTTGTATAGGAAAATCCTTAGGGCCTCTCAGCCAAGGCAACCCGGCTTCCCGCTGGGTACAAAGAGCACGTCCTGTTCAAAAGACAATTATTATAGGCCCAGGGCAAGACAGCACATTCATATTTGAGAATATTAAGTATTCATGCCAAGTTTGGTCCAGACCCATCATTGTTTGAGTCCACAGTGCTCTCTGGATGTAGGTGAACTACAACTCCACAACTCAAGATCAATGCCCACCAAACCCTTCCAGTACTTTCTGTTGGACATGGGAATTCTGTGTGCCAAGTTTTGGTTTGATTCCATCATTGGTGGAGTTCAGAATGCTCTTTGTAGGTGAACTATAAATCCCGGCAACTACAACACACAAATGACAAAATCAATCTCTCTGCAATCTCACCAGTATTCAAATTGGGAATCTGTGCCAAATTTGGTCCAGTGAATGGAAATACATCCTGCATATCCAATATTTACATGACGATTGATAACAGTAGCAAAATTACAGTTATGAAGTAGCAACGAAAATAATGTTATGGTTGGGTGTCACCACAACATGAGGAACTGTATTGAGGGGTCACGGCATTAGGAAAGGTGAAAAACACTGGCTTAAAGTTATGGAATCCTGGGAGTTGTAGTTTTGCAAGACCTTCAGCCTTCTCTGCCCAAGTGTGCTGCTGTCTGTCCAAACTACCATGTCCCATAGCACTGAACTATTGCATTTAAAGAAATATGGAAACTGTATTAATTCTACAGTGCAGATGCATTTCATTTTCTTGATTTATTGCTGACAGCAAAAGATGGTTGCGAACATCGGAGCAGAAGATGAACGCACCCAAAAAAAGCTTTGTCTTTGAGGCAACCATCTCCAAAGAAGCGAGTGGCATTAGCGGAGAATTATATTTTGAGATGCTTCATTTCAGAATAAATAGCTGGGTGGAAAAAGGCCGGAGGGGATCAATCAGCTTGATGGCACAAACTATTACAAGCCAAGGGTAACAGTGATGCTTCTATGCTTAAGAGAGAGAGAGAAATGCCTTGCAGCAGGGGTGGGAATCAGAAATTCTTCTGCAGGTTGTTGGGTTGCAACTCCCAGCATTCTCCACCATCAGCTATGCTGAGTAGGACAGTTTGATTCTGCAATCCTATAACATAACTTGGTTCTTCTCTCGGCCTCATATTGTCTTCTTCCCATCCTAGCCATCCAGATGTATTGGACTCTAGGTCTCATCAGACTTGTGCCAACAGACCTCACAACCTCTGAGGATACCTGCCATAGATGTGGGTGAAATGTCAGGAGATAATGCTTCAAGCACATGGCCAAATAGCCCGAAAATCCTACAATAACCCAGCATACTATACTGTTTCTAAAATGGAGTCAGAATCCAGAATAGTTCTGATAAATCTGATCTCATGGTTTGCCTTAGGCGATCCCTCGTTGAACGAGTAGGATAGTCTTCCATGATCAATATTCTTGTGGATCCGTAGGTGGCTGTGGAGCCCTGTTCTTGACCTGCATCTTCTCTCACAGTGAGGGCATTGGTTTCCAGGTGGAAGGCGGTCTCGGTCAGGGTTGGCTTGACGCGCCTTTCTCCTGGCATGTTTCTCTCTATCACTCTCCATTCGTGCCTCTTCAAATTCTGCAGCACTGCTGGTCACAGTTGACCTCCAGCTGGAGCGCTCAAGGGCCAGGGCTTCCCAGTTCTCAGTGTCTATGCCAGAGTTTTTAAGGTTGGCTTTGAGCCCATCTTTAAATCTCTTTTCCTGTCCACCAACATTCCGTTTTCCGTTCTTGAGTTCGGAGTACATCAACTGCTTTGGGAGACGGTGGTCGGGCATCTGGACAATGCTTGGTGGGGGTGGGAAACAGGGCCTTCTCAGCAGTGGCCCCCCTCCTATGGAACTCACTCCCCAGCGAAATTAGGTCAACTACTTCCCTCCTTTCCTTTAGGAAAAAGTTGAAGATGTGGCTATGGGACCAGGCATTCGGATAAGCATTCGAATAGCAGGTTGACAGCAAAAATGAGGACAATGCAATGGAAAACGGACTGTAGACTGGTTTTGGATTAAGTTGTTGATTGTTCAACTTGAACTATTTGTACTATTTTAAATGGTTTTTAATCTAAGTTATTGTTTACTTATTATGTAATCTGTTGTATATTTGGGGCATTGAATTGTTGCTTACTGTAACCTACCCTTTGTCCTTTGACTACCACCTCACCCGCCTCATAGGAAACCTGCTACAAAACAGGAGCTTTTTTGTTGAGTTCCAGGGCCAGAGAAGCAGATGGCGGAAACAGAAGAACGGCCTGCCTCAGGGGAGCGTGCTTGCCCCATCCATGGTCAACATCTACACAAATGACCAGCCACTGCCAGAAGGGACAGAGAGTTTCATCTATGCTGATGATCGTGCCATTACCTCAAGCAGGGAGCTTTGAGATGGTTGAACAGAAGCTCTCCGAAGCTCTAGGTGCTCTTACTGCCTATTACAGGGAAAACCAGCTGATCCCTAACCCATCTAAAACACAGACATGTGCCTTTCACCTTAAGAACAGACAAGCATCCCGAGCTCTGAGGATTACCTGGGAAGGAATCCCACTGGAGCATTGCAGCACACCCAAATACCTGGGAGTCACTCTGGACCGTGCTCTGACCTACAAGAAGCACTGCCTGAACATCAAGCAAAAAGTGGGTGCTAGAAAAAATATCATACGAAAGCTGACTGGCACAACCTGGGGATCACAACCAGACACAGTGAAGACATCTGCCCTTGCGCTAGCAGCCAATAGTGAAAGGACCAAGGCAGAGACATCTCCAGGTCATCCCTTGTTTGGGTATCAGCCAGCACGTCAATGACTTAAATCAAGAAATAGTTTTAGTTTTATAACGTCTGGGTATAACGGCACAAGTGGGCCTGGTTCTTGCTCACCTTCTGTTTCCCATGAGAGTAACTCTCCTTATGAGATGCAATGCTATGACTCTCATTGTGCAGCAGGAGTACTAAGAGTTGGCAGAGATTTCCCAAAGCAGATACACAAGATCCTCTCTTTGACCCGGGACGGCAGCCTTTTCCTTCACCCAGGGCCCAAAGACAAAGCCATGCCTTTGACAACAGCTCACCAATTCAAAGCCTGAGAGGATTAAAGGGGGGGAAAGCGAAGGTGTGTGTTTTTAGCTAACCGCAGGCGATCCTTTCAACAACAACAAAAAGAGAGAGAGAGAGAGAGAAAGAAAAAAGGGAGAAGGAGAGAAAGGGAGAGAGACACGCTCTTCACTTTGGTGCAATAATAATAAAGTGCAGGGATTAGAAAGATATTTTTAACACCGCATCTGTCATATTAATGGCTAACTGCTGGTTTAATTGCTGTAATCTTCCCTGGTCTGTTTTGATATCTTAAAAGGAATACAGTCTCCCGTTCCTCAAAACCAAAGTCTCTGCTGACACTTCTAATGCTCTCACTCAAAAGGGGGAAACGGCTCTCTGGGGTCTCCAAGGATTTAATGGCTCAAGGGTCCCCCTTCTGGCGCCCAGAGGCTTGGAAGGCACCCCAAGGGACATACATAGACATATCTACAGATTTGGCTGGAATTACACTTTTAAAATGCCCATGTTCCAACTTACATAAGAATTCAACTTAAGAACAAACTGACGAAACTTGGAGACTGCTTGCACTCCTGTTGATGCAGCCTAGCATCACATCCGCCAGGATGTAGCAGCCAAGTTAGTGACATCTCTGGCCCATCCCCTGTTCGGATATCACCCAGCATACCAATGCCTTAAATCAAAAATAGTTTTCTAATATCTACAGAGATACTTGTAGGAACGCCTCAGCAAGCAAGAGTCCAAAAGTGGCAGGCTAAAAACCGAAACCTCAAGCCATGGCTGATACCAAATGAGAGACTCCCTCCTGGGCACAAAGAAGACTGGCCAGCTTGGAAGGCGCTGAACAGACTGTGCTTTGGCATCACAAGATGCAGAGCCAACTTTAAGAAATGGGGCCATTAATTGGAGTCCACAACATGCAAGTGTGGAGAAGAGCAAACCACAGACCACCTATTACAATGCAGTCTGAGCCCTGCCACATGCACAAGGGAGGACCTCCTTATAGCAACACCAGAGGCACTCCAAGTGGCTAGCTACTGGTCAAAGGACATTTAATATAACTTCAAGTTTTTTAAAATACATCACCAGGAGAAAACCAAGGATATAGTTGGTTTTCTCCTGGTACTATAAATAAATAAATCACATTGGCTTTTATAACTACTGCATCACACTGTTGGCTCATGCTTGCACTCTACTATCCTACTAATATCCCTCAACCGGTGGCACAGTGGGTTAAACCACTGAGCTGCTGAACTTGCTGACCAAAAGGTCGGTGGTTCAGATCCAAGGAGCAGGGTGAGCTCCTGCTGTTAGGCCCAGCTTCTGCCAAACCTAGCAGTTTGAAAACATGCAAATGTGAGTAGATCAATAGGTACCACTCTGGTGGAAAGGTAAAGGCGCTCCATGCAGTCATGCCGGCCACATGACCTTGGAGGCGTCTGCAGACAACACCAGCTCTTCGGCTTAGAAATGGAGATGAGCACCAGCCCCCACCTCCACCCCGAGTTGGACATAACTAGACTTAATGTCAGGGGAAACTCTTACCTTTTATCCTTCAACTGGCTACTTCGCTTCTATCAATTCAGGGATGAAGACATAACCCTTGCCATCCAAAGAATGGTCATCCAGCTTCTGTCTAAAAGAAGGAGACTCTACTAGGCATCATGTTCCATCGCTGAACACCTCTCACCATCAGTGTTGGAAATAGCAACCCTCTTGAAGCCTCCACTAGTTATTTGTTATGTGTATAATTCAGATTGCTTCCTGTATTGTATATGTGTGTATTGGTATGCAATTTTACCTTAACTCTTTGTTATGGGAGGGGCTGCAAACCATGTGATCAGGTCTGGGATTGTTCAGGACTCAGACAATAATAATAATAATAATAATAATAATAATAATACTTTATTTGTCCCCCGCTACCATCTCCCCAAGGGACTCGGTGCGGCTTACACGAGGCCGAGCCCAAAATACAACAATACAAGCAATAATCACAACAATACAAGCAATTAAAATAAAAACATTGACAATAAAATATGCAGCAATTAACAATAAGACAACACACAATTAAAAACAGTGAGAAGGCCAAATGTAAAGTTAAAATTGGAAATGATGCCGGGACATGGGCAAAAAGGTGAAAGTGCCGTTTGTGGAAAACGTACAAGCAGACCTAATATGTAAAGTGCTTTGGAGGACAAAGTGCTATGGGATCATTATTCTGGGAAGGCACATTGGAACAACCACGTCTTCAAACTCCTTCTGAAGACTGCCAGAGTAGGGGCCTGCCTGATGTCCTTAGGGTCAGAGTTGAGGGGCCACCACCAAAAGGCCCTTTCTCTCATCCCCACCAATCGTGCCTGCGATGCTGTTGGGATCGAGAGCAGGGCCTCTCCAGATGATCGAAGAGATCGTGTGGGTTCGTATACAGAGATGCGGTCACGCAGGTAGGCGGGTCCCAAACTGTTCAGGGCTTTGTAGGTAAGAACCTGCACCTTGACTCCCAAGCCTGGTCTACACTACAATTTAGATGCACCCCAAAAAGAGGCAGACCAACGCGACTCTCCAATACAAGCTCACAGGCCTGGAACAAACAAGTGTTGCTTCTGACATCCGCAGTGCAAGTGAATGCATTCGGTTCCCAAGGAAATGCATTGTCCAGTTCTGTTTAGTAGTCAGCGAACGGCAAAAGGAGGAATGGAATGTCCTCAGAGTGCTTTCTTCATTTTCTCTTTCTGGCGTTGCATTTCTCTCTCTCTCTCTCTCTCTCAAACTCCAATTTGGAGCTCAGAATAGCAAGCCCTGCATCCCAACTTGGTCTGACTTCTCTCTTGAACCCAAACATGGATTTGTTTAACTGCATGTGCCATTTGGCAAGATTCCCATTTGGCCTGAAAGAAGTCTAAAGATGGAAGCAAAGGGACGTTGCAAGGGGAAAGAGTGGCAGGGACAAGAAGGTTGAAGAAAGAGGACAGCAAACGCAATAGATTCAGGAAGAAGAATTGAGGAGTTATTATTATTATTATTATTATTATTATTATTGGGTTGTTGTAGGTTTTTTCAGTCTGCGAACCCCACCTCCTCCAAGATGAACTGAACCACCTCAACTGGGCTCTCCAGGCCAGTGGCGACTCCACCTCAGACATCAGAAGAGATGCAAGACCAAGAACAAGCCACGAGAGTGAAGACAAAGATCCACCCAGAGGAAAAGTGTTCTCGCCATACATCAAGGGAACCACTGACCGCAGAGGGAAGCTGATGAGGAAACACAACATACAATCTATCTACAGATCCACCAAGAAATTCCGACAAATGCTACGTTCAGCAAAGGACAAGAGGGATCCTCTCACCTCTGCAGGAGTCTATCGTGTACCATGCAGCTGTGGACAAGTCTACAGAGGGACCACCAAACGCAGCACCCAAACACGCATCAAGGAACATGAAAGGCACTGCAGACCAACCAAGAAGTCAGCCATAGCAGAGCACCTGATGAACCAACCTGGATACAGCATTTTATTTGAGAACACAGAATTGCTGGACCACACCAACAACCACCATGTCAGACTACACAGAGAAGCCATTGAAATACACAAACATGTGGACAATTTCAACAGAAAGGAGGAAACCATGAAAATGAACAAAATCTGGCTACCAGTATTAAAAACTCTAAAATTACAACAGCACAACAACAGAGAGGAAACAAACAAGGACATCTAATCACCTCTCAACAAAAGTTTGCTCCAGGCACTGCCAGGCCATCAAATGCTAATCAAGGTGGTCAGTTGAAACATTCACACCTAGCTCCAGCAGACAAGAGTCCTTTGTCTCACCCTAGTCATTCCACAGATATATAAACTAGGGCTGGGTGGTTTCGTTTCGTTAATTCGTAATTCGTTAATAATTCGTTAATTTTTTCAATTACAAAACGATAACGAACCATTCTGGAGCAATTATTAAAAAAACGAATTTTCAAAAACGTTTTGTAAATGCTTCGTATTTCGATATTGTATTCGTTTCGTTATTGTTTTGAGGTCGTTTCGTTATTATTTCCGCATGTCTGGGCCAGTTTTATGGTTTAATTAGTGAAAAAAAAATTATAATATCACACCAACAGTCAACAACAGAGGGAGAGGGAAGCTTCAGAAGGTTTTGGAGGTTTTTTAGCGTATTTCGCGGTCGCGTCCGCCATTAACGAATCGATTCGTTATTGTTTCGGAAATCGATTCGTTAATTTTTTACCATTTACGAAATTTCGTAAATATCGAACTTTAAAAGGAAAATTTTGTAATTATTTTAAATATCGAAACAAAAAAAAACCCCAAATACAAATCGATTTTAGAAAAAATTTTTCCGTTGTTACCCAGGCCTAGTCTAGTTCCAACAGACCTCACTACCTCTGAGGATGCTGCCATAGATGCAGGCGAAACGTCAGGAGAGAATGCCTCTAGACCATGGCCATATAGCCCGAAAAAACCTACAACAACCCAGTGATTCCGGCCATGAAAGCCTTCAACAATACATTATTATTATTATTATTATTATTATTATTATTATTATTATTATTATTCATAGAATCATAGAGTTGGAAGAGACCTCTTGGACTGCCTTGGCTCAATGTTATGGAATCCCACTTAAAGGAATGGAAGAATGGAGGAAACAGGGCTTGCAAAGCTAGTAGAAGAAGAATGGGGCAAAAGCTAATTTCAGGACAGGGGACTGAACGGAGTGATGAATCCAGATCTAATGAGAACCAACCCATGATGGGGTCTCTCAAACCTGAGCTCCAGAGCCGACACAAGCCTTGCAAACAGTTAATTTGGTGTGACTAAATTACAGCCCTGCAGGCCCCGGCATGCCGTCCCATCGTCTTATATGATAGGGATAAATCAAGCATACAAATCACGCATCAAAGTCGGGAGGCCAGCTACAAATGCCAGAAAAAATAAGGCATTCGGAAGATGAATAGTGGAAGAAGCGGTGTCAAAGAGATACTCTGCGCCTGGGGCAGCGGTTTCATCGAGAGCCAGCCCTGGACAATGACATCAGAGGCCGCAGAGGCTTATGGAGAAAAAGGAGGATGGAAAGAGACTAGAGGTCTCTCTACACTGGAGAATTAATGCAGTTTGACACCACCTGAACTTCCATGGCCCTGGGAGTCATAGTTTGGTGCAGCACTAGTACTCCTTGTTTGAGAAAGCAAAAGTTTTGTTGTTTATTTGTTCAGTCACTTCCGACTCTTGGTGACCTCCTGGACCGACCCACGCCAGAGCTCCCTGTTGGCCATCACCACCCCCATCTCCTTCAAGGTCAAGCCAATCACTTCAAGGATACCATCCATTCACCTTGCCCTTGGTCGGCCCCTCTTCCTTCTTCCTTCCATTTTCCCCAGCATCATTGTCTTCTCTAAGCTTTCCAGTCTTCTCATTACGTGGTCTCATCACTTTGCCTCTAACATCCTTCCCTCTGATGAGCAGTTGGGCTTTATTTCCTAAAGTATGGACTGGTTGGATCTTCTTGCAGTCCAAGGCTGTTGTGACTCAGCTGGAACCACAGAGTGCCTCTGATGAGGATGATGGGATTCAGGTTTACAAGCTGGTTCAAAATGTCCCTATTATAGTCAATGGGGAACAGAGTGTGGAAGTTTAGTTTCCCACAGCAAGAAATGAGTTTGCTGATACTGAAACTAGCCAGGTGCAAATTGACTCAGAAAAGGAGGACAGTTGTCAGCCAGATAATGAGCAGGAAGGCAAACTGGATAACACTAAAAATAGACTGACCTTGACGAAACGGGAACTTTAGATCATGCTGACTGTTTGGAATTCAGAGTTCGAAGGAGTGTGAGAATAGCTAACAAGAAGGAGGTCAGAGGCCAAAGAAACGCCTTCATGTTTTGCAAAGGGTATTAAGCAGTGTGTTTGGGACCAAACCTTCATCAGAGCAACTTTTCGTTTAACCAAGAAGCTTGCATTTTGCTTGTCTGGATTATCTTGCAGTTCTTGTATTCATGGTCTCAGGACTCAGTCATGTTCTCATGGGATTTTGCTTTGCTGGTGCCTTTTTGGATCATGCTTCCAAGTGTTATTTTGTATTGATCTTTTAGAGCATTACTTTTGCTTTTAAGAACTTTTTATCTTTTACTTTTTAATAAACTATAAAGACTTCTGGCTGTGTGCAGTTTGTTGTTTTCAGCAAGGTGAACCTATACTGAGGTGCGGCAAAGGCATTCTCAGAATTTTCCTCCAGCACCACAGTTCAAAAGCATCTATCTCCCTTCACTCAGCCTTCCTTCTGGTCCAGCTCTCACATCCGTAGGTTACTACGGGGGATACCATTGCATTGACTATGTGGATCTTGGTTGCCAGTGTGATGTCTCTACTCTTCACTATTTTATCAAGATTGGTCCTTGCTCTCCTCCCAAGAAGGAAACGTTTTCTGATTTCCTGGCCACAGTCTGTGTCTGCAGTTATCTTTGAGCCTGGAAATACAAAGTCTATCTCTGTCTCCATGTTTTCTCCCTCTATTTACCAGCTATCAATCAGTCCGGTTGCCAGAATCTTGGGTTTTTTATGTTTAGCTGCAACCCAGCTTTTGCACTTTCTTCTTTCCCCTTGGTTAGAAGGCTCCTCAGCTCCTCCTCGCTTTCGGCCATCAAAGTGGTATCATCCGCATATCTAAGGTTGTTAATGTTTCTTCCAGAAATTTTAACCCCAGCCTTGTTGCGCTAAGTGTATTTTAGTCAAGTCCATTGCAGAAGACACAACAACATTGCACCCAGACACGAGGAAAAAGAACAGAAAAACTTTCCTCTTATCGGCAGAGTTAAAACATAAACTTGCAATGTTACAAACAGTGCAGCAAACTTACATAACCCTTGTAAGCAATACAGAATAAGGCTTCTTCATCTTAATCCAAATGAGAGAGCAGTAGAAATGTCTGAGCAAAGGCTCCTCAGAGCAAAATCTGAACTGTATTCTAAAAACCATACAGTTATACCCGACTGGGTGTGGTCCAAACTTACTAGTTGACCTACATTAGCAGCTGCACATAATAATTAACAGCATAAGGCTTTCTTTAACACACACACACACACACATACTTGATCCTGTTATGACTTACTGTAACAAGCCTTGCATTCATAGGATCATAGAATCAAAGAGTTGGAAGAGACCTCATGGGCCATCCAGTCCAACCCCCTGCCAAGAAGCAGGAATATTGCATTAAATCACCCCTGACAGATGGCCACCCAGCCTCTGTTTAAAAGCTTCCAAAGAAGGAGCCTCCACCACACTCCGGGGCAGAGAGTTCCACTACTGAACGGCTCTCACAGTCAGGAAGTTCTTCCTCATGTTCAGATGTTCCTCATGTTCATGTTCCTCATGTTCATCAAGCCCCGCACATTGCATGATGTGTTCTGCATACAAGTTGAATAGGTTGGGTGAGAGTAGACAACCCTGCCGTACGCCTTTCCCAATCCTAAACCAGTCTGTTGTTACATGGTCAGTTCTTACTGTTGCTACTTGGTCCTTATACAGATTCCTCAGGAAACAGACAAGGTGACTTGGTATGCCCATGCCACCAAAAACTTGCCACAGTTTATTATGATCCACACAAAAAACCTGCCATGATTCCACAGCATGAAGCCATGGCAGCTCCAGTGGTGCCAAACTGCATTAATTCCAAAGTGTAGATACACCCCTCGTCCCCGTGCCCCCAGCTATCCGCCTAATATAAAAGAGCATTTGTAATCTAATTAACTGTTCCTTTGCTTGTCATGGCTGGAAGGCAATTTGAAAGACTATCTGCCTGTGTTTCCCTTTGCCTGGAAAAGCTAATCTTCTGAGAAGGCAGGGGATTCCCGCCTCCTGTTTGGAGATGCCTTTTTATCCCTTCCTTGGCCATCTGCCTCCAAGTCGAGTTTAAAGGTGTTTCCAACCATTCCATTGCAAACAGGAGAGGGATTGGTGGCTTCTGCTTCCTTGGACACTAGGACGCGGAACAATGGCTTCAAACTACAAGAAAAGAGATTCCACCTAAACATGAGGAAGAACTTCCTGACTGTGAGAACTGTTCAGCAGTGGAACTCTCTGCCCCAGAGTGTGGTGGAGGCTCCTTCTTTGGAAGCTTTTAAACAGGGGCTGGATGGCCATCTGTCAGGGGTGATTTGAATGCAACATTCCTGCTTCTTGGCAGAATGGGGTTGGACTGGATGGCCCATGAGGTCTCTTCCAACTCTTTGATTCTATGATTCTATTATTCTATGCCAGTGGGGTGGGAAATCCGCTCTAGGTTTCAGTCAGAACTTTAAAAATATTGTCCATGGTGCTGAATTGGACCTTTGGGGGATGCCACAGTTTGTATTAAGCCCCATTACATACAATCATCCAGTCAAATGGTAAAATCAAACTTTGCTTTTTGCATTCTTAATGGAATGTTTTCAAGCTGTGGATGGTTGAACTGGTGTATGCATAATCCATAGATATGGAGGGTAGGTTGTAGACAAATTGCCTCCTCCCTTTGAAATAAAAAAGAAGTTCCCCAAGGGGTGAGGAAAAGGACAGTTTGGAGAGACTAAAGGGGTCAAGGGCTTCCTGTTGCCCCAAGCATCTTCTGGCACAGGAATGATCTGATCACACTTCTGGATGTTTAAAGCAGTATTTCTCAACCTTCCTAATGCCATGACCCCTTAATACAGTTATTTTCATTGCTACTTCACAACTGTAATTTGGCTTCTGCTATGAATTGTAATGTAAATATCCAATATGCAGGATGTGATCACACGTTGGACACTTTCCAAGTGTCTAGGACTATGTATTGGCGAATAATGCCTGCAGATCCCAGTAGGGTGGTCCTTTGCAGCTGACATATGGTAATTTTGTCAGCACCGGTTGTATTTAAGTGCAAGCCAAGGTCTTTAGGCACTGCACCCAGTGTGCCAATCACCACTGGGACCACCTTGACTGGTTTGTGCCAGAGTCTTTGCATTTCGATCTTTAAATCCTCATATTGTGTCATCTTTTCCAGTTGTTTCCCTCCAATCCTGCTGTCACCTGGGATTTATTTATTTATTATTATTTACTTTATTTATATACCACTTTTCTCAGCCCTCAGGTGACTCAAAGCAGTGAACAACATCAATACAAAACATCACGAGACAAGTATAGGGCAATTAAAAACAGTTGTAACATAAATCATTAAACATCCGTATAACAATCATTAGCGCCTCAACAGTAAAATCAGAATCCAGTCTCATCATCCATTATTCTGTATTCCTATGTTCAATTACACTGTTTAATCAAATGCTTGTTCAAACAGCCAGGTCTTCACTTTCCTCCGAAACGCCAGCAGGGAGGGGGCCGATCTGATATCTGCAGGCAGGGCGTTCCACAGCCGAGGGGCCACCACTGAGAAGGCCCTATCTCTCGTCCCCGCCAAGCACGCCTGTGATGCAGGCGGGACCGAGAGCAGGGCCTCCCCAGATGATCTTAATGTCCTAGTCAGTTCATAGGAGGAGATGCGTTCGGAGAGGTAAGTAGGGTCAGAACCGTTTAGGGCTTTATAGGCTAAAGCCAGCACTTTGAATTGTGCCCAGTAGCAAACTGGTAGCCAGTGGAGCTGGCGCAACAGAGGAGTAGTATGCTCCCTGAGTGCCGCTCCTTTTAGCAACCTGGCTGCCGAAGGCAACACTGACTATCCATAATTTGTTTTTTAACACGATTGTGAGATCAGGTGTCTTGTGCTCCAAAACTCTGTCTGTCTGAATCCAGAAGTCCCAGAGTATCTTGACATGTTCATTCTCTATAACTTTTTCCAGCTTGTGATCCCACCAGTTCTTTGTGGCAGGCAGATGGTATTCGCGGCACAAGTTCCAATGAATCTTCCTCTTCATCTTGGAAAGAAGTGACAAGTGGAGTGCCTCAGGGTTCCGTCCTGGGCCCGGTCCTGTTCAACATCTTTATTAATGACTTAGATGAAGGGCTAGAAGGCATGATCATCAAGTTTGCAGACGACACCAAATTGGGAGGGATAGCCAATAGTCCAGAGGACAGGAGCAGAATTCAAAAATATCTTGACAGATTAGAGAGATGGGCCAAAACTAACAAAATGAAGTTCAACAGTGACAAATGCAAGATACTCCACTTTGGCAGAAAAAATGAAATGCAAAGATACAGAATGGGGGACGCCTGGCTCGAGAGCAGTACGTGTGAAAAAGATCTTGGAGGCCTCGTGGACAACAAGTTAAACATGAGCCAACAATGTGATGTGGCGGCAAAAAAAGCCAATGGGATTTTGGCCTGCATCAATAGGAGCATAGTGTCTAGATCTAAGGAAGTAATGCTACCCCTCTACTCTGCTTTGGTTAGACCACATCTGGAATATTGTGTCCAATTCTGGGCACCACAATTCAAGAGAGATATTGACAAGCTGGAATGTGTCCAGAGGAGGGCGACTAAAATGATCAAGGGTCTGGAGAACAAGCCCTATGAGGAGCGGCTTAGGAGCTGGGCATGTTTAGCCTGAAGAAGAGAAGGCTGAGAGGAGATATGATAGCCATGTATAAATATGTGAGAGGAAGCCACAGGGAGGAGGGAGCAAGCTTGTTTTCTGCTTCGTGGAGACTAGGACGAGGAACAATGGCTTCAAACTACAAGAGAGGAGATTCCATCTGAACATGAGGAAGAACTTCCTGACTGTGAGAGCCGTTCAGCAGTGGAACTCTCTGCCCCGGAGTGTGGTGGAGGCTCCTTCTTTGGAAGCTTTTAAGCAGAGGCTGGATGGCCATCTGTCAGGGTTGATTTGAATGCAATATTCCTGCTTCTTGGCAGGGGGTTGGACTGGATGGCCCATGAGGTCTCTTCCAACTCTTTGATTCTATGATTCTATGATCTGACCAACGGTATTGTGCCTCTGCTTGTAGTCTGTCTGCACAATCTTCTTGCAGCAGCTGAGGATGGGATCCATCATTTCGCCTGCTTCCTTGCAGAGTCTACACTTGGGATCTGTCGTCGACTTTTCAATTCTGGTTTTGATGGCCTTGGTTCTAATGGCTTGTTCTTGGGCTGCCAGAATCAGGCCCTCCTTTGTCTCCTTTTTCAGAGTTCCATTTGTGAGCCACAGCCATGTTTTTTCTTTGTCAGTTTTTTTTTTTGCCAGAAACTGTCCAGCCTTCTTTTTCCAGTTTTCTCTTCTGCTTATTATTATTATTATTATTATTATTATTATTATTATTATTATTGACACAAAAGCACGGTATGTCACAGCAAAGAGATCTATATGCTGGATTTTGTATCACAAAATCACAAGTCGAACACTTCCCAAGCGTCTAGGACTGTGTGATGTATTTTCGAATGATGCGCACAGATCCAAGTCAGGTGGCCTTTTGTAGTTGACAGATCGTGATTTTGTAATGTTTATTGTTTCCAAATGCTGGCTGAGATCTTTTGGCATGGCACCCAGTGTGCCGATGACCACTGGGACCACCTGTACTGGTTTATGCAATCAGAGCCTTTGCGGTTCGATTTTGAGGTCTTGATAACAGCTGAGTTTTTCCTGTTGTTTTTCATCATTTTGGCTGTCTCCTGGTATGGCAACATCAATAATCCAAACTTTTTTTTCTTTTCCACAGTCATGATGTCTGGTGTATTGTGTTCCAAAACTTTGTCAGTCTGGATTCAAAAGTCCCACAGTTGATTATTATTATTATTATTATTATTATTATTATTATTATTATTATTATTATTATCAATGACATAAATCAAGAAATAGTTTTCTAAGATCTACAGAGACACTCACTGGAACACCTCAGCAAGCAAGAGTCCAAAGATTGCAGGCTTTAACCCGGATAAGAGCATTAGGAAAACAATATGCGATATGTGATATGTGATATGTATTCATAATGTAATTTAGCAACTGAATTTCTAACACTGATCGTATGTGATGGTACTATTTTTGTGTTGGAAAATAATAATAATAATAATAATAATAATAATAATAATAATAATAATAATAATAAATCCAAACTTTTTTTCTTTTCCACAGTCGTGATGTCTGGTGTATTGTGTTCCAAAGCTTTGGCAGTCTGAATTCGAAAGTCCCACAGTATTTTTGCGTGTTCATTTTCTACTCCCTTTTCAGGTTTATGATCCCACCAATTGTTTATTGCTGGAAGGTGGTACTTGTGACATAAGTTCCAGTGAATCATTTGGCCAACAGAGTTGTGCCTCTGTTTGTAGTCCGTCTGTGCGATTTTCTTGCAACAGCTGAGGAGATGGTCCATGGTTTCATCAGCTTCCTTGCACAGTCTGCATTTTGGGTCATCTGTTGATTTTTCAATCCTGGCCTTAATTGCATTGGTTCTGATGGCTTGCCCTGGGCTGCAAAAATCAGGCCTTCTGTCTCCTTCTTCGGGGTTCCATTCATGAGCCATAACCAGGTCTTCTCCTTGTCAACTTTTCCTTCAATCTTCTCAAGGAACTGCCCATGTAAGGCTTTGTTGTGCCAGCTGTCAGCTCTGGTTTGTCGTGCAGTTTTCTTGTACTGACAGATTAGAGAGATGGGCCAAAACTAACAAAATGAAGTTCAACAGGGACAAATGCAAGATACTCCACTTAGGCAGAAAAAACGAAATGCAAAGATACAGAATGGGGGATGATGACCTGGCTTGAGAGCAGTACGTGTGAAAAAGATCTTGGAGTCCTCATGGACAACAAGTTAAACATGAGCCAACAATGTGATGTGGTGGCAAAAAAAGCCAATGGGATTTTGGCCTGCATCAATAGGAGCATAGTGTCTAGATCTAGGGAAGTAATGCTACCCCTCTATTCTGCTTTGGTTAGACCACACCTGGAATATTGTGTCCAATTCTGGGCACCACAATTCAAGAGAGATATTGACAAGCTGGAATGTGTCCAGAGGAGGGCGACTAAAATGATCAAGGGTCTGGAGAAAAAGCCCTATGAGGAGCAGCTTAAGGAGCTGGGCATGTTTAGCCTGAAGAAGAGAAGGCTGAGAGGAGATATGATAGCCATGTATAAATATGTGAGAGGAAGCCACAGGGAGGAGGGAGCAAGCTTGTTTTCTGCTTCCCTGGAGACTAGGACGCAAGGAACAATGGCTTCAAACTACAAGAAAGGAGATTCCATCTGAACATGAGGAAGAACTTCCTGACTGTGAGAGCCGTTAAGCAGTGGAACTCTCTGCCCCGGAGTGTGGTGGAGGCTCCTTCTTTGGAAGCTTTTAAACAGAGGCTGGATGGCCATCTGTCAGGGGTGCTTTGAATGCAATATTCCTGCTTCTTGGCAGAATGGGGTTGGACTGGATGGCCCATGAGGTCTCTTCCAACTCTTTGATTCTATGATTCTATGACTCTTTGTCTGCTGTGCTTTGAATAGTTTCCGATAATTGACTTCAATTAAAGCAGGTTCTTGCCTTTCCTTTACATATTCTGGCTTATTATTATTATTATTATTATTATTATTATTATTATTATTATTATTATTATTATATGGCAGAATGAGGTTGCACTGGATGGCCCTTGGGGTCTCTTCCAGCTCTAGGATCATTATGAAGCTACCAAGCACTAGAGGCATGACATGTACTATGTGCCAAATTCATGCACACTGGACACCTGTCAGGAGGGCTTGGGTTGTATCTTCCTGCTGGGCAGAATGGGGTTGGACTAGATACCCCTTAGGACCCTTTACAACTCTATGGATCAGTGCTTAGAGCCTTCTGACAATCCCATTACCTCGTGTGTCGTTCAATTCACGTTCGATGGGAGGCTCGAAAGGGGCCCAATGGGGAAATTGCAGCCCTTGCCAATTACAAAAGGGGAACGAGGGACAAGAGGCTCTTGTGGACTCGGCCCACATTTTGGGAAAGGTCACCAGAGAGGTCCGAGGCATCCCATTGCAGCTCACCTGACCCTATTAAGCAGGAATGCCGCTATATATTTGACATAATTTCCCAGCCCTGCTGCCTTGCTTTGGGGGAAGATGGGAGAGCCTTGTTTAGCAGGATGGAGGGGAGGTTGCGCGATGCACACACCGGGGAAGAAATGAAAGGAGCAAAGTTATTGGAAAGACTTCAAAGCGGCGCAAAAAAGCTCGGCCAGATGTGAGTAATTGCGAGGTCAGAGTGTTAATGACAGGTAAGAGACCCAGGCAATCACAGGTAAGAAGACGGGCAAAATAGACCTGTTTAGGTTGCAGTGGCAGAAAGAGGGGGAAATTTGCAGGGTCAGGTGGGTAGCGGAGGCCGAAAACAACGCTCCGATACAGTTCCGAGAAAGCCGTCCCCAGAAATGTATTTGCGGTGGCGATATGGAAATAATGACTCAGCCCCACTTTATTTTTTATTAAGGAAGCCGTGACCCCTATCATTGAAAAGGGCATTTTAATCTGGCAAGGCAGCGATGGGTCTGGAAGACAAGGAGAGGCGGACGGGGGAGTTGCTTTCACAGGGCCATTCCTTCCACACCTGAACCAGCAGCTCAGGTGGAGTAAGAATCATGCAATCCTAGAGTTGGAAGAGACCTGGTGGGCAATCCAGTCCAACCCCATTCTGCCAAGAAGCAGGAAAATCACCTTCAAAGCACCCCCAACAGATGGCCATCCAGCCTCTGTTTAAAGGACTTCTGAATCTTTGTCTCCTGAACTCTTTTCCATCTCTCAAACTCTTGATCTCTTGATTTCATGTCTACTTTTCAAAGTCTTGGTTTCCCCAACCTTGGCCTCCTTATCTCTTGTCCACCTCTCAAACTCTTGGTCTCTTGAATCTAGGTCTCCAGAACACTTGTCTGCTTCTCAGAGTCTTGGTCTTCTCAATCCTAGTCTCCTTATCTCTTGTCCACCTCTCAAACTCTTGGTCTCTTAAATCTAGGTCTCCGGAACACTTGTCTGCTTCTCAGAGTCTTGGTCTTCTCAATCCTAGTCTCCTTATCTCTTGTCCACCTCTCAAACTCTTGGTCTCTTAAATCTAGGTCTCCGGAACACTTGTCTGCTTCTCAGAGTCTTGGTCTTCTCAATCCTAGTCTCCTTATCTCTTGTCCACCTCTCAAACTCTTGGTCTCTTAAATCTAGGTCTCCGGAACACTTGTCTGCTTCTCAGAGTCTTGGTCTTCTCAATCCTAGTCTCCTTATCTCTTGTCCACCTCTCAAACTCTTGGTCTCTTAAATCTAGGTCTCCGGAACACTTGTCTGCTTCTCAGAGTCTTGGTCTTCTCAATCCTAGTCTCCTTATCTCTTGTCCACCTCTCAAACTCTTGGTCTCTTAAATCTAGGTCTCCAGAACACTTGTCTGCTTCTCAGAGTCTTGGTCTTCTCAATCCTAGTCTCCTTATCTCTTGTCCACCTCTCAAACTCTTGGTCTCTTAAACCTAGGTCTCCGGAACACTTGTCTGCTTCTCAGAGTCTTGGTCTTCTCAATCCTAGTCTCCTTATCTCTTGTCCACCTCTCAAACTCTTGGTCTCTTAAATCTAGGTCTCCAGAATACTTGTCTGCTTCTCAGAGTCTTGGTCTTCTCAATCCTAGTCTCTTTATCTCTTGTCCACCTCTCAAACTCTTGGGTTTTTAAACCTAGGTCTCCAGAACACTTGTCTGCTTCTCAGAGTCTTGGTCTTCTCAATCCTAGTCTCCTTATCTCTTGTCCACCTCTCAAACTCTTGGTCTCTTAAATCTAGGTCTCCAGAACACTTGTCTGCTTCTCAGAGTCTTGGTCTTCTCAATCCTAGTCTCCTTATCTCTTGTCCACCTCTCAAACTCTTGGTCTCTTAAACCTAGGTCTCYAGAACACTTGTCTGCTTCTCAGAGTCTTGGTCTTCTCAATCCTAKTCTCCTTATCTCTTGTCCACCTCTMAAACTCTTGGTCTCTTAAACCCAGGTGTTGCTTGTTACCTGGGAATGTCTCTCTCCCATGCAAGCATTAAAGACACAGAAGCTGTTTAGATTTTTCAGGTTGGCAACCCTAAACTCAGAGGTGGGCACATTGTGGCTTATTGGCCACACGTGGACCTGAAACTATAGCCCATGAATCCATTTAGAATCCATGAAAGTCCTTCAAAGTCAAAAGGTCAGCATTTTTAAAGAGCCAGCATCATGTAGTGGTCTGGATGTTGAACTGTGACTCGAGAGGTTCAAATCCCTGCTTGACATGAAACCCTGGGCAAAGTCACACTCTCTCAACCTCAGAGGAAGGCAATGGCAATGCAACTATGACCAAATTTTGCCAAGAAAACCACATGCTAGGGTCACCTTTAGGTTGAAGTCACACAAGAAGGAGGAGGAGGAGGAGGAGGAGGAGGAGGAGGAGAAGAGGAGAAGAGGAGAAGGAGAAGAGGAGAGAAGGAGAAGAGGAGAGAAGGAGAAGAGGAGAGAAGGAAAAGAGGAGAGAAGGAGAAGAGGAGAAGAGGAGAAGGGGAGAAGGGGAGAAGGGGAAAAGGAGAAGGAGAAAAGGAGAAGGAGAAAAGGAGAAGGAGAAAAGGAGAAGGAGAAGGAGAAAAGGAGAAGGAGAGCGAAGACAACAACAACAACAAAGGCATTTTTCAGAGTCCTTGGACTCGGCCACAAGCAAAGCTTTCATGGTCAGAAGCATTTGACCATTTCAGTTCTCTTAAACTCTGAGGACTGGCATGCAATCATATTTAGGATGTAACTTTGAGGAACACGTAGTTGAGCCAAAGAAGTGTACCATTTCTGAAAGCGTATCTATGATTGTGATAAGAAGCAAATGCACTTGGGTTTCCAGACAAAAATGACCATTCCAACTGCAAATGCGAATCCTGAATGGAAAACCTTGCATAGTCAGACTCTGCATAAAACTGGAGAGCAGATTTGCTCCAAAAGGCTTTTTGCAAATCCCGCACCTGCAATGCACACACACGAGCGCACAGAGATGAAAGCCTCAACTTGCTATTTTAGTCCGGTGTTTTCAAGCGTCAGTTATCAGCTGTGTTTAGGGAGGATTATGCTGATGCTTTATTTTCCATAAATATGACCGTGTCATTTCACACTGTACAGGTGAGCCTGTGCCGGGCCAAGAGCCAAGGATTCTGGGGCCATCTCCCAACTCCTCGTTTCACAACTACTTTCAAACCATTTCCCACAGTCAGTCAACTCTGCTACTCAGTAAAGAATCCAAAACATAAAACAGGAATTACTGTTGCAATAAGACCGCATTGTCACTAGATTAACCCTTTGAGAGTGAGAGATTAGGAACACTGAGATGACTCTAGATCACGGGTGCACCAGCACTGTAGAATTAATGCAGTTCGACACCACTTTAACTGCTATGAAATCCTGGGAGTTGTAGTTTGGTACCGCACCATCACTCTTTGATGGGGGTTTGGATGATAAGGTAATTTAGAAGTCTCTCGTTCATTGGCTTGCCATAAGTTGACTTGAAGGCAGTTGACAACAACAAACCAGAGAGCATTGGGACCTCACCAAACTACACATCCTAGGATTTCACAGGATGCAGCAAGGGAAGTGTGAGTGATGTCAAATTTCTGTAATGAAAGTGTGAAAGAAAACTGAGCTTTGATTCCTCCACACCCAAAATACTACCATGCCTTAGGACCCAGAAGTTGCAAGAACTCGCAACCTGGCCCCAATACTTTGATTGTCAGGACAAAAGGAAGGAATCTCATGGTGAGAGTGATGCCTTGAAAGCTGTCTATTTTCCTTATTTTTTAAACTTGGGGCAGAATCCTATACTCAGCATAATGTAAAAGTTTTACATTCAGAATTCTGCAACACCTGAGACCAAGAGTATGGGATGCGGACAAGAGTTCAGCAGACCAAGGTTGAGGAGACCAAGAGTTTCAGAAGCAGATAAGAGTTCAGGAGACCAAAGTTAGGAAAACTAAGAGTTTGAGAGGTCGACAAGAGTTCAGGAGACCAAGGTTTAAGAGACCAAGAGTTTGAAAGGTGGACAAGATTCAGAAGAATTAAGTGATTAAGAAGTGGACAGGAGTTCAGGAGACTAAAGTTGAGGAGACCAAGAGTTTGAGAGGTGAACAAGAGATCAGGAGACTAGGATTGAGAAGACCAAGAGTCTGAGAAGCAAACAAATGTTCTGGAGACCTAGGTTCAAGAGACCAAGAGTTTGAGAGATGGAAAAGAGTTCAGGAGACCAAGGTCCAGAAGACCAAGAGTCTGAGAAGCTGACCAAGTTTCAAGAGATCAAGAAACTAGGACTGAGAAGATCAAGAATTTGAGGAATAGACAAAGGTTCACGAGACCAAGGTTCAAGAGATAAAAGGGAGACCAAGGTTCAAAAGACCAAGAATCTGAAAAGCAGATAACTGTTCAGGAGACCAAGGTTTAGATTCCCTCTCAGCCATGGGACCTCACCAAACTACACTTGGTAACGTTGGACAAGACCCATTCTCTTGGCCTTAGAGGAAGACAATGACAAAAGTCCTCTGATTAGAACTTGGCAAGGAAACCATACATTGCAGAAGACACACAACATTAGCACTTACACAGGGTTGTAATACTAACAGGATATGGTCTTACTCTTGAGAACATCTGAGGTGTAGAAGGAGACCATCACCAGAGCATAGAGTTGGGTCATAGCCCTCCTGGTTCTCCACTATTACGGTTCAATCTCTTTTTCAAGACTCACCTGGAGGTATCTCTGTGACTTTCATGGTTCCTCAGAACGCCTTCACACTGTGTTTTGTGACTTGCTGTGGGGCAAACTGTGTGGGCTAGACATCAGATGTTTCTTTTCAGCTCTATCTAAACCCCCCTAATCTTATCATGACACATATTGCTTCCAAATACACCTGGGAGCCAAGAGGCATTGAGTGGGGGTGCACAGAAGGAAGTTGGTGGGGCAACCAGCAAGTGGAGGAGGGTTTTGATGAAATTATTTGGAAGTTGCGGAAAGATTTTTTAATTTGTGAGGAAAGATGAAAAGAATTAAACATGTTTAGCCTGAAGAGGTGATGACTGACAGGCGATGCTAATGTCATCCGGGTGCATCTCAAAGCCCATACGTACATTAAGGAGGGCATGATTTTAGGCTGGAATCAAGAAGCAAGGGAAGACGTTTTGCTAAAATATGTATTCAGCTAATTAGCAGAAGTTTCTGCGAGGGAAGACAGGGAATAGTAGCAGGCCAGGGGGCAGTGCTGTCACGGGGGTGGCAAATCCCCTCTGGGTTTTGATCCAAATTTTAAAAGAGCATTCAAAGGTGCTCAACTTCTTTTGAGTGCATCTGCTGCAAAGTTTAGTCTGAACTTTAGAGGGATTTTGCAAGGTCACAGATCCATTTGGGATGGGTAAAGTTCAGGAGCAGCTCAGAGGTCAAGAGTATCCATGAGAGCCACGTTTAACTACTTAAAAAGATGTCATATTAAGGACGATGCCAGTTTTTTTTCTGCTACTCCAGAAATTAGGACACAGAGCAAGCACAAGAAAAGATATTCCATCAAAACATTAGAAAAGACTTCCTGATCTAAAAGAACTGTCCAACAGTGAAATATGAACCTAAGAGTCTGGTAGAATCTTCTCTGAAGGTTTCTCACCTGAGGTTGGACAGCCATCTGTTGGGAGGGCTTAGATCAGTGTTTCTCAACCTGGAGGTTGGAAACCCTGGGGGGGGGGGGGCAGTCATGAGGGCGTGTCAGATTGGTCGCCAAAGACCATCAGAAAAGCATAGTATTTTCTGTTGGTCAAGGGCGTTTTGTGTGGGAAGTTTGGCACAATTCTATAGTTGGTTGAGTTCAGAATGCTCTTTGATTGCAGGTAAACTATAAATCCCAGAAAGACAACTTCCAAATGTCAAGGTCTATTTTGCCCAAACTCTGCTAGTGTCCACATTTGGGCATATTAAGTATTGGTCCAGATCCATCATTGTTTGAGTCCACAGTACACTCTGGATGTAGATAAACTAAAACTCCCAAACTCAAGGTCAATGCCCACTAAACCCTTCCAGTATTTTCAGTTACTCATGCAGGTGAACTATAAATCCCAGCAACGACAACTCCCAAATGTCAATGTCTATTTTCCCCAAACACCACCTGTGTTCACATTTGGGCATACTGAGTATTTATGCCAAGTTTGGTCCAGATCCAAACAGAGGGATAGCCATTGTTTTGAGTCCACAGTGCTCTCTAGATGTAGGTGAACTACAACTCCCAAACGCAAGGTCAATGCCCACCAAACCCTTCCAGTATTTTTTGTTGGTCATGTGAGCTCTGTGTGCCAAGTTTGGTTCAATTCCATTGTTGGAGGAGTTCAGAATGCTCTTTGATTAGAGCGGTGGTTCTCAACCTGTGGGTCCCCAGATGTTTTGGCCTTCAAATCCCAGAAATCCTAACAGCTGGTAAACTGGCTGGGATTTCTGGGAGTTGTAGGCCAAAACACCTGGGGACCCACAGGTTGAGAACCACTGGTTAGAGGTTAATGGATACTCTCATGGATTGGCGAGATGGTGGCAAGGTATAAATAAAGATGATGATGATGATGATTATTATTATTATTATCTATAAATCCCAGCAACTACAACTCCCAAATGACAACCTCCGAACCCCTCCAGTATTCAAATGTGGGCATATCGGGTATTTGTGCCAAATTTGGTCCAGTGAATGAAAATACATCCTGCATACCAGAGATTTATATTATGATTCATAACAGTAGCAAACTTACAGTTATGAAGTAGCAACGAAAATAATGTTATGGTTGAGAGTCACCACACATGAGGAACTGTATTAAGGGGTTGCCACATTAGGAAGGTTGAGAACCACTGGTTTAGATTGTGTCTTCCTGCATGGCAGAATAGGGTTGAACTGGTTGCTCCTTGGGGTCTCTTCCAACACTATGATTCTGTTCTTCTAGGGACATTTTCTTTGCCGATGGGAGCTGTTGGCTTGCCTCTTTGATGACCACCACGGCCTTCTCCTCTTTCAATGGCTGTGGACCGCTAATATCTACATACGTACTCCTTCTGTGGTAGGATGAAGGCATGGCGATGCTTAGGAAGGGCGGCATCTGCTTCGGCAGCAGTTCCCAAGCTCCCAGCTTGCGTTCTGCTCTGGCCATAAACATCAATTTAGACCCCGACACAAGGCAAATCACTGTTTACTGATGGGGGTTGATGTCAAAGAGCATCATTACGCGGCGTGTACCGACGGCGCTGCGGCTTCACTTGGCCTTTGTGCCACAGAAGCGAAGAAAGGCCTGCCGGAGGATGAAAAGGGATGATTTTGCCAACTCAGACCATGACATCAGCTTCTCCAGACTGGCGTTGGGCATGGCGGGTTCTCGGGAGCGATGAAGGTGATGACATACATTGATGAAGAAGAAGAAGAGAGAAGGTAGGAGAGGCTTCCTTGGTGGAGTCCATCCACCGTCATGTGGAAAAGTCATCCTCTTTTCCTCCTGCCTTCTACCTGACCAAGCATTCTTTCTAAGCAGTCATGTTTTCCCATGTCCAAGCTATTTCAGCTTCACTTTAGTGATAGGATAGGATGGAAATATCGGCCCCACCAAATCCTCCCAGGTGGGACGTAAACATAGGATGATCCTTGAAACCGAGCTGGAAGTCAAACGGATAGCAAACAAGTCATGCCAGACTAATCTGATCTCTTTTTTCGATAGAGTTACAAGCTGGATAGATGCAGGGAATGCCATGGATGTGGCATACCTGGATTTCAGTAAGGCCTTCGACAAGGTCCCCCATGACCTTCTGGCAAGGAAACTAGTCCAATGTGGGCTAGGCAAAACTACGGTGAGGTGGATCTGTAATTGGTTAAATGGACGAACCCAGAGGGTGATTCTCCCCAATGCTTCCTCTTCATCCTGGAAAGAAGTGACGAGTGGAGTGCCATCAGCAGGGTTCCGTCCTGGGCCCGGTCCTGTTCAACATCTTTATTAATGACTTAGATGAAGGGCTAGAAGGCATGATCATCAAGTTTGCAGATGACACCAAATTGGGAGGGATAGCCAATACTCCAGAAGACAGGAGCAGGATTCAAAACGATCTTGACAGATTAGAGAGATGGGCCAAAACTAACAAAATGAAGTTCAACAGTGACAAATGCAAGATACTCCACTTTGGCAGAAAAAATGAAATGCAAAGATACAGAATGGGTGCCTGGCTCGAGAGCAGTACGTGTGAAAAAGATCTTGGAGTCCTTGTGGACAACAAGTTAAACATGAGCCAACAATGTGATGTGGCAGCAAAAAAAGCCAATGGGATTTTGGCCTGCATCAATAGGAGTCTAGTGTCTAGATCTAGGGAAGTAATGGCATGCTCTATTCTGCTTTGGTTAGACCACACCTGGAATATTGTGTCCAATTCTGGGCACCACAATTCAAGAGAGATATTGACAAGCTGGAATGTGTCCAGAGGAGGGCGACTAAAATGATCAAGGGTCTGGAGAACAAGCCCTATGAGGAGCGGCTTAAGGAGCTGGGCATGTTTAGCCTGAAGAAGAGAAGGCTGAGAGGAGCTATGATAGCCATGTATAAATATGTGAGAGGAAGCCACAGGGAGGAGGGAGCAAGCTTGTTTTCTGCTTCCCTGGAGACTAGGACGCGGAACAATGGCTTCAAACTACAAGAGAGGAGATTCCATCTGAACATGAGGAAGAACTTCCTGACTGTGAGAGCCGTTCAGCAGTGGAACTCTCTGCCCCGGAGTGTGGTGGAGGTTGCTTCTTTGGAAGCTTTTAAACAGAGGCTGGATGGCCAGCTGTTGGAGGTGAATTGAATGCAATATTCCTGCTTCTTGGAGGGGGTTGGACTGGATGGCCCATGAGGTCTCTTCCAACTCTTGATTCTATGATTCTATGATTCACTGCTTTCAGTCCACTTGTCAAGACAGATCAAGTTTGTTCCAATCATCAGTATTTTAAAGAACTTGAGAATTATGCAAATACATATCTAATGCATATGGGATAATGTCTGCCTAAGGCCTTTATAACAAGCATAGAATGTAAACAGATATTGTTTATTGTTTATGAGGATGTTCTAAGGGTTTGGCCACTTCTTTCCTTCTTTCCATCCTTGTCTTCCTCCATTTCTTCATTCCTTCTTTTTCCTTCCTATACAATCATTTGGGGTGTCTCTGGGCACACAATATTGAAATTGCAGCATTCCTGGCATAGGACAAAAGACAGCAAAACAATACAGCAAAACAATACAGGCCATTAGTTAGATGTTCAGCTGTTGTCAAAATGGAGTTAATCAGGCCACTTACAACAGACTAACTGAATCTATGTATGCCTCTAGACCAGGCCTGGGCAAACTTTCTAATTTTAGGGTCGCATACTAGCACTCCCTGCTAGGAGGACTAGCTGCACAGTAATAGAAGAAAAGAAGGAAGGAGGAAGGAAGGAAGGAAGGAAGGAAGGAAGGAAGGAAGGAAGGAAGGAAGGAAGGAAGGAAGGAAGGAAGGAAGGAAGGAAGGATGAAAGGGTGGAAGGATGAAGAGAAAGAGGAAGAGGGGGAAGGAAAAGAAAGACAAAGAGGAAGATGAAAGGGTGTTAAGGGAAGGAGAAAGGAAGGAAGGAAGAAATGGGAAGAAATGATGAAAGAAGGAAGGAAGGAGAAGGGAAGGAAGGGAAGAAGAAAGGGAAGAGAGAAGGAAGGAAAAGGGAGGAAGGGAGGAGGAGAAGGGAGGAGGGAAGGGAGGGAAGAGGAGGGAAGGAGAGGGAAAGAGGGAAGGAAGGACAAAAGAGGGGAGAGGAGAGGAAGGAAAGGAAGGAAGGAAGGAAGGAAGGAAGGAAGGAAGGAAGGAGGAAGGAGAAGGAGAGAGGAGGAAAGAGGGAAGGAAGGATGAAAGGGGGAAGAAAAGAGGGAGGGAGAAAGAAGAGAGGGAAGAGAAAGAAGGAAAGACAAAAGGGAAGGAAAAAGAGAAAGAAGGAGAAGGAAGGAAGGAAGGAAGGAAGGAGGAAGGAAGGGAAGGAAGGAAGGAAGGAAGGAAGGAAGGAAGGAAGGAAGGAAGGAAAGGTGGAAGAGAAGAAAGGAAGGAAGGAAAAGGGAAGGAAGGAAAAAGAAGGAATGAAGAAATGGAGGAAGACAAGGATGGAAAGGAGGAAGGGAAGGATGAAGGAAATAAGGGAAGAAGGAAGGGAAGAGAGAAGGTAGGAATAAAGGGAGGAAGGGGAGCGGAGGGAGGGGAGGGAGAGAGGAAGAAAAAAGAAAGAGATGGGAAATAAAAGAAAAGAAGGTGGAAGGAGGAAGGGAGGAAGGGGAGGAAGGAAAGGAGGGAGGGGAGAGGAAGGAAAAAAGAAAGACGGGAAATAAAAGAAGAAGAAGGAAGGGGAGAGAAGGAAGGAAGGGAGGGAGGGAGGGAGGAAGGAAAGAAGGAGAGAGGAGGAGGGAAGGAAGGACGAAAGGGAAGGAAAGGAGAGAGAGAGGAAAGGAAGGAAGGAGGAAGGAAGAGACAGGGAGAGGGAGGAAAGAGGGAAGGAAGGATGAAAGGGTGGAAGAAAATGGAGGGAGGGAGAAAGGGGAAAGAGAAGGAAGGAAAGACAAAAGGGAAGGAACAAAGGAGAAAGAAGGAGAGAGGGAAGGAAGGAAGGAAGGAAGGAAGGAAGGAAGGAAGGAAGGAAGGAAGGAAGGAAGGAAGGAAGGAAGGAAGGAAGGAAGGAAGGAGGGAGAAGAGAAGAGGAAGGGGAAGGAAAAGAAAGAAAAGAGGAGGAGAAAGGGGAAGGGAAGGAGAAAGGAAGGAAGAAGAAAGAAATGGAGGAAGACAATGATGGAAAGAAGGAAAGGAGGATGAAGGGAAGGAAGGGAAGAAGAAGGGAAGAGAGAAGGAAGGAAAAGGGAGGAAGAGGAGGGAGGAAGGGAGGGAGGAGGAGGAGGGAGGGAGGGAGGGGAAGGAAGGAAGGAAAGAAGAGGGGGAGGGAGGAGGGGAGGGAGGAAGGAAGGAAGGAAGGAAGGAAGGAAGGAAGGAAGGAAGGAAGGAAGGAAGGAGACACGGAGAGGGAGGAAAGAGGGAAGGAAGGATGAAAGGGTGGAAGAAAATGGAGGGAGGGAGAAAGGGGAAAGAGAAGGAAGGAAAGACAAAAGGGAAGGAACAAAAGAGAAAGAAGGAGAAGAGGAAGGAAGGAAGGAAGGAAGGAAGGAAGGAAGGAAGGAAGGAAGGAAGGAAGGAAGGAAGGAAGGAAGGGGAAGAGAAAAGGAAGGAAGAAAAGGGAAGGAAGGAAAAAGAAGGAATGAAGAAATGGAGGAAGACAAGGATGGAAAGGAGGAAGGGAAGGATGAAGGAAATAAGGGAAGAAGGAAGGGAAGAGAGAAGGTAGGAATAAAGGGAGGAAGGGGAGCGGAGGGAGAGGGAGGGAGAGAGGAAGAAAAAAGAAAGAGATGGGAAATAAAAGAAAAGAAGGTGGAAGAAAGAGGAGGAAGGGGAGGAAGGAAAGGAGGGGAGGGGGGAGGGAGGGAGAAAGAAAAAAGAAAGACGGGAAATAAAAGAAGATAGAAGTAAGGGGAGAAAGGAAGGAAGGGAGGGAGGGAGGGAGGAAGGAAAGAAGGAGAGACAGGGCGAGGGAAGGAAGGACGAAAGGGAAGGAAAGAGAGAGAGAGAGGAATATGGAAGGAAGGAGGGAAGGAAGAGACAGGGAGAGGGAGGAAAGAGGGAAGGAAGGATGAAAGGGTGGAAGAAAATGGAGGGAGGGAGAAAGGGGAAAGAGAAGGAAGGAAAGACAAAAGGGAAGGAACAAAGGAGAAAGAAGGAGAGGGAAGGAAGGAAGGAAGGAAGGAAGGAAGGAAGGAAGGAAGGAAGGAAGGAAGGAAGGAAGGAAGGAAGGGGGAAGGGGGGAAGGGAAGGGAGAAAGAGGGAGGGAAGAAGAAAGGAAAGAGAAGGAAGGAAGGTTGGATGGTGAGAAAGAGGCAGGCCGGAAAAAAGCCCAAGGAGTCGCATCTGGCCCCCAGGCCTGTGTTTACCCATACCTGATCTAGACTGTAGAACAGGTATGGGCAAATTTGGGCCCTCCGGGTGTTTTGGACTTCAACCCCCACAATTCCTAGCAGCCTAGAGGGCCGAAGTTTGCCCATGCCTGCTGTAGACTTGATGCTAGTTCCCAATAAGTTGTTCCCTGCAGCCTACAAACACCCACCTCCACCATCCATCTGATCTGAAAAGCTTGGCAAAGGCCCTCGCCAGAAGCACCTCCGAAATTGCCGGGTTCACAAGTTGACGGAGCGTCCGCTTTGATGCCAGCGCTCCTGGCGGCCTGCCACTGTACATTAAGCCAAGGAGAAAGATGATTCATGGCCACCGGAGGGGTGTCAAGAAGCCCCCCTGTTCCTCTTTTGAACTTGCATGTGCTGCTAAGTGGGGGAGATAATTAACCTTAATTAACCTTCTGTATTGACATGAGTCACGTTGAGGCCTTGGAAGGATCAACGGCGGTGGCTGCGGTGTCCCTGTGTTCTCTCCGGGAAGCCCTTGCGTTAATGAAGACGGACACCTTTCCCAACACCATCACACATTACTATGAGACTGTAATATGCTGCAGCAAAGATAGTGAATGTTAATATTAACAGAATGCAGTCTTCCACATCAGTATGTTCTGCATTGATCTGGAGGACTGTGTTCAGTTCTGGATTTTTGGTTTCCAAAAGGATAGAGACAAGTTGGAACTTGGAACCAGTTGGTAGCTGATAAGAAGCCTGGAGAAGAATGGTTGATGAGTCCCCTTCCAGTTCATAGATGATAAGAAGCCTGGAGAACAACGGTTTATGAGGTCCCTTCCAACTCTGTGATCCTGTTATGTATTACCTCCCATCATGAGTTGTATATGAGCCAGTAATGTGATGCTGCAGCAAAAAGGCCATTGCTGTCTTAGCTTGCATTAATACAAGAAAAGTTTCAAAGTCAAGCAAAGTAATAGCTCTTCTGAATTCTGCACTGGTCAGACCTTACCTGCTCTATTCAAAAAGATGCTGGACAGCAATGCTCTAGCTCAATGGTTCTCGACTTGGGAGTTGAGACCCCTGTGGAGGGTGGTGAGGGGGTGTCAGAGGGGTCACTAAAGACTATCAGAAACCACAGTATTTTCTGTTGGTCATGGAATTCTGTCTGGAAAGTTTGGCCCAATTCTATCATTGCTGTGGTTCAGAACGCTCTTTGATTGTAAGTGAACTATAAATCCCAGCAACTACAACTCCCAAATGTCAAGGTCTATTTTCCCCAAACACCACCAGTGTCCACTTTTGGGCATATTGAGTATCCATGCCAAGTTTGGTCCAGATCAATCATTGTTTGATGTAGGTGAACTAATATTCCTAAACTCAAGGCCAATGGCCACCAAACCCTTTCTGTTTTCTGTTGGTCTTGGGAGTTCTGTGTGCCAAGTTTGGTTCAATTCCATCATTGATGGAGTTCAGAATGCTCTTTGATTGTAGGTAAACTATAAATCCCAGCAACTACAACTCCCAAATGGCAAGGTCTAATGGGATTTTGGCCTGCATCAATAGGAGTCTAGTGTCTAGGTCCAGGGAAGTCATGCTCCCCCTCTATTCTGCCTTGGTTAGACCACACCTGGAATATTGTGTCCAATTCTGGGCACCACAATTGAAGAGAGATATTGACAAGCTGGAATGTCCAGAGGAGGGTGACTAAAATGATCAAGGGTCTGGAGAACAAGCCCTATGAGGAGTGGCTGAAAGGAGCTGGGCATGTTTAGCCTGAAGAAGAGAAGGCTGAGAGGAGATATGATAGCCATGTATAAATATGTGAGAGGAAGCCACAGGGAGGAGGGAGCAAGCTTGTTTTCTGCTTCCCTGGAGACTAGGACGGAACAATGGCTTCAAACTACAAGAAAGGAGATTCCATCTGAACATGAGGAAGAACTTCCTGACTGTGAGAGCCGTTCAGCAGTGGAACTCTCTGCCCCAGAGTGTGGTGGAGGCTCCTTCTTTGGAAGGTTTTTAACAGAGGCTGGATGACTATCTGTCAGGAGTGCTTTGAATGCATTTTTCCTGCTTCTTGGCAGAATGGGGTTGGACTGCATGGCCCATGAGGTCTCTTCCAACTCTGTGATTCTATGATTCTATGTTTAAAGCCTAAATTCTGGCCCGAGTTGCAATTAGTGGAGACTTACGTGTTGTTGCATGTTCAACCATTGAGTCAAGGGGTTCAGTCACTACGTCAGTGGGTGTAGTGGAATGCCTTCCAACATCGAACATGAATTCCCATTTGGAGGGCATCCTAAATGTCTCTCTGCCCTATTCAATGAAACAGCCTTTCCTCCAAAATAATAATTTAAAAAACTCTAACCTCTTCACACTGACTCCCAAGGAGGACCCAGCTTGTTGTTTGATGTCTGGGAGACGTCGTTTTCTGAGCTCGTAAAACCACAGATAAAGGAAAGGTGGCAATGGGAGCCTTAGGCACCTGGGTGAGAGCAGCAATTGGCATGGAGGTGCAGCAAGGAAGGGCAAAGAGGTGGCGATGCAAACGGCAGGACAGCGGCACAACTGGTGAGATTTCCTGCCAAGTCAGCTCTGATTTATGGGGAACCCATCAATGAGGGACACCCCCCCCCCACCCCCAAAGCCCCCCTTATCCACTGCTCTGCTCAGGTTTGACAGCCCTGACTTCCTTCATGGAGTCTATCCATTAACCAAGAAGTCAGAACTTCCTGACCGTGAGAGCCGTTCAGCAGTGGAACTCTCTGTCCCGGAGTGTAGTGGAGGCTCCTTCTGTGGAAGCTTTTAAACAGAGGCTGGATGGCCATCTGTCAGGGGTGATTTGAATGCAATATTCCTGCTTCTTGGCAGAATGGGATTGGACTGGATGGCCCAGGAGGTCTCTTCCAACTCTTTGATTCTATGATTCTATGATTCTTGTTCTGTTTCCCTCAACCTTTCCAAGCCTTATTGCCCTTTTCATGATACAGCCAAAATCTAAACAGCCTCCATTTAATCCTTTTGGAAACAATTCAATCCTTATTTATTACAATCATCATTTATTTATCTTTGTTAGTGGTATCTCCTCTCCAGAATCACATTTCAATTAAGTGTGTTTTCTTCCCATCAGCGTATTTCTTCTTCCTCCTCTTCTTTTTCTTCTACTTCTTTTTCTTCCGGTTATTAATATTAATAAATCTGTGGATTTTGGTAAATTGAATACTATATGCAATATTCTTGTATCATAGTAATTCATAATATTTATAAAATTTTGTAGTAATATAGTATAATAAGATCAAAATTACTATTTATTCTTCTCTTAATAATAGGTATTGTGAGCTACTAAAGAATAAGTAATAATAATTGGATCGTAAGAGTATTATTATAATAATTATTAAAATAATACGTATGAGTCAATATTCTATTATGTGGAATATTAATCCTACTATTAAAATATGAGTAATCATCATATGTATCATCTTTTTTCTTCACTTCTCAAACTTACCTATCATAATTATTACCTCATCTTTTTTTAATCTTAATACTTATCTTTCATCTTTGTATCTGACTCTTATTCCTTTTCTTTTTCTTCTTCCTTCTCTTCCTTCCTTTTCCTTCTCTCCTTTTCCTTCTTCTTTCTCTTTCTTTTTTTCCTCTCCTTTTCTCCTCCTCTCTTCCTCTCCTCTTCCTCCTTTTCCTTTCTCTCTTCCTCTCCTCTCTTTCTTCCCCACTTCTTCTTTCCTCTTCCTCCTCTCCTCCTCCTTCTTCTCTCCTCTTCTCCTCCTTCTCTTCTTCTTCCTCTTCTTCTTTCTTTTTCTCCTTTCTTCCTCCTCTCCCTCCTCTTCTTCTTCTTCCTCCTCCTCCTCTTTTTCTTTTTCTTTTCCTCCTCCTCTTCTTCCTCTTCTTCCTCCTCTTTTTCTTATTCCTCTTCTTCCACTACCTCCTCCTCTTCTTCCCCACTTTTCTTTGTTAATCAAAACCATATAAATTGCAAGTATGAGTTCCTTTTGGTGTTTTATACTATATCTTTGCAAGAAACGAGTGTAAAACGAAACCAAGAGGGAAAGAAAAATCAGAGAAGAAATCAAGGTGCATGTAAACTGTAAAATGAATGCCAGCTGATACTTTCCTTGCCATGGTTTGGGACCCACCTACCTGCATGACCGCATTTCTGTGTACGAACCCACACGATCTCTTCGATCATCTGGAGAGGCCCCGCTCGTGCTCCCACCGCCATCGCAGGTGCGATTGGTGGGGATGAGGGAGAGGGCCTTCTCGGTGGTGGCCCCTCAACTCTGGCACTCACTCCCCAAGGATATCAGGCATGCCCCAATGCTGGCAGTCTTTAGGAGGAGCCTGAAAATGTGGTTGTTCCAGTGTGCCTTCCCAGAATAAGGAAACTCCCAGCAATATGTCCCTAAATGCACTTTATTAGGATTGTCTGCACACCCCATTCTTCTCCGAAAATTCGATCCTAGTTATATTTCACCTGGTCATGCTCAGCATTATTTTTAAAATTTTAACTATTACATTTGGCCCAGTCATAGGTTTTTAAACGTTGTTGTGCTATTGTTGATGTTTACTGCTTATTTTTTGTTTATGAGTTTTATTTTATTGTTTTGTATTACTGTTGTTGTTGTTTTTACTGATGTATTGTGGGCTCGGCCTCATGTAAGCCACACCGAGTCCCTTGGGGAGATGGTAGCGGGGTATAAATAAAGTTATTATTATTATTATTATTATTATTATTATTATTATTATTATGGTTCAATGCTGTGGGATCCTGGGAGCTGTCATTTCACAAAGCCTTTAGCCTTCCCTGCTTAAGTGGCTGAGAGGCTGTTAGGAATGGTGGGAGTTGGAGTCCAAAACACCTGGAGAGAAGGCCCAAGTTTGCCCATGCCTGCTCTAGAATCCTGCATTGTTTCCAATGTGCTAAAACAAGTTAGCATTGAGTTGTTATTTCCACCCCCTCTTTCTTCTTTTTTAAGGGAATTTTAGCCCATATTTCCATTGTTAATGTTGCTTTTCTTTTCAGAGGTGTGTGTTAGAAGTCGCAAGTTTGGGTTTGTTGTGATAACAAACACGTAACTTCCTTCTCACCCATGAGCCAATAGATTATGGCCTTTGATACAGCAAGAAACCTTTACATCTTCATGGGGCACATTGGGGGACATATCTCCATTTAGAAACAAAGTGAAATTGCAAATGGATCTGATCCCACCTGATGTCAGAAGCTAAGCAGGGTCAGCCCTGGTTGGCACTTGGATGGGAGACCACCAATGAATCCCAAGTGCTACAAACTCCATTTTGGAGAAAGGAATGGGCAAAGACGCTTCTGAGTATATCTGACCTAAGGAAACCCAATGAAATTCATGGAGTCACCATAGGTTAACACGAAGATACAAAATGTAAATAATATAACCCATGTTAATGAATTCCTTCTCCTCTAATGTACGAGGGGCATTCATTAAAGATTTCCCCTGACTCACTTCCTGTGGACTGAGAGCAATGAAACTTGGCCCAGTTCTGAGTCCTTCTCTCCATGGGTGCCACCTCGGGACACACATTTCTCCCATCTTTTTAAGCAACTGTAAACACCTCGCTTGTAGAAGTCGACAGGTTGCTCCAAAAGCCACACTGTGACTCTTTCATCTCATTGAATGTCTCCTTTGGTCTGTGCCCTTTCAAGGAACTAGAGGATTGCTCTGTATTCCATTGGGCCCATTATTGAAACTCACACCATTTCAGCACCTGTACAATCAAGACCATTATTGGTTCTGAGTTCTAAATTGGCATGGAACATAGAGAAACTTGTATCATCACACATGTGCACTTTCAGCATCCTGTGAAAAATAGGGCCAGGGAAAATCTTTAATGAACATCACTCATACATTAAAGTGCTCTTGTTGTGGTCTCTTAACCGTGCCCCAAAGTGGTTTCAAGATCCAAAAATGGAACAGTGGGAGACATCCCTCTATCCTTAGGGAGGAAATTAAAATATAGGAACTTGGTAACTTAGAAGAACAAGACAGCAATGGATTAAGTTATTTCTCCATAAGGATGGCTAGAGGACCAGAGCTTGGAAAAGTTACTAGAAACTCCAAAAATCCCTAAACTAGCAGGGCCAGTTGTAGGAAATCTGGAGAGCATATCCAAAACAATTAGTCAATTTAATACATCCAAAGTTTAAGGCTGCATATACACTAGAATGAATGCAGTTTGGCAGAGAAGGTTTTGTGTGTGTGTGTGTGTGTGTGTGTGTCAGGAGCAACTTGAGAAAATGCAAGTAGCTTCTAGTGTGAGAGAATTGGCTGTCTGCAAGGACGTTGCCCAGGGGACGACAGGATGTTTTGATATTTTACCATCCTTGTGGAAGACTTCTCTCATGTCCCCACATAGGGAGCTGGAGCTGACAGAGGGAGCTCATCCATGCTCTCCCTGGATTTGAACCTCTGAACTGTCAAGTCTTTAGTCCTGCCGGCACAAGGGTTTAACCTAATGCACCATCGGGGGCTCCTCTGGCAGAGAAGATGAAAGGCCTTATAAAACTACAACTCGCAGGATCCTATTACATTAAGCCATGGCTGGTCAAATGATATGAAACTTCATTCATTCTACAGTGTGGATACACACTTAGGCACTAATGGGCTTTCCAAATCATTGAATATATTTGGGGTCAGTCTTCAGCACATTGGACAGTTCTTTCCACCTGAAGCCTGGAAACTGATGTTAACGTGGAAGTTTGGCTTGTCCAAAAAAAGTAACTTTTCCATAGCTGCAATTTCAAGTGAGCCCCTCATATCTGAAGGTATTTGGATCCAAAATCTATATATTCTCAAGTCTGATTAGATTCATTAGTGCAGCAAAATGGCACAATCAATGGAAGTCATAGGGAAGAGGGAGCAAGCTTGTTTTCTGCTGCCCTGGAGACTAGGACACAATGGAACAATGACGTCAAACTACAGAAAAAGGAGATTCCACCTGAACATTAGGAAGAACTTCCTGACTGTGAGAGCTGTTCAGCAGTGGAACTCTCTGCCCCGGAGTGCGATGGGGATTCCTTCTTTGGAGACTTTGAAACAGAGGCTGGATGACCACCTGTAAAGGGTGCTTTGAATGTGATTTTCCTTCTTCTTGGCAAAATAGGGTTGGACTGGATGGCCCACGAGGTCTCTTCCAACTCTATGATTCTATGATTCTAAGGTTTGCTTTTTGGAGTTGTATATTATTTGGGGATATTGTCCGAGCTGTAGTTGGTTGATGCATGAGAGCCTCTGGGGCCCTTTCCATATTTGCATGGATCAGTTTCACCAAGGGATGCTAAATTCGACACTTGGCCGAAGTCTCCTTCGCATGACAATAGTTTCCCTGCCATTTTCCTCCTTCTCCTGCATTTACAACTGGAAGTAAAATGACAGTTTGATGGAGAAAGGGGCAATAAAAATACAGGGGGTGGAGATGACTGGCCAGGGAAAATCAGTGGGTCAAGAGGAAGAGGATAAAGCCCCCCTTTTGCAACCTGGTTTTCTTCCCTGCTATTCTTGAATGGGATTGGCACCATAGAGGCAATGGGGTGGGATGCAAGTGATGCAAGTGAGGCCTTCTCCACCCTTCCTTCCACTTATTTTGGCTCAGAGTTGATGGAAGTTGTCATAGGTGAAACCCAGAAAGGATTCACAACCCAACCAACACAGAAGCCATTGAGTACCATGTTTCTTTACAGATCCCAATGGGTTTTAAAGGAAACCAGCACAGCGCAGTGGGTCATGAGACAGGGTTCGAATCCCCACTCAGCCATCAAAATCCATTGACTCCCCTTGAGTGAGTCACATACTCCCCACTCCAGAAAATCCCCTGATAGGATTGCTATGTCATAAACAAGTTGCTCCAAGCAAGTTGCTCCAAGCAAACAAGTTGCTCCAAGGGCTCAAGAGTGTCCCCAATAATCCCACCAAACTAGAATACCCAGGATTCTGGTAGAGGTGGGACTCCAAACCTACGGTATGATTGCACACAATGCAAAAGTTTCCATTCTGGTTTGTAAAATCAGGAGGCACCCCTCTCTGAATGGCCAAGAGCTGTCAATGTTAGGTGAGTCCTGAGAAGAAATAGAAAGGTAAAGAATAAAAGAAGTAGATACGAATTAGAGAAGAGGGGGGGGGCTTTGATGTCCCCCCAGGCGGCAGAATCTCCCGCCTTCAAGCTGGTCTGAACCGCAGCAGGGAGTTCCGCAGTTCCGAAGAGCCAAGTTGGGTCTGACTGACGGAATGTGCCCCAGCGAGCAGCTCAATGCTAATCTCAAGGCTGCAAGAAACTTTTCTTTCACTTTCCCCTCTCCCTCTCTTTGTAACAAAGCCCCTAATAAAACACTTAAGATTTGAAACTTTAAATCCTTTCCGCTTGATACTTTGTGTCCTTTACTGACTGAAACTTTTCTAACATAAAATAAACCTTTTTCTGAGCTCCGGGGAACCGTGAGCTCACCGGGGATGCCTTCCCGGCCTCCCCGGGCCCCCAAATCTGCGTTAGTTAAAACCGTGGATACGGAGGTTTTCCTAATGGGCCCCCTTATCCGCCAAAACAACAACATGGCGGATCGGCCCCGTTTAAATTTCATATTTTTCTGCATTAAATTCTAAGACTAACTGCCATCTTGGTTTTCTCATTTTGGACTCCTGCACCCGGGAAATAATTGTTTTTGTTTAAATATTAAATCTGGCCGAGTCAACAGCTGATTGTCAAATTTCGCCGGCTTTTCCGGACTGCTTCATCCCGCTCACTGCCGCTCGCTCCCGCATGGCCCCCGCCGCCGGGGACCCACCGCCGTTGTCCAAGAAAGAGCCTCGGGAGAGGAGGGTTGGGCAGGGAGGCCCGATCCTCGGTTGGGAGCGCTAGTTTTACCAAGGACAGGGCGGTGGAACCCAGCTCCCCCTTCAGCTCCAGCTCCTGCTTCTAGGAAGAACCGATCTTCTGTTGGCCGGCCTGGACCATGGGCCGACCTCCACCTCCAAGCCCCTTCGCCCGGACTTTGGGATTTCCAGTTTTCCTTCCCTTTTTTTTTATGAAATAAATAAAGATATTTTCTTACTGTAATGAACTGGGGTGGGATGGATTGTGGGTTGTAAAAATATGAAATGCCTGTAAGTTAGTGATGCCTATGCCTTATGATTATGATATATGTAACCCTTATGAATTCCTCTGTATCCTCACCCCTTGACCCTCGCCCCACAAAAACCGGCGTGACCAGGAACTGCCTGAGGAAAGAGCCCCAGCCTCTTCCTCAATCACCCATTGATTGACTCATCAGCACGGACAATGCTGCTGATCCCCAACCCTAGCCCTCGGAGCAAGGCCAGCAAGGGAAGGGGGGTCAGCAGAGCCTCGGAAAAAGAGACTGATTAATTCACCCAGATATTGTTGACCCTCCGGGTGGTCCGATATCGATCTAGCCCATTCAAATCACTCGCCAGACCCATCAAGGACAGGAAAGCTCTTTGTTTACCAAATATCACCCTTTTCCCGCCCAAGACAAAGCCCGCATTCCAGCGGGCAGGAAATCCAAATCCCATCATCTTTCCCCTTTGTCTGCGGCCGTCCCGCCCTCCTCGCTCCTGATTGGTCCAAACTCAGAAGCGAGCGGAGGGTGCCCATTGGCCCTCCCAAGGCGCAGGAACGTTCGGATTGGCTGAAAGCCGAGGCGGGTCGCCAAGCCTCCTCCCAGCTGTTCCAGCCTCAGCCAATCAGCGTCAAGCCGGCCGGCAAGGGGCGGCGGGAGTTTCAAACTGCTTTCTTTTGTCCTGTACTGTATAAAAATGCCTGAAATCTTTGTATCTGTATGCTTGTAGAGGAACTATCCCTACAATTGCATCCGACTCAGCTGAATCGCAAATAAACCTCGATCGCTGGACTTCTTCCGCCTCTGGTGAGCTGATTTCATATTAAAAATATTCCTGCGCTCTTGGATTGGCTTCCGGAAAAATCTCACCAAGGTATCCAGGACTCTCTTTGGTGTAGTCCTAGGGCTCTCCCCCCTTGGAGAGACCCCCCAAAAGAGCTCGATATCAGAAGCAACTAAGGAAGGAAGGAAGAAAAGAAAGAAAGAATAAAAGAAGGAAGGAAGGAAGGAAGGGAAGAAGAAGAAGGAGGAAGGAAGGAAGGAAGGAAAGGAAAGGAAAGAAGAAAGGAGGAGAAGGAAGGAGGAAGGAAGGAAGGAAGGAAAAGGAAGAGAAAGAAAGAAAAAAGAAATAAAGAAGAAAGAGGAAAAGGAAACAAAGGTGAGAGTGGAAGTATGGGGGAAAGAAAGAAAAGAAGGACAGAAAGGAAGAAAAGGGAAAATATGAGGGAAAGAAAGTTAAGAAAGAAAGAAAAGGTGAAAGTGAAGGAAAAGGAAGAAGAGGACTGGAAAGAAAAAGAACACAGAAGAAAGAAAGAAAAGAACGAACGAAAAGAATGAACGAACGAAAATAATGAAAAAATAAATATTCCTTGTCCTAATTCAGGAATTCATGAATTGAAAATAATATAAAGAAATAAACAAATAACGAAAAGAAAACGATTATTCCTTAAGTAATAAAACCATGTACATTAGGGTAAAGAAACTAAATAAACGAGGTCAGTGAATGAATAATTAAAAAGTACGTGTATGACATAATTAATTTAAATTAAATTAAGAAAATTAAAGAATAAAATATCATCAGTCCTTATAACTTTGAATTAATTAAAATTAAATTAAAACAAAGAATACCTCATCAATAACTAAATCATAAATCGAAAAATAATAATAACTAAATAAATAAATAGGCATTCAAATGAATACTACGGCAATTGGTAATACTTACTTAATTCTTAAGTTCATTAATTACTCTCCTTCCATACTTACTTCTAAATTATTTAATTTCATAATTTAATTAAATCACGTATAACTAATTAATAAATTATTCTTCATTCATTAATTCATTAATTCCTTCATTCAGAGACTCACCAAAGAAAAAGGAAAGAAAGAAAGAAAGAAAGAAAGAAAGAAAGAAAGAAAGAAAGAAAGGCTGTGCCACATCCCAGTGTCAAATCAAGGAGGCATCTAAATAAAATTTGACATCAGGTAAGGCCTTTTAATTATCCAATTATTCTGTTTCAAGTGGCAGCCGCGGGTTTTCTTTCCCCCCTTAGAAGGGTAAAAGCCATAATGTTCTCGTTTCATCTTGGTTGACATCAAATCAAGGATCAAAGCCTCATTATTTTGAGCCACCAGTTTTTATTCTCGTCCCTTCTGCCCCATTTAAGTTAGTTCCTTTGTCTCCATTTCTCAATCGCGAGTTTGATCGCCTTCGCACTTTCTATCTGAGAATGATCCAAAACCTCAGAAATGCCAGGCTGAAGGCAATTTGCTTGCAAAATGCCCACCATTTTCCAAATGTTACAGGTGAAAATAGAGAGAGGTGCATAAATAGGTATAGAAATCAAGGGATGGAGAAGAGTATGCCCACACTATATAATTAATGCAGTTTTTTACCACTTTATCAGCTGTGCTCAATCCTGGGTGTTGTGATTTGGTGAGGCATCAGCACTCTTTGGCAGATAAGGTTAAAGTCATTGTGAAACTACAAATCCCAGTATTCCATAGGCTTGACTCACTGCAATTAAAGTGGTGTCAAACTGCATTTATTCTACGGTATAGACCAGGCATGGGCAAACTTGGGCCCTCCAGGTGTTTTGGACTCCAACTCCCACAATTCCTAACAGCCTACCGGCTGTTAGGGATTGTGGGAGTTGGAGTCCAAAACACCTGGAGGGCCCAAGTTTGTCCATGCCTGGTATAGATGCACCTTTTATTCATCTACCCATCTCTATACCTATTTGGCAAAAAACGATGTTGCCTCACCAAAATACATAACATTAGTGGTGTCAAACTACATTACTTTTGCAATGTGGATTCAGATGTGGAAGGGAAATATACTCCGGAGCAGGATTCTAGTCAACACTGTATTTAGCATCCCTAGCAAGGACTTATTCCAAACTTGAGGGGGTTAATCCATTGCAGTAAAACCAACAGACGTTCTTATGAGCCCTTGATGACCACTTCAGCTTGATGCCAAGGAAAACTTGTTCGTCTTTGAGAGTCCGTAAAGCCTTATCAGAGTCTGTTGACAAAGGGAAGGGTTTCTCCCCTCCACTTCTAACCCTCTCCTGCTTCCACACAAACAAATGCCCCTTCCTTCTGGTTCCTGAATAACCCATCATCCTGCCTGAAGGACTTCCGACCTTGCCTTGTCAAAGACCCTCAAAAGGCGTGGAATCCGAGCTCATGTTCTCCTGGCTTGGAGGCCTCCTTTGCAATGGAGAGATCCATTGGAAGTTGGGAGGAGCTCCCATCTGGAGTGTTTGCTCTCCCTCCTCATTTGGTGTCATCTGCAAACTTGATCAGCATACCTTCTATACGTTCATCCAAGTCATTAATAAAGATGTTGAATGGTGCTCGGACAAGGACCGAACCCTCTTCATGGCACTCCACTAGTAATTTCTTTCCAGGATGAAGAAGAGGAACAATTGGAGAGAAGCACCCTTTGGGTTCGGTCGCTTAACCAATTACAGATCCACTTAATAGTAGTATTGCTTGGCCCATGTTGCACTAGTTTGCTTGCAAGAAGATCATGGGTGTTGTGAGTCAACTGGAACCACAGACACAGACTGATAGTGTTGTGACTCAGATGGGGTCTCAGAGTGACTCTGATGAAGATGATGGGATTCAGGTTCACAATCAGGTTCAAAATGTCCCTGTTATAGACAATGAGGAACAGGGTGTGCAGGGGCAGCTCAACCCATTACGCAAAGTATTTGCAGTATAGTTGATTTTGCCCAGGGGCACTCTTGAGGTGCTCTTGGGGGGAAATAGACCTTGACATATGCGAGTTGTAGTTACTGGGATGTATAGTTCACCTACAATCAAAGAGCATTCTGAACTCCACCAATGATGGAATTGAACCAAATATGGCACACAGAACTCCCACGACGAACAGAATATATATATATCAATGATTGGTTGGGGGGGGAATACTGTTTGCTTACCGTTGAAAATTACCTAGGGCCACCCTGTGCAAGTTCAGTTTCCCACAGCAGGGAATTATGTTTTCGATACTGAAACTAGCCGGGTGCAAATTGACTCAGAAAAGGAGGACAGTTATCAGCCTGATAGTAGGCAGGAAGGCAACCAGACTGACACTAACCGTTTGGAATTCAGAGTTCAAAGGAGTGTGAGAATAGCCAACAAGAAGGAGGTCAGAGGCCAAAGGAAAGTTTTCATGTATTGCAAAGGGTATTAAGCAGTGTGTTTGAAAACAAACCTTTGTCAAAGCAACTTTTCACTCAACCAAGCAGCTTGTGCTTGTTTGCCTGGATTATCTTACAGTTCTTGTGTCCATGGTCTTGGGATTTTGTCATGTTCTCATGGGACTTTGTTTCATTGGTGCCTCTTGGAATCCTGCTTTATAGTGCTATGTTTTATTGATCTTTGGAACATTGCTTGCTTTTTAAACTTTTCATCTTTTACTTTTTAATAAACTACAAAGACTTCTGTCTGTGTGCAGTTCTAGTGATTTCATCAAGGTGAATCTACTCTGAGGTGCAACAATGGGTGACTCTGCCCAAGGTCTTACTGAAACCAAGGTATGCTCCATCCACAGCACTCCTTGCATCTACCAAGCTTGTAACTCTATTGAAAAAAGATACAAGATTAGTTTGACATGACTGGTGTTTGAGAACTCCATGTTGACTTTGAGTATTCAAAGCATTTCTTTCTAAGTGATTGCAGTTTGCTATTGTACTCCAGAACAATAATAATTATTTTTTTGATCAGTCATATGACCATTTCAAAATAGAACACGAGTAAAAAACAAGGCAACAAGGTGAAGACAGGAGCCGACCTTCTATTTATAGTCAGAATCTTATTTTCCTGGTTCTTCTTTCAGGAAATCTGCTCTTTTCTTAATAGCTTTCGGAATAAAAAGGCTTACTCTGATTATGCTGGATCTTTCCTGCCCTTGCAAGAGGGATGTCAGAACAAGATTCCCTCTGACTCTCAACACCACAAAGTTGAGTTAAAATAGCAAGCAGTTTATTGAATATAGTAACAGCGGTATATAAGCAAAGTAAATAAATAAATAAATAAATAAATAAAAGCCAAAGCAATAAAAGTAATCCACAGTAAAAAGGCAAATCCAATTGATTAGGAAGTAAAAAGAGCAATAAATCCTCAGAGATACTGTCAAAGGCAAAAACAACAGCAAAGACACTTAAACAGGAATCAAACAAAGACCAAGGTCCAGGAACATGGCATGGATAACTATTCATGAATCCAACGTTGCTTCATCTAAAGCTAGACTCCGTACCTGGCATTATATATCTACTTTGTTTCCGAAACAGCTATGAATGGATTTTTCCTTAGTTTTGGTTTCTCTACTAGCTTCTGCTCTAATCTGGCTGAGCACCTTAGTTCCTGATTTGTTTGTCTCTGCTGGCTAAAAGCTCTTCGTCTGCTCAGGGCTTCATTAAAATCTGCACCTGGAGATAACTGACCCTGGGACTGAAGCTCAGAGTTTCTCCCAGGCTCAAGACCTTGAGATTCCCTTTGCAGCATCACAGGCCTGTCTTAAGCAATCAACTGAACTGCATTCAGGCCCCACATTCCTAAAACTTGGCCCAGGAAACAGATCATCCGCATTCTCTTCAGGAACATCTTTATGAACAGCATCTGCATTCCCATCACAGGAATCAATTTAAACATATTGTCATTTCTATCATCCAAAGCAACCTGATCATTGTCATGTATCATGTTCTGCAGTTTGTGGTGGTTGGTGGTGGTAGGCCTAGCAGTTGCTGATGGAAGATTAATGTAAGTCTTAGTTCTAAAGTGTTGAGTAATCTGTAGGTAAGAGTTAATGGGTGAAAGCAATTAAGGATGGAGGAATGCAAGAGAAAGGTTGCAGCTGGGTGTTTCTGGATATAAGGAGTTAGCCTTGGGACTGATCTTTGCGGAGAAAAGTATTTGTTTTATTTTGGTGGTAGATGCTGCTGGTTTCCCCCCAGGTTTGTGGATTTTCTGTATCCTGACCTGTCTCCTGAACCCTTGGAACCTTGAATCTCTGGACTGGCTTTTGACTATGGTGTAGACTGGACTTTGCTCACTGAACTCTCTATGTTTGACCTCTGGACTGGATCTTTTGACTATGGTGTTATTTTGAACTTGCAACAGTGTTTGCTGTCAGTTATTGTCTTATATTCTGTGGCTGAGTGCTATCTTTATGCTTTGGACTATTAAAACAGCCAGAAAGTAAGTACTGTTTTAATTAAACTGTTTGATTCAAACTGGGTGTTTGTTTGGTTCATCTCTACCTGAATAAGGCAGAGCCCTGGCATCGTAACAATCATTAGACACAACATTGTCATTCCCATCATCCAAAGCAACCTGATCATTAGACACAATCACAGGCTGAACAGGCTGACATACAACAGCTGCCTCCTTAATGATCTACTCCAGAATCTTTCCTGGTGTTGATGTCAGGCTAACTGGACATTGGTTATTGTTTGGGTCCTCTTTTTTTCCCTTCTTGAAGATCGGGACAACATTACCTCTCTCCATACTGCTGGGACTTCTGTTTTCTTTTTCTTTTTGCCTTGCCTTCTTTCTGAAACCTGCATTACTCCTTTATGGTGTGTATCTATGTGTATATTCCAGACTTCATTGCAGCAAACACCTGTATTGCCACCAAAAGGCCTTTGCTTACACAATTTGCCTCTCTCCCGTTCTTGATCACACCTGTCTAGCTTGAGGCGATATTGAAATACTCCCATCGCTGGCAGTCATCGTTTTCTTTTGCTGGCTCTGGGAGTGCGACTGGAAGCCCAAGGCCTCTGGAGGAATGCTAAAAGCCTTGATTGGTTCGTAATGAAAACCTGGCTGACATTTCAAGGCAACGAGGTCAGGATCCTTCCCTTACGTTGCAGCTGGGCCAGCAGAGGAGAGAGCACCTGTTTACAAGGCATTGTTCCTAAGCATTCCCGCAGAATCTCACAAACATTTTGGTGCTACAAGTTGAGTGCCAGGGTACGTCTACACTGCAGAATTAATGCAAGTCTGATACAACTTGAACTGCCATGGCTCAATGCTATGGAATCAAGGGAAATTGGTAAACAGACCTGAGATATGGCAATTGAAGTGATGTCAAACTGCATTCATTCTATAATGTAAATGCACTCTCAGAAATCCTACCAGTTCAAAATGGGAAGAGTAGATTAATTGCATATTTTGCAAATTACTTCCGTTTTCAGAATGCCGAAGATTAAAAGGGTCCATCCTGAAAAGCCTCTCCAGCGTGGCATAATAATTGGAACATGGGACTGCAACGCTGGAGAGCAGAGTACATCTACACAATAGAATGAGTGCATTTGGACACTACTTTAATGCACCATTTAAAAATACAACTCCTATAGTTCAATAGCCTCTAGCCCAGTGTTTCTCAACCTGGGGGTCGGGACCCCTGTGGGGGTCGCGGGGGGTTGTCAGAGGGGTCGCCAAAGACCATCAGAAAACATAGTATTTTCTGTTGATCATGGGGGTTCTGTGTGGGAAGTTTGGTCCAATTCTATCGTTGTTGGTGTTCAGAATGTTATTTTATTGTAGGTGAACTATAAATCCCAGCAACGACAACTCCCAAATGTTAAGGTCTATTTTTCTCAAACTCCTCCAAACTCAACATGCTCAAATGTGAACACTGGTGGAGTTTGTGGAAAATAGACCTTGACATTTGGGAGTTGTAGTTGCTGGGATTTATAGTTCACCTACAACCAAAGAGCATTCTGAATCCCACCAACGAAAGAATTGGGCCAAACTTCCAACACAGAACCCCCATGACCAACAGAAAATACCCTCTGACACCCACTTGCAACCCCCTCCAGGGGTCCCGACCCCCAAGTTGAGAAGCGCTGGCTTAAAGCATAAGACACGATCTTGAAGTTTATATATACCCATAGTGGGCCTCCGGTATCCACTGGAGTTTGGTTCCAGAACATCCTGTGGAAACCAAAATCCATGGGTGCTAAAGTTTTTGGAATTTTGTTTTTGGAAATCTATGGATTTTTGCAGAGTCCATACTTGGAATCTGTCATTGACTTTTCAATTCAGGCTTTGATGGCATTGGTTCTACTGGCTTGTTGTTGTTGATGATGATGTTGTTGTTTGAAACACAAGATGAGTCCACAGCAAACAAGATCACTCTGCTGGCTGTTGTATTGAACCACACATCAGACGCTTCCCAAGTGTCTAGGACTGTATGCTGTATCGGCGTATCATGTGTCCTTTTGCAGATGACAGGTGGTAATTTTGTCAGCGCTTATTGTGTTTAAGTGCAGGTCAAGGTCTTGAGGCACTGCACCCAGTGTGCTGATCACCACTGGACCACCTTGACTGGTTTGTGCCAGAGTGTTTGCAGTTTGATCTTTAAGTCCTCATATTGTGTCAGCTTTTCCAGTTGTTTCTCTTCAATCCTTGTTATTATTATCAATTAAGAAATTACATGTACAACCCAGGAACAAAAACCATGTTGGGTTGTTGTAGGTTTTTTTCGGGCTATATAGCCATGGTCTAGAGACATTCTTTCCTGACGTTTCGCCTGCATCTATGGCAAGCATCCTCAGAGGTAGTGAGGTCTGTTGGAACTATGCAAAAGGGTTTATATATCTATGAAATGACCAGGGTGAGACAAAGGACTCTTGTCTGCTGGAGTTAGGTGTGAATGTTTCAACTGACCACCTTGATTAGCATATAATGGCCTGACAGTGCCTGGAGTAAACTTTTGTTGAGAGGTAATTAGATGTCCTTGTTTGTTTCCTCTCTGTTGTTGTGCTGTTGTAAATGTAGAGTTTTTTAATACTGGTAGCCAGATTCTGTTCATTTTCATGGTTTCCTCCTTTCTGTTGAAATTGTCCACATGCTTGTGGATTTCAATGGCTTCTCTGTGTAGTCTGACATGGTGGTTGTGAGAGTGGTCCAGCATTTCTGTCTTCTGAAATACTAGACTGTGTCCAGGTTGGTTCCTCAGGTGCTCTGCTATGGCTGACTTCTCTGTTTGAAGTAGTCTGCAGTGCCTTTCATGTCCCTTGATTCGAGTTTGGGCAATGCTGCATTTGGTGGTCTCTATGTAGACTTGTCCACAGCTGCACGGTACACGGTAGACTCCTGATACATAAACCGTGTTACATATTGTTATATACAATTGCACTATCAAGGCATGCTTTTTGGAATGTTATCTTTTTGGAAGCCATGGCTGGTTGAATTCATGGTTGCAGCATCCGTGGATACGGAAGAATGGCTGTAACCAATTTGCCACCTTTGCTCTGCCAGGTATCCCAGGTTGCCTATCGCATGCCTTTCGCTACACACACACCAGCTGTATCTGCTTGTTGAAGGACAGATGCCGATGCTCCTGGGGTCACGTCACGTTTGCTCCGCTTGTCATCACTCAAGGACGCCTGGAGACGCCTTGCGCCCAAATTTAATCACCAGCCGAGTTGTAGCTCTGCACGTGGCCCAGCTTCCCCTCTCCATTGAGAAACCCAGAGAAAGGTAAAGCGAGAGTGCAAGAAACACAAGGACCTGCCAAGCTGAAAATGGGCGAGATGAGGAAGAAACAATGGGTGGGTCATGACAGATGGGCGATAAGCATCTGCCGGGCTGGTGGAGGTCTCCTGCCGCCGCTGGCTTCATAAGCCAAGCCCAGCTGTGGGCTGGCCTGGTTCACGGCGATGAAAAACCACATCAACAAGGGCTTTACGAAGAAGAAGCCAAGTGATGGTTGGCATGCTACCAGGTGAGGCTACATCCAATTTGGACTCCCAAAACAAGCCTCCAAAACATGCCTCCCAGCTGTGACCTCTTCTAAGAATGCAGGCATCAAAATTAATTAAGGATATAATGGAAGAAGGGAGGAAAAATAAAATACAAAATGGAAAGGCAACTCAAATGATTACATAGCCTTGGGTCACAAAGGAATAAAGTCCCCCTCTTTTCCTAAAGTGATGTCAAACTCGTATTTACTAGAGTCTAATGCACCATCGAATCTAATGCGCACCTCAATTTTCAAAACCCTGAAACCAAAATAAACCCTATTTGCTGACAAATGTTATGTGCAGCAGCAAAAGGTGCACTCTTTTTATTATGGCCATTACGGTTGCGGCCTCATAGAATCATAGAATTAAAGAATCAAAGAGTTGGAAGAGACCTCATGGGCCATCCAGTCCAACCCCCTGCCAAGAAGCAGGAATATTGCATTCAAATCACCCCTGACAGATGGCCATCCAGCCTCTGTTTAAAAACTTCCAAAGAAGGAGCCTCCTCCACACTCCAGGGCAGAGAGTTCCACTGCTGAACGGCTCTCACTGTCAGGAAGTTCTTCCTCATGTTCAGATGGAATCTCCTTTCTTGTAGTTTGGAGCCATTGTTCCATTGCGTTGTAGTCTCCAGGGAAGCAGTAAACAAGCTTGCTCCCTCCTCCCTGTGGCTTCCTCTCACATATTTATACATGGCTATCATATCTCCTCTCAGCCTTCTCTTCTTCAGGCTAAACATGCCCAGCTCTTTAAGCTGCAGCCTCCTGAGAATCCCATCTGTAAACACAAAAGTGTTACAGCACCAAAGATTCTAGCATTCGAAAATAAAACTTTGGAGTGCATCTATGCTGTAGAACAGACATGAGCAGACTTCGGTCCTCCTGGTGTTTTGGACTTCAACTCCCACAATTCCTAACAGCCTCGGGCCCCTTCCTTTCCCCCCTCAGCCACGTAATGTAAATATCTGATAGGCAGGATGTGTTTTCATTCACTGGACCAAATTTGGCACAAATACCTAACATTAAGAACCTTAGATATGCAGATGACACCACTTTGATGGCCAAAAGCGAGGAGGAGCTGAGGAGCCTTCTAATCAAGGTGAAAGAAGAAAGCGCAAAAGCTGGGCGGCAGCTAAACATAAAAAAAACCAAGATTATGGCAACAAGAATGATTGACAACTGGTAAATAGAGGGAGAAAACATGGAGACAGTGACAGACTTTGTATTTCTAGGCGGGAAGATGACTGCAGATGCAGACTGTGGCCAGGAAATCAGAAGACGCTTCCTTCTTGGGAGGAGAGCAATGACCAATCTTGATAAAATAGTGAAGAGTAGAGACATCACACTGGCAACAAAGATCCGCATAGTCAAAGCCATGGTATTCCCTGTAGTCACCTACAGATGTGAGACTATAAGGAAGGCTGAGCGAAGGAAGAGAGATGCTTTTGAACTGTGGTGCTGGAGGAAAGTGCTGAGGGTGCCTTGGACCGCAAGAAGATCCAACCAGTCCAAACTCCAGGAAATAAAGCCTGACTGCTTACTGGAGGGAAGGATATTAGAGGCAAAGATGAAGTACTTTGGCCACATCATGAGAAGAAAGGAAAGCTTAGAGAAGAGAATGATGCTGGGGAAAATTGAAGGAAAAAGGAAGAGGGGCCGACCAAGGGAAAGATGGATGGATGGTGTGAAGGAGTCGTTAAACTGCTGCCACCAATTGTAACGATGACCGTTTTAATGCCACCGAATGCCACCAATTGTGAAGGTGCGCGTGGTAAGCACCCACTGCCACCTTATCTATGAGGGAAGCCAGGCAACGATGCTTTATTCACTTGATAGCGTAGCGTTTACTTTCTTGGCTTGACTTTATTATTGTAGGCTGTTCAACTTAGGAGCAACTGTATCAGGCAAGGCTTGAGGAAAACAGTAACAAGTTTATTTTAACAGGAGTATAACAATGTTTAACTGTTTCTTCAAAAGAGGCACAAATCTTGATGGTTACAATAGTAATGTTTCATGAGTAAATCTCAGGCACAGTCTTCAAGAAGTTTCTTTAAGCAGATGTAACCCTTCTGGACAACTGCCCTAATATAACAACTAAGCTAAAAGGCTTATTTTAACAGAATTCCCTATAGCACACTGGCTACAGACACATTCCCTGAATCTCCACCTAGAGACTCAGTGTTCTCTCAGTAGCTCTCCGGCCACTGACTAATTCCCTGTTTCTCCCACCAGAGAAATCAGTCTCTTCCTGTAGCTCACCGGCCACAGACTGCCACTTTCAAAAAGCTGCGCCGTGAAGTGATAGTTGGCTCCGCCCCCGTTGCTATGGCAACTCAGCTCAAGCCACTAGCCACCATCTCTAACAAAATATAATCTCCCATACTTACCATCCCTAAACCACTGTCCAAACTACACATAACCAAAGAATAAAACTTACACATCGTCACAGATGGTATCCTTGAAGTGACTGGCTTGACCTTGAAGGAGCTGGGGGTGGTGACAGCTGATAGGGCTGTCGTAGGCTGGTCCATGAGGTCACAAAGAGTCGGAAACAACTGAACGAATGAACAACAAACAACCCAACACACCCAAATTTGAATAGTGGTGGGGTTGCGGGGAGGGGGGGATTGATTTCATCATTTGGGAGTTGTAGTTCACCTACAATCAAAAAGCATTCTAGACTCCACAAAGGTTTGAATTGAACCAAACTTGGCACACAGAACTCCTGTGACCAACAGAAAATACTGGAAAGGTGTAGTGGGCATTGATCTTGAGATTTGGAGTTGTAGTTCACCTACATCCAGAGATGTAGACTCAAACAATGAGATGTGGACTCAAACAATGATCTGGACCAAGGATACTCAATATGCCAAATGTGAACACTGATGGAGTTTGGGGAAAATGGACCTTGACATTTGGGAATTGTAGTTGCTGGGATTTATAGTTCACCTTCAATCAAAAAGCATTCTGAATCCTGCCAATGATGGAATTGAACCAAACTTCCCGCACAAAACCTGCATGACCAATAGAAAATACCTGACTCGACCCCCAGGTTGAGAAATCCTGGGCAAGCCTAGTAATAAAAAAATTAAAACTAAAACTACCGTAAACCCATAGCTTTGAGACATGGTAGTTAAAGCAGTGTCAAACTGCATTCATTCTTCACTGTGGATGCACCAGGAAAGTGAAGTCATTTAAAAGTGTTTGGTTGTATCCATAGTTTCAGATAATCATGGTTTAGATTGGATTGTTTCTCCTGCAGAAAAAGGGGATTGTACTGTATTGTAAATCCATTTCCTATTATTGTTAATTGCTGAACGAGATGCCAAGAAGGCTAGTACGAATGCATTGGAGGTTTCTGTTCAAAAGGCGTCTTTCACCAAGTGGATTGTGCTCTTGCCATTCCTGAATGACTCCGCAGCAGAAGTGGTAAAACCTCTGCAGACTTGGCCAGGGCATGGATTTCAAGCCCTGCCAGAAAGTCCTCTTGGGAGCCATAGATCTGCAGGTATAATCCACGATTTTATTGCATTGTATCCTAATCCAAGGCAGTGACAAAGGCCCAGCGTGCCAAGGCAACGAATCCCATCAATTAACAATTACAATGTTCCCTTTGTCAGCCTCCCTGTGCTCCTGGAATATGCTCTTCTGCATCCGCACATCGGCGTCTAATTGCATAATTTCCCCTAATGATGATACACCATTTTATCGTATAATTTCTTAGTCGATCCCGAACGGCAATTATCCTAAGAACATAAGAGGCCCAGCGGATTAGATCAAAGGCCCATCGAGGCAAGCGTCTTGTTTCCCACAGTAGCCAACCAGGTGACGGTGGGAATTATTATTATTATTATTATTATTATTATTATTATTATTATTTGCCACATTTCTTTCTTAAATGAGCCTCAAAGCAGCTAATGCACAAGCTAGATGGGAACACAACAATGCTCTTCCAGACTGCAGCCAGGAAATCAGAAGATGTTTACTTCATAGAATCATAGAATCATAGAATCAAAGAGTTGGAAGAGACCTCATGGGCCATCCAGTCCAACCCCCTGCCAAGAAGCAGGAATATTGCATTCAAACCGCCCCTGACAAATGGCCATCCAGCCTCTGCTTAAAAGCTTCCAAAGAAGGAGCCTCCACCACACTCCGGGGCAGAGAAGTTCCACTGCTGAACGGCTCTCACAGTCAGGAAGTTCTTCCTAATGTTCAGATGGAATCTCCTCTCTTATAGTTTCTTAGGAGTAATGGCCAATCTCAATAAAATAGCTAAGAGTATAGACTCACTGGCAACGAAGACCCACATAGTTAAAGAAATAGTATTCCCCATGGTAACCTATGGATTATGGCAACAAGAATGATTGACAACTGGAAAATAGAGGGAGAAACCGTGGAGGCCGTGACAGACTTTGTATTTCTAGGTGCAAAGATTACTGCAAATGCAGACTGTGGCCAGGAAATCAGAAGACGCTTACTTCTTGGGAGGAGAGCAATGTCCAATCTCGATAAAATAGTAAAGAGTAGAGACATCAGACTGGCAACAAAGATCCGCCTAGTCAAAGCCATGGTATTCCCTGTAGTAACCTACGGATGTGAGAGCTGGACCTTAGGGAAGGCTGAGCGAAGGAAGACCGATGCTTTTGAGCTGTGGTGTTGGAGGAAAGTTCTGAGAGTGCCTTGGACTGCGAGAAGATCCAACCAGTCCATCCTCCAGGAAATAAAGCCCGACTGCTCACTGGAGGGAAGAATACTAGAGGCAAAGATGAAGTACTTTGGCCACATCATGAGAGACAGGAAAGCTTAGAAAAGACAATGATGCTGGGGAAAATGGAAGAAAAAAGGAAGAGGGGCCGACCAAGGGCAAGATGGATGGATAGTATCCTTGAAGTGACTGGCTTGACTCTGAAGGAGCTGGGGGTGGTGACAGCTGACAGGGAGCTCTGGTGTGGGCTGGTCCATGAGGTCACGAAGAGTCGGAGACGACTGAACGAATGAACAACAAACAACAACCTATGGATGCGAGAGCTGGACCAGAAGGAAGTCTGAGCGAAGGAAGAGAGATGCTTTTAAACTGTGGTGCTGGAGGAAAATTCTGAGAGTGCCTTGGACCACAAGAAGATCCAACCAGTCCATCCTCCAGGAAATAAAGCCCGATTGCTCATTACTTACTTACTTACTTAGGCGATTGTGCTCTTGCCATTCCTGAGGATAGTCCGAGGATAATGGTCCTCCAAGTGTAGTATCCTGGCGGTGAGTCCGTCGGTGACTGTGGAGACCAATTCTTGATCTGCATGTTTTCCAGGTGGAAGGCGGTCCCAGTCGGGGTTGGCTTGATGCACCTTCCTCTTGGCACGTTTTTCTCTTTCGCCCTCCATTCATGGCTCTTTAAATACTGCAGCACTGCTGGTTACAGATGACCTCCAGCTGGAGTCAAGGGCCAGGCCTTCCCAGTTCTCAGTGTCTATGCCAAAAATTTTAAGGTTGGCTTTGAGCCTGTCTTTGAATCTCTTTTCCTGCCCACCAACATTCTGATTTCCTGGGTTGTTGTAGGTTTTTTTGGGCTATATGGCCATGGTCTAGAGGCATTCTCTCCTGACGTTTCGCCTGCATCTATGGCAAGCATCCTCAGAGGTAGTGAGGTCTGTTGGAACTAGGGAAGTGGGTAGTTGTGAATGTTTCAACTGACCACCTTGATTAGCATATAATGGCCTGACAGTGCCTGGAGCAAACTTTTGTTGAGAGGTGATTAGATGTCCTTGTTTGTTTCCTCTCTGTTGTTGTGCTGTTGTAATTTTAGAGTTTTTTAATACTGGTAGCCAGATTTTGTTCATTTTCATGGTTTCCTCCTTTCTGTTGAAATTATCCACATGCTTGTGGATTTCAATGGCTTCTCTGTGTAGTCTGACATGGTGGTTGTGAGAGTGGTCCAGCATTTCTGTGTTCTCAAATAAAATGCTGTGTCCAGGTTGGTTCATCAGGTGCTCTGCTATGGCTGACTTCTCTGGTTGAAGTAGTCTGCAGTGCCTTTCATGTTCTCTGATTAGTGTTTGGGCACTGCGTTTGGTAGATGGTGGTCAGGCATCCGGACAACGTGGCCCGTCCAGTGGAGTTGATGGCGGAGGACCATCGCTTCAATGCTGGTGGTCTTTGCTTCTTCCAGCACGCTGACATTTGTCCGCCTGTCTTCCCAAGAACTTTGCAGGATTTTCCGGAGGCAGTGTGATGGAATCATTCCAGGAGTTGCATGTGATGTCTGTAGACTGTCCACGTCTCGCAGGCATAGAGCAGGGTTGGGAGGACAAAAGCTTTATAAACAAGCACCTTGGTATACCTATGGATGTCCCAGTCTTCAAACACTCTCTACTTCATTTGGAAAAATGCTGCACTCGCAGAGCTCAGGTGGTGTTGAATTTCAGTGTCGATGTTGACTTTTGTGGAGAGGTGCTTGCCAAGGTAGCGGAAATGGTCAACATTTTCTAATGTTACACAATTAAGCTGTATTTCTGGCATTGGAGAGGGATTGGTCGGTGACTGCTGAAAGAGCACTTTGGTTTTGTCGATGTTTAATGACAGGCCGAGCTTCTCGTATGCTTCTGCTTGTAGGTCTTCTTCTGAATGCACACAGATGACATTGTCATCAGCATACTGGAGTTCTATAATGGATGTTGTTGTAACGTTGGTTTTGGCTTTCAATCTGCTGAGGTTAAATAGCTTGCCATCTGTCCGATAGATGATTTCCACTCCGGTGGGAAGCTTCCCATCAACAAGATGAAGTATCATAGCGATGAAGATGGAGAATAAGGTTGGGGCAATAACACAACCCTGTTTGACACCTTAAATGGGTCACTTTGGGAGCCATTGCTGACCAAGATTGTTGCCATCATGTCATCATGGAGGAGCCACAGGATGTTCACAAATTTGTTAGGGCACCCGATTTTCTGGAGGATGGTCCAGAGAACGCTGCGATTCACTGTGTCGAATGCCTCTGCAAGGTTAATGATTGCTCATTGGAGGGAAGGGGATTAGAGGCAAAGATGAAGTCCTTTGGCCACATCATGAGAAGACAGGAAAGCTTAGAGAAGACAGTGATGCTGGGGGAAAGGAAAGGAAAAAGGAAGGGCAAGATGGATTGATGTCATCCTTGAAGTGACTGGCTTGACCTTGAAGGAGATGGGGGTGGCCACGGCCAACAAGGAGCCCTGGTGTGGGCTGGTCCAGAAGGTCACGAAGAGTCGGAAGCGACTGAATGAATAAACTGCAAATACTTGTAGAAGAGAGTTGGATTGGATGGCCTTTGGAGTCTCTTCCAAGCCTATGATTCTAGGAAATACTGGGGCCAAGTCTCCTCCTGCTCGGCACAGATCCAAAGTTTGTTTCTGGTGAATTGGACAAGTTGCATTCCATGCCGGACATAGCTGAGATTGGCTGTTCCCTGCCTGTTGCGGCTCCTGTGTTTGTAAAAATCCTCTTGATTTGTAGATAAGACATTTATAACAGGGTAAGGACTGATAAAGCTGCTCCTGAGTCTCCAAATGGGGCACAGAGAGGAGGAGAATAGGAAACCCAGGCAAGGCGATAAGACACATTCCAGTACTTGGGGCATTCAAATGGTGTTTGCCATCTGGAGAGAAGCCAAGTCTCAAGCCATTATGAATGAGGTGGAGTGGCTGCCTGCCTGGAGGAAAGGTGTTAGCAATGGGATTGCAAGTTGAGTATCCCTTCTCCGAAATTGCTTGGGACCAGAAGTATTTTGGATTTAGGATAACCTCTATTTGTATATGTTACATAATCAAATATACTAATGCTGGGACCCAAGTCTAAACACACAATCCATTCATGTTTCATATGTATTCTGAATTGAGTATATTATTACCGTTATTGTTACTCCACTATTCCCTCTTAATCTAGAACAATGCAACCTAAAAACCCACAATATATATGTATTAAGATAGAATTAGCGTTCATCTAAACCTAGTGTAAATCTGGTATTCTCGTAGAGATTCCTAAAGAGAGCATTTCTAATAAAATCAATGAAAAATCAAAACCTCAAACATAGACCCCTTCTACACTGCCATATAATCCAGATTATCAAATCAAATAGTAATTAACATTATCTGCTTTGAACTGGATTATATGAGTCTACACTGTCAGATAATCCAGATTATCAAATCAAATAATCCACATTATCTGCTTTGAACTGGTTTATATGAGTCTACACTGCCATATAATCTAGTTCAAAGCAGTTAATCTGGATTATATGGCAATGTAGAAGGGGCCATAGAGCAATAATTGTATTTACAATAGATGATGATGATGATGATGATGATGATGATGATGACGACAACGACGACGATAAAGCTCCCCAGCAGTGTACCATTTGGTTATCTAATGTAATATTTCAGAGACTATTTTTTTTAAAAGACAAATAAACCAAAATCCTAATTTTGTTGCAACGCCTCTGTTTGGAGAAACAAGCATTTTGTCAGGAAAGTGAAGCAGGAGGTGGATCCTCTCATTTCTCATCAAATTGTTATTTATAAAAGGATGCAGGGAATCAGCAAGAATTTTATTTTCTCTGTATTACTTTTGTAGCATTTTCACTGAGTTTTTGTAATGTATGATTTAAGATAGTAGTAATTTTGTAATGTGTATAATTTGTCATCGTAGATTCGGGATTTTAGGTGGTTCGTAACTTGTCATTACAGCAGTGCTTTTAAGACTGTATCCTACTGAGTTTGTATGAGGAATGATGAGATATCAACCACAATGACCATAGAAAATGTTGACCATTTCCACTCCCTTGGCAGCCACCTCTCCACAAAAGTCACAATTGACACCGAAATGCAACACTCTGCGAGTCCAGCATTCTTCTGAATGAAGCAGAGAGTGTTTGAGGACCAGGAAATCTGTAGGGAGACCAAAGTGCTTGTTTACAAAGCTATTGTCCTCCCAACCCTGCTATATGCCTGCGAGACATGGACTGTCTACAGATGTCACATGCAACTCCTGGAATGATTCCATCAGCGTTGCCTCTGAACTGTCCTGCAAATCTCTTGGGAAGACAGGCAGACAAAGGTCAGGGTGCTGGAAGAATCAAATACCACTAGCACTGAAGCCATTCTCCTCCAGTATCAACTCCGCTGGCCTGGTCACTGTCACCCAAAGCAGTTACTCTGCTCTGACCTCAAGAATGGAAATGTAATGTTGGCAGGCAGGAAAAGAGATTGAAAGATGGGCTCAAAGCCAACCTTAAGAACTCTGGCATAGACACAGAGAATTGGGAAGCCCTGGCCCTTGAGTGCTCCAGCTGGAAGTCAGCTGTGACCAGCAGAGCTGTAGAATTTGAAGAGGCACGAATGGAGGACGAAAGGGAGAAATGTGCCAAGCCAATCCCAACCAGGACCACCTTCTACCTGGAAACCAATGCCCTCACTGTAGGAGAAGACACAGATCAAGAATAGAGCTCCACAGTCACCTACGGACCCACCGCTAGTAAACCGATCTTGGAAGACAATCCTACTCGGACAATGAGAGATCACCTAAGTAAGTAAAAGTAAGTAAAAATAAGTAAGACCCATTCATGGTTCTAGCAGCTGAGTAGACTGCCTTGGAGGGTGCTGGACTATCCTTCTTTGGAGGTTTCTAAGTAAGATCAGGTGCAGGCTAAGTATCACTCTCCAGATGTCATTGGATTGCAACATCCAGCCTTCTGCCCATTAGTTACACTGCAAGACTGATGGGACCTAGAGTCCAAAACATCTGGATGTCTAGAATGGGAAGAAGACAATATGAGGCCAACAGAAGAACCAAGTAATGTTATAGGATTGCATAATCAATCTGTCCTAGTCAGCATAGCTAGTGGTAGAGAATGCTGGGAGTTGCAACCCAACAACCTGCAGAAGAATTTCCGACTCCCGCCCCTGCTGCAAGGCATTTCTCTCTCTCTTAAGCATAGAAGCATCACTGTTACCCTTGGCTTGTAATAGTTTGTGTCCTGGCCCTTGAGCACTCTAACTGGAGGTCAGCTGTGACCAGCAGTGCTGCAGAATTTGAAGAGGCACGAATTGAGGACGAAAGGGAGAAATGTGTCAAGAGGAAAGTGCCTCTAACCAACCCTGACAGGGAACGCATTCCACTTGTAAACCAATGTCCTCTCTGTGGAAGATCATGCAGATCAAGAAAAGAGCTCCACAGCCACCTACGGACCCACGGCCAAGACACCACATCTGGAAGACAATCATCCTCGAGCTACGAGGGATCACTTAAGTAAGTAAATAAAGTTCCTGGATATTAGCTAACACTATGCTTCTGATGGAAGCATAGCATGGAACTGCGCTGGAGGATCTAAAAAATGTTGCTCCTGTCGTCTAATGGCTTGACATTACAGGACAGCAGAATTCAATTTAGAATTAGAAGGAATCTCTTGAACCTACGAATGGCTTGGCAATGGGAACAATTGCCTAGATAATACTGAGGCCTCCTTCTCTGGCCGTCTCCAAAAAGAGCCTGGACTGCTATGTCCTCAGAAACTTGCCCTACATGGAGCAATGCTGGATGGCCCATGAGGCCTCTTCCAACCATCAAATTCTCAAAAATCTCATATCTAAGGATTCTACAAACCAGCCCAAAATTAGTCCATTTTAAAGGAGCTGGGGGGCTTCTGGGGTGCTCTCGGGGACCTACGAGTCTCACGTTGCCCAGGAGCCAAACTTTGCCCATCTTGGATTGAGACGATTGGTGGGCCAGAGACAAGATCAAGAAGGGGAACCATGTGGCTCTGGAATTGCAAATCCAAGCATTCTTCACCACTGCACTAGTTATGGTGGTAAGGAACACCTTCTGAGAATTCTAGTTCCACCAGACATGGAGAGGTGCATGATTCCCATTTTTATTGTAAGGTAAGCATATTTGTGGACTACATGTCTCAGAGCACAAGAGCCAACATGGATAGGGCTGGGAGTTATAGTGCAAGAAGGCAATTTACCGCCAAAAGAAGGTCATATGCTTCCTGCTTCTAGCCCAGATGAATCTGGTCTAACAACAGGACATCACCTGTAGTGTAAAACTGGTCAATGTCTAGATGTCATGGTTCCAAATGAGGAAATTCACTCCCTCAACTCAGGGCCTAATGCAGCTTTAGGGAGCCTGGACTATGTATGTCTTGCTCCCTTGCCACCGGTTGTGTCCTTAATCCCCAACCTTTGACCTGCAGCTGGAGCCTGATTATGCCGAGTGTCCGAAAAGCACATGTTAAGACAACGAGGAAATGACCTGGATCTTGAACTTGCCTGATCTCTGACTCTTTTTGTTCCTCTGGTCTCTCATAGACACTGATGCATCTTTGAACAAATGTGACCTTCACAATGGACTTCCAAGAACAAGAGGAGTTAGCTGAGGAGACGTTGATCCCACTGTTTCCACCAACACAGTTGCAGACCTTGAAGCTGAATAATATCAATCGATTGTCCATTGGAAAGTGACTGGAGCAAAAGACCCTTGGCTGTGGTGACATTACAATAGCAATGGGATCACAAATGAGCACAGCTATTCTGGGGATGTTTATTCAAAAAAGGGGACCTTTGCTGAGTTCTTGGTGCATGGGATAAACACACTACAAAGGTGCATGGGATGTAGGACCTGCCTTAATGCTGAGTTGTGCAATTGTGCTAAAAAATATTAAGGATGTGCAGAAATACAATTGCAAAGCCACAGATTGGCACATGAGCACAATTGCACTAAGGAGAGGTGCAAAGTGCTCTTCCAGCAATCACCAGGCAATCCCTCTCCAGTGCTAGACATGATAGCCATGTATAAATATGTGAGAGGAAGTCATAGGGAGGAGGGAGTAAGGTTAATGTATTGTCGAAGGCTTTCATGGCCGGAATCACTGGGTTGTTGTAAGTTTTTTTAGGCTATATGGCCATGTTCTAGAGGCATTCTCTCCTGACGTTTCGCCTGCATCTATGGCAAGCATCCTGAGAGGTTGTGAGGTCTGGGAGCAAGCTTGTTTTCTGCTGCCCTGGAGACTAGGACACAAAGGAACAATGGCTTCAAACTACAAGAAAGGAGATTCCATCTGAACATTAGGAAGTATTTCCTGACTGTGAGAGCCGTTCAGCAGTGGAACTCTCTGCCCAGGAGTGTGGTGGAGGCTCCTTCTTTGGAAGCTTTTAAAGAGAGGCTGGATGGCCATCTGTCGGGGGTGCTTTGAATGCAGTTTTCCTGCTTCTTGACAGGGGGTTGGACTGGATGGCTCATGAGGTCTGTGCTGGCACGGCGGTGCCAGGAGATTTGAATTCCTTTTCTTGCACTGCTAGTTTGCATGAATCTATTTAAGCCATGCATTTTGCAATAAGGTAGCTTCCCTCAGGTTGCAATCATAGGGCCAACAACTTGGCAGTCATCGTTAGAATCTTTAGACCCGCCCCTTTTCCCAGGGTTTTGGAGGCAAAGGAGGACCTTTGTTCAGTCTCACTGTTTTGGAGCCTAACAGCAGGATGTGTGGATCTCTCTCTCCCACCTGCACAAAGGCTTCACTTCTCACAGCTTTTGCTGGGGAATAAATAAATAGTTCTTACAGCCTTCGTAGAGAAACTAAAGGGCACCTTTCAGCTTGGCAGATCTACAGGAATCTTGCCTGGTAAGGGACCACTCGGGCTATCCATAAAGCAGCTTGGAGCCGGGAGTAGGGACCTCACGCCAGCAAGGTAAAGAGAGATTGCTCAGGGAGGGGTCAAAGGATTTCCCTAAGGAAGAAAGGGACAGTCTACTACCAGTTGCCTGCCCCTTGTTGGCAGATTGAGGAAGCTACCGGTTTTCCAAGGTTATAAAGTGTTTAATTCATTTGTTTGAAGATTTAAGCCCAAATAAAGAACTTTGTTGAACTTATCTTGAGCCTCAATAGAACTTTGTGTTGGGAAATCTAAAGAGCCCTTCAGCTGAGGCACCCCAGCATCCCGTTGGGCATACAGAGAGTATGTCCTGTAAACAGACATTATTTCAGGCCCCGTGTGCAACAGCACAAGGTCTCTTGATTCTATGATTCTTTGAGCTGTGGTGCTGGAGGAAAGTGCTGAGAGTGCCTTGGACTGCGAGAAGATCCAACCAGTCCATCCTCCAGGAAATAAAGCCCTACTGCTCATTGGAGGGAAGGATACTGGAGACAAAGTTGAAGTAGTTTGGCCACATCATGAGGAGACAGCAAAGCCTGGAGAAGACAATTATGCTGGGGAAAGTGGAAGGAAAAAGGAAGAGGGGCCGACCAAGGGCAAGATGGATGGATGGCATCCTTGAAGTGACTGGACTGACCTTGAAGGAGCTGGGGGTGGTGACGGCCGACAGGGAGCTCTGGCGGGAGCTGGTCCATGAGGTCACGAAGAGTCGGAGACGACTGAACGAATGAACAACAACAACAAGGACTCCACAGTCACCTATGGACCCACTGCAAGACACTACACTTGGAGGACCATCATCCTCTGGCTTACTTACTTAGGATTGCCTACGTAAGTAAGTAAGTAAAGCTTGTTTTGCTATGCAGGAAATATTTTCATGCCAAAAAAAAACACCCCCATGCTTTCCTACACAGAATAATTATATTGCAGCACTTCGAGATATTTGGAGATGGAGAGGAAATTGAGCAAGGTTCTTGCTGGTCTATTATTCTTCCCCGTGGGGCTTCATGACTGAATAATGAATAATGAAGATTTCTTTTTCCAGTGGGTGAGAGTAGGCAGCCCACAAGAGTTCCAACTCTGTGGGGAGGAAGCTGGAATAAGACCATTTTAATAAACAGGCGAGACTTGGAGAAAGAACCCCTTAAAAGGAGAGGATCTTTACAACTCAACCCCAACGTTCATCCATGATTGCCGAGGTTTATCTTGGGCCCCGAGGCCTTAATACCTCAACAGCTTCTCCTCCTTATCTTGGCCCGGCTTCTTGAACTATGAAGATTGGGTTGTCCAAGTCTCTGCGAGCCCCCTCCCCAAGTTGCATGGCGATTTGCTCCGTGCCGCCGAAGAGACGCGCACGGCTTCTTTGTGCCAACGGTGTCCAATGATGCATTTGAGATAGGTCTGCTTGAGAAAGTTCTGGAAATTCTCGGGCCTCGAGCAATCCCTTTCATACACTTCTTCCCCCCCCCCCCTTTGCAACTTTTATCTCTGCTTATGCAAATATCCCCAGTCACGCAACAGCATGAGATTGTTTGTAGCGTGTACTACAAGAAAATATTTTATTGCGTTATGTGTCGCCGCGGAGTCGAGGAGGGAAGGGGGCCGCTCTGTTTCGCGGCAACAAAGCAGATAGGACCCAGGCCCCCTGCAGTGACTTCGTATTTTCCATATTATCTCCGCAACTGCAGGCAGAAAGAGTTATGCGTGGTGCTCTTTTACATGTAGATTGAATTTAGCACCCATTTTCAATAGAGTTTCGACATTAACCATTTCCCTATCGTTGTCTTTTAGGGGAATATTTTTTTCTCCGGTGCCAAATGTGCCAAAGTCAGCAAAGGCTGCAGCTTCAACTGACCTGTGTGTTTAGAAAATTGGAAATAAGATGGGAGAAAAAGCCAGTGAGAAATCAGACATATTTCCATTAGTGAGACCAATGATTCAATCCAATAGCTAACAGAGACCCATCAAATTCAATCTAGACCCATTGACTCAAGGGGAACAGCAAAAATCAGCAGTAAATGCCATTTTTCCTAGTTCCAACAGACCTCACTACCTCTGAGGATACTTGCCATAGATGCAGGTGAAACGTCAGGAGAAAATGCCTCTAGAACCTCACTACCTCTGAGGATACCTGCCATAGATGCAGGTGAAACGTCGGGAGAGAATGCCTCTAGTCCACGACCATATAGACTGAAAAAACCTACAACAACCCAGTAAATGCCATTGATTCAGTGGGTCAACCTGGGGAGCAAGCTTGTTTTCTGCTTCCTTGGAGACTAGGACACGGAACAATGGCTTCAAACTACAAGAAAGGAGATTCCATCTGAACATGAGGAAGAACTTCCTGACTGTGAGAGCCGTTCAGCAGTGGAACTCTCTGCCCCAGAGTGTGATGGAGACTCCTTCTTTGGAAGCTTTTAAACAGGGGCTGGATGGCCATCTGTCAGGGGTGATTTGAATGCAATATTCCTGCTTCTTGGCAGGGGGTTGGACTAGATGACCCATGAGGTCTCTTCCAGCTCTTTGATTCTATGATTCTAAGATTCTATGTTCTTGCTCCCGCTTCCTCACAGATGCGTCTGGCGAGGACTAGAGACAGGGCCTTCTCAGCAGTGGCCCCTCGACTGTGGAACGACCTGCCTAGAGAGATAAGATCGGCCTCCTCCCTCCTGTCCTTCCAAAGAATGGTGAAAACCTGGCTTTTCGAACAGGGCTTCCCAAATATGGCATAGATGTATGATAGTATGGACAACTAACGACGCAACTGGAAATGATTTGAGATGGAGACGCTTTGATAATGTTTTTAAATGCTGTGTATGATTTTTATGTTTTTATAGTGCTGTTAGTATTTTAAAGTATTAATGATTGTTTTATTTTGTTGTAACTGCTCTGGCATTGAATTGTAGTAAATGAATATTAAATAAGTAAAAATAGAACTTCCAGAGCAATGGAGCCCCCCGTAGCGCAATGGGCTAAACCAGGCATCCTCAAAGTGCAGCCCTCCAGCTGTTTTGGTTTCCAGAAGCCCTTGCCAGCTTGCTCTGTGCAGATACCCTCACTGATTGACTTTGCAAACTTCATGGCTACTCAATGCTATTCAAGCTTGATAATTGCAACATTCACACTCGCTTCAGATAGACAAGGGTTCTTTCCCCTACCCTGGACATTATTCCATAGGTATATATGCACCCCACTTGCCTCACTAGCAACAGAATCTCTGAAGCTGTCATTAGCCACAGATGCAGGTGAAACGTCAGGAGAGAATGCTGCTTGAACATGGCAATACAGCCCAAAAAACTCACAGTTTTACGTGGTCTCTACCCTTCTCTGCCTCACCAAACAGCAACTCCCAGGACTCCATAGCATTGAGCCACAGCAGTTGAAGTGGGTCAAACCGCCCTGAGGAATCTGTACAAGGACCAAGTAGCAACAGTAAGAACTGACCACGGAACAACAGACTGGTTCAAGATTGGGAAAGGCGTCCGGCAAGGCTGCATACTCTCACCCAACCTTTTTAACTTGTATGCAGAACACATCATGCGATGTGCGGGGCTTGGGAATGCAAAGCTGGGGTGAAAATTGCTGGAAGAAACATTAACAACCTCAGATATGCAGATGACACCACTCTGATGGCCGAAAGCGAGGAGGAGCTGAGGAGCCTTCTAATCAAGGTGAAAGAAGAAAGCGCAAAAGCTGGGTTGCAGCTAAACATCAAAAAAACCAAGATTATGGCAACAAGAATGATTGACAACTGGGAAATAGAGGGAGAAAATGTGGAGGCCGTGACAGACTTTGTATTTCTAGGTGCAAAGATTACTGCAGATGCAGACTGTGGCCAGGAAATCAGAAGACGCTTCCTTCTTGGGAGGAGAGCAATGTCCAGTCTTGATAAAATAGTAAAGAGTAGAGACATCACACTGGCAACAAAGATCCATTGCCTAGTCAAAGCCATGGTCTTCCCTGTAGTAACCTACGGATGTGAGAGCTGGACCTTAGGGAAGGCTGAGCCAAGGAAGATCGATGCTTTTGAGCTGTGGTGTTGGAGGAAAGTGCTGAGAGTGCCTTGGACTGCGAGAAGATCCAACCAGTCCATCCTCCAGGAAATAAAGCCCGGCTGCTCATTGGAGGGAAGGATACTAGAGACAAAGTTGAAGTACTTTGGCCACATCATGAGGAGACAGCAAAGCCTGGAGAAGACAATGATGTTGGGGAAAGTGGAAGGTAAAAGGAAGAGGGGCCGACCAAGGGCAAGATGGATGGATGGCATCCTTGAAGTGACTGGACTGACCTTGAAGGAGCTGGGGGTGGTGACGGCCGACAGGGAGCTCTGGCGTGGGCTGGTCCATGAGGTCACGAAGAGTCGGAGACGACTGAATGAATGAACAACAACAAATGCACAAGACCTTAGAGCCTGAATAGCCTCATATATAGAAAGATGTGCCTTCAATTTGCCTATCAACTTTTTGTGATTTAATTAATTTCATAGGGTTTTTTTAGGCAAGGAATACTTGTGGTAGCTTTATTAGTTTTTGCGTCTGAAACTGAGCCTACAGCACCTGGTCTTAGCTGGCGGCTTCCCATCCAAGGACTAACCAGAGCTGACGCTACTTAGCTTCCAAGAACAGGCAATATTTGCAACCTTTCATTTATTAAGTGCGGGTGTTCCCTCATACAGCCTGTTCCCCTGCTATATAAATCCACATTTAAGACAAAAGTTCCATAAAAACACCTTTGGGAACAGCAATGCTGACGCAGCAACAAAGCCAATTTCACTCATGTTAGAAAAATAATACAATGCGCCTCTCAAGTAGGATGCATTAAGGGATTTTCGTGCCTCCGCCTTGGAAGAACTGCAGCATAAGCCTCAATACCTCCTGGGGCATCAGGTATTTGGGCAGAGGAGGAAGAAAGGCACAAGCCCAAAAGTCCCCTCCTTCCCGAGGGAGATGGCATGCTATTGTCTTGTGTTTTTGGGAGCTTGCCTCTCCTGACTTGGCAAAATTCTTGGCAGAAATAAAAAATTCCTCAGGTCTGACCGCTTTGAGAATTGCTGGAGTCATGATTCAGGGAAGAACATGCCTAAATTAAGCAACCAAGCCCTTTGGAAGACGAGGACAGGTAAAGAAGAAGAGAATATCACTTCCATTGTCTCTGGGTTACAAAGGAGATGGATGGTGTGGCGGTCATATCTAGAGGTGGCAGGTCAGGACTATCCCAAAACTCGGGACCAAAGCCTGAGACTGCATCTACACTGAAGAATGAATGCAGTTGGACACCACTTACATGGGCAAACTTTGCGTTGGACTTTTAGAACTGTTACTGGCTGTTAGGAATTGTGGGAGTTGAAGTCTAAAACACTCGGATGAAGTTTGCCCATGCCTGGTCTAAATCTATATAAATAAAAATGTAATGTTCATTTGTGGGATTAATAGAACTCAAAAACCAGTGGACAAATTGACACCAGATTTGGACAGCATACACCTAACAATCCAATGTATGTCCTTCACTCAAAAATTTTGATTTTGTCATTTGAGAGTTGTAGTTGCTAGGATTTATAGTTCACCTACAATCAAAGAGCATTCTGAACTCCACCAGCGATGGAATTGAACCAAACTTGGCACACAGGCCTCCTGTGACCAACAGAAAACACTAGAAGGGTTTGCTGGGCATTGACCTTGGGTTTGGGAGTTGTAGTTCACCTACATCCAGAGAGCACTGTGGACTCAAACCATGATGAATTGGGACCAAACTTGGCATGAATATTCCATATGCCCAAATAGGAACACATATGCAGTTTGGGGAAAATAGACATTGGCATTTGGGAGTTGTAGTTACTGGGATTTATAGTTCACCTACAATCAAAGAGCATTCTGAACTCCACCAATGATGGAATTGAACCAAACTTGGCACATAGGCCTCCTGTGACCAACAGAAAACACTAGAAGGGTTTAGTGGGCATTGACCTTGGGTTTGGGAGTTGTAGTTCACCAACATCCAGGGAGCACTATGGACTCAAACAATGATGGATCTGGACCAAACTTCGCATGAATATTCCATATGCCCAAATAGGAACACATATGCAGTTTGGGGAAAATAGACATTGGCATTTGGGAGTTGTAGTTACTGGGATTTATAGTTCTCACAGTCAGGAAGTTCTTCCTAATGTTCAGATGGAATCTCCTTTCTTGTAGTTTGAATCGTCCCCCATTCTGTATCTTTGCATTTCATTTTTTCTGCCTAAGTGGAGTCTCTTGCATTTGTCCCTGCTGAACTTCATTTTGTTAGTTTTGGCCCATTATCTCTCTAATCTGTGATAATCGTTTTGAATTCTGCTCCTGCCTTCTGGGGTATTGGCTCTCCCTCCCAATTTGGTCCCGTCTGCAAACTTGATGATCATGCCTTCTAACCATCTAAGTCATAAATGGAGATCCTGAGTAGGACCGGATCCAGGACGGAACCCTGCTGATGGCACTCTGCTCGTCACTTCTTTCCAGGATGAAGAGGAAGCATTGGGGAGAATCACCCTCTGGGTTCCTTTGCTTAACCAATTACAGATCCACCCAACCATAGTTTTGCCTAGACAGCATTGGACTAGTTTCCATGCCAGAAGGTCATGGGTGACCTTATTGAAGGAAGTCCTTCCTGAAATCCAGATCTGCTCCATCCACGGCATTCCCCGCATCTACCCAGCTTGTAACTCTATTGAAAAAAGAGATCAGATTCGTTCACCATGATTGTTTTTGATAAATCCATGTTGACGATTAGCAATGGCTGCATTCGTTTCTAAGTGTTTGCACTAAGAAAACTAGAGTTTTGCCTAGCCCACGTTGGACTAGTTTCCTTTTCAGAAGATCATGGGGGACCTTACTGAAATCCAGGAGGCACCAGCGTTTTCCTGTTATCTTTCCAAAAAGAGCCCATAGGAAACGCATAAGCAACAAGTGGCTTTTCTGTGGTTCTTGTCCAGGTCTGCTGCTCCATCTAGCGTTGGAAATCTTCCACCACCAATCTGTCCTGCTCATAATACAAAACCAATGAAAGAAAATATAATGTCAACCAAAGTAGGATGACAAAGTTGGATTACATGCCTAGAGACCCTAGAGTTTGAATTCCTACTTAGCCATAAGAATCTGTTGGGTGAACTTGGGCAAATCACTTGCCCCCAGCCTCAGAGGAAAGCAAAAACAACCCCCCTTTAAACATGTCTTGGTAATAATCTTATTATAGTTTCACCTTACGGTCACAGCAAACTGGAAATGTCCTGAAGGCACACAACAGCAAAGCACATTAATGATTTAAGCTGCATCCAATGCAAGCCTGGGATGTGTAGTTTGATGAAGGTATGTAGAACTCTTGCACTCATTCCCCTGGTAGAGAATTAAAAGCAGTTCATGCAATTGCAAATGATTCAGCCACAGCAACCAAAGTGATGCTAAAACTCCAGAGTGGAAATTGCAATATTGAACCTCCATAGGGAACATAACCCCATCCACCCAGTTTAGTTTACTTTACATGGCTTCAAATGGTTCATAATGGTGACCCCTTGAATTAGAATTTTTCTTAGGCAAGGAAGTCTCTAACAAGGACTTTTCAAACTACAACTCCCAGGATTCCATAGCATCGAGCCACCCAGTTCAGGTGGGTTGAAACTGAATTCATTCTGCAGTGGAGATGAATCCAGCAATGCATTGGATTCATCTCCACTGCAGTTGCAAATAGTTGCATGACTAGAATCCTGTTGGTTGGTCCCAACTAAAGTAGATCCAAAATTATAGAATCCTGTTGGTTGGTCCCAACTAAGAAAGATCCAAATTTAGAGAATCCTGTTGGTTGGTCCCAACTAAAGTAGACCCAACATTAGAAAATGTTGACCATTTCCGCTACCTTGGCAGCCACCTCTCCACAAACGTCAACATTGACACTGAAATACACCACCGCCTGAGCTCTGCGAGTGCAGCATTCTTCCAAATGAAGCAGAGAGTGTTTGAGGACCAGGACATCTGTAGGGATATCAAAGGGCTTGTTTATAAAGCTATTGCCCTCCCAACCCTGCTATACACTTGCGAGATGTGGACTATCTACAGACATGCAACTCCTGGAACGATTCCATCAGCGTTGCCTCTGAAAAATCATGCAAATCTCTTGGGAAGACAGGCAGAGAAATGTCAGCATGCTGGAAGAAGCAAAGACCACCAGAATTGAAGCAATGGTCCTCCACCATCAACTCCGCTGGACCGGCCACGTTGTCCGGATGCCCGATCACCATCTCCCAAAGGAGTTGCTCTACTCCGAACTCAAGAACAGGAAATGAAATGTTGGTGGACAGGAAAAGAAATGTAAAGATGGGCTCAAAGCCAACCTTAAGAACTCTGGCATAGACACTGAGAATTGGGAAGCCCTGGCCCTTGAGCGCTCCAGCTGGAAGTCAGCTGTGACCAGCAGTGCTGTAGAATTTGAAGAGGCATGAATGGAGGCCGAAAGAGAGAAACGTGCCAAGAGGAAGGTAGGTCAAGCCAACCCCGACCGGGACCAGGTTCCACCTGGAAACCAATGCCCTCACTGTGGGAGAAGATGCAGATCAAGAATTGGGCTCCACAGTCACCTACGGACCCACCGCCAGGATACCAATCATGGAAAACAATCCTTCTTGGACAATGAAGGATCGCCTAAGTAAGTAAAAGTAAGTAAGACCCGTTCATGGTTCTAGCAGCTGAGTAGACTGCCTCGGAGGGTGCTGGACTATCCTTCTTTGGAGGTTTCTAAGCAGAGGCTGGATGGGCATCTTTCAGAAGTGCTTTCATTGTGTCTTCCTACATAGCAGGAGTAGATTAGATGCCCCTTGAGGTCTCCTCTAACTCTTAGGACTCTATGCCTGGACAGTGAATCAATACATAGGCAAATCCAGTTGGGAGAAGTGGCAGGACTGAAGTCCACATGAAAAGATTGAATGTCTTGAACCCTGCTCAAGTAACTGGGAGGAGAATACAGTCACTTATTACAGAATACAGGCTACTCATTACTTGAACTTATATATGGGAAGAACTTAGACTCTTCCGGAAGGACCTAGCAATACCCAGGGAAGTATTTTTATAGGCCTTCCACATGATTATATGGTCAACTTCTGCCAAACATTCCACCAAAGGTTCTCCAGACTATTGAAGGCCTAGAAAGAACACTTCCCTGGGCATTGTGAGGTCCTCCAACCCAGTTCTGTGATGAGACTCTCTTTGCAAGACATTCTGCTAGAGGTTGACCATAGAATTATGCTGGGTATTCTTCTGTAGGCATTTCCTGAGCCCTCCTGCCCAATTCCATGGTATGCTTCTGCCAGATGCACTAAGCATAATTCATTTTAGGAAAAGCAGGGATCCAGATGACCCAAAATATATTTCAGGAAGATTTATTTATTATTATTTATTTACTACATTTATATATCACCCCTCTCAGCCCAGGGTGACTTGGAGTGGTTTAACAATAGGCAACAATTCGATGCCAGTGCAAATACAACAAATTAAAATCATACTTACTTTAAAATACTAACAGTGATATAAAAAATAAAAATCATACACAGCATTTTAAAACATTGTCAAAGCGTCTCCATCTCAAATCATTGTCTGGTTGCGTCGTCGATTGTCCATAATATCATATATCTATGCCATATTTGGGAAGGCCTGTTCGAAAAGCCAGGTTTTCACCATTCTTCGAAAGGACAAGAGGGAGGGGGCCGATCTTATCTCCATAATTGAGGAGCCACCACTGAGAAAGCCCTGTCTCTCGTCCCAGCCAAACGCATCTGTGAGGAAGGCGGGAGCGAGAGCAGGGCCTCCCCGGATCTTAGCATTCTGGATGGTTCGTAAGGAGAGATACATTCAGATAGGTAAGTTGGACCAAAACTGTTTAGGGTTTTATAGGCTAAAGCCAGCACTTTGAATTGTACCCGGAAGCAGATTGGCAGCCAGTGGAGCTGGCGCAACAAAGGAGTTGTATGCTCCCTGAATGCAACCTGGCTGCTACCCATTGGACTATTTGAAGCTTCCGAGCAGTCTTCAAAGTCAACCCCACATAGAGAGCGTTGCAGTAATCTATACGGGAAGTAACCAGAGCATGGACTACCGTTGGCAAGTCAGACTTCCCAAGGCATTGTGACATGGAATGGATACATGTCATAATGCCCACAGCATTCCCATTACACAACAACCAAAAAAAAGGACAACCAGGAGAATAGAGAATTTGCACAGGTGCCTGACACCAACTGGATTCCAACCCATTTCTGCTAGGCTCTTTTAGACAATGAATGTCTCCGGAAACCAAACTAAAGTGATGAAAAAAACAAGGAATCCAGTAAGGTCAAGAGGCCTTGCTCTGTTTCTACAAGGAGTCTCAATCATGGATGTATATATATTTTTGTCCTCCTTCTCTTTTTCTCCTCCCAAATCTGTGTTTTGTTTCCTCTTTCAAGGAAGGGGACTAGAACAAAAAATGTAATCCCTTTTTAATGTTATTAAAAAGCGGAGGGGAACAATACGAAGGCGGGTTTGTAACCAGGCTTGAAGGATGTGGCATTCGGGCGCCTTCTCTGTCTCCGTCTAATTGCCTTTGACCTCCGGGGATGAATGGGGTGGCCCATTAATATGTCCCATCATGATCCAATTGCGGTTGACCCCCATGTGGCCAGCAGCCCAGCATGCGGTTCTGGCCACGTGATCCCCAGAACTTTGTTCAGCGGCGCCTGGGTGGTCCGGCCCGGCCCCCGAAGCTCAAAAGGTCCATCTGCATCATCCCGTTGCTTTATAACCATAACTGCGGGGAGCGATTCTCTCCAGAATTAAGTCCGTGACCATTGGCAAAGCCCGAAGGTGGGGTTTCTAAATTCCAATTATCTTGGTCTCTTGGACAAAAAAACAGATTAGAGCTCGCCGGACAAAGGAACTTTCCCTCTCCTTGTGTATCTCTTTCCTGGGGTGTAATACCCGTTGGGCTACCCCTGCAACAGGGGCCATCTTATGCTTCTATTTACAAGGAAGGGATGGGACCCATTCAAGGAAAGAAAGGAGAAAAGAGAAAGTGGAGCAAAACACCATCGATGTGCATTCAGCTCTTCTCATTAACAGCCCCGACAGTGAATGCCCTGTCTCATAGACATGATCTGAACACAGTCCTCAGAGATCACATTAAGAGAGATGAATGGGCTAGAGGTTGTCTTTCTGTTGGTGTCTCAATAGGCAGGATGTCCCATTCTTTGCTCTACCCTCCATGTTTTGAGACCCCAACATCCTCCCAAGGGCCAAAGCACTCCTTCATCACTGATTCTATCATTTGGATAACATGTTTGCTCAAGCGGTGGCTACTGGGTCTTCTAGGCAAAGATTAACAGGAATGATTTGGGTAAACTACTCAAGACTGACTGTGATCTCAACAAGGACTTTCCTGTCTTGGGCCCCTTCCACATAGCTGTATAAAAATCCCACAATATTGAACTGGGTTATATAGCAGGGTGGACTTGGATAACCCAGTTCAAAGGATATTGTGAATATTTATTTATCGTGTCAGGAGCAACCAGACATTTTTATTACATTTTAACAAAACAAACAAACAGACAAAACACAAAGTTTGCAAGCTTGGTGGCTGATTAAATGTCCTTTGACCAGTATCTGGCCACTTGGAGTGCCTCTGGTGTTGCCGCAAGAAGGTCCTCCATTGTACATGTAGCAGGGCTCAGGTTGCATTGCATCATACATATACAAAAATTTACTGACTTGGCACACGGAAGAGGAAATAGTAAAAAGATTCTATGCTTAGATGGGCCCAAAATATAGGCCAAGAGATAAAAATGTCCCAGTGGGAAAAGACATAGAAGAGAAGAATTAAATACATTGCATGTCAAAACTTAAAGGAAAATGTTTATAAAATGCACCTGCGATTGTATCTCTCTCCAGAGACACTAGTTAAGATGTATAATTGCTCCAACAAATGTTGGAAATGTGGGAAAGGAAAAGGTACATTCTACCACACATGGTGGACTTGCAACAAAGTAAAAATTACTGGAAACAGATCCATGTATATCTCGAAAAGATAAGCACAAATTTCAAAATGACACCTCAAATGTACCCTTTAAATATGCCTGATGAAGAATTAGAAAGAAAATTTGGAAAAAAAATGTTTTACACAACAGTGGCAGCTCGAATGCCAGATTTTGGAAAATCCCAGAGATACCTCCTTTAGAAGAGTGGGAAAAATATATTACAGATATGCTGATAATGGACAAAATAAATATATTATTAAGAGAACTACTAGATAACTTTGTTAATGAATGGCAACCAATGATTCAACATCTTAATATAAAATTAAATTTAAAATGTATATAAAGGATCCTAAAAAACTGCAGACAAGGAGGAAGCGGATGTAAAGTAAGATTTTATGATATTTTTATATGTATTATTTAGATAGTAGACCATGACCCTTTAAAGGAAATATATTAACAGAAAAATGATTATGTATACAACAAACACTTCCAAATGTATGTCTACTTGAATAAATAAATAAATAAAATAAAAAAGGGGAAAACCTCCAGAGAAAGAGACTCCCAGACATAAGAATTTTTCACTGTCGAACAGCAATGACCATCAAGGCATTCTTCCTAACGTTTCGGTGGAATCTCTTTCCATGCAGTTTGAATCCATTATGTCCCCGTCTCTAGAAGGGCAGAAATCAAGCTTGTCCCAAAATCAATGTGGCATCCTTTCAAATATATAAACATGGCTATCATGCCTGTCGCAGCCTTCTTTCCTCCAGCTCCCTAAGCTGCTCCTCATAGGGCTCCATTTTCAAACCTTTGACCATTTTAGTTGCCCTTCCCTGGACACATTGTAGCTTGTCCAGATCCTTCTTGAGTTGTGATGCTCAGAAGTAGAGACACTTACTCTTGAACATTCGTATCAATGGCTTAGATGACGGGGCAACAGGGATCTTTATGAAGTTTGCAACTGACAAAAAACTGGGAGGGATGCTAAAACTATGGAAAAGAGGGACAAAACTCCAAAAAAACTTTGGGAATCACCATAAGTTGAGCTCGACAACAGTTAACAAGAAGGCACTGCTGTTCTTGAAGCTGTCACGGTGGGAACATGAATGTATCTCTCTATCTGCACCATAAATTTGGTCGACTCTAATGTCATACATCAATGCCAACAAGAGTTGTGCTGGAATTTTAGTATTTCTCTTGCATTTTACAGTATTTGCTAGGGCTGGGCGGTTTCGTTTCGTTAATTCGTAATTCGTTAATAATTCGTTAATTTTTTCAATTACAAAACGATAACAAACCATTCTGGAGCAATTATTAAAAAAAACGAATTTTCAAAAACGTTTCGTAAATGCTTCGTATTTCGATATTGTATTCGTTTCGTTATTGTTTTGAGGTCGTTTCGTTATTATTTCCGCATGTCTGGGCCAGTTTTATGGTTTAATTAGTGAAAAAAAAATTATAATATCACACCAACAGTCAACAACAGAGGGAGAGGGAAGCTTCAGAAGGTTTTGGAGGTTTTTTAGCGTATTTCGCGGTCGCGTCCGCCATTAACGAATCGATGCGTTATTGTTTCGGAAATCGATTCGTTAATTTTTTACCATTTACGAAATTTCGTAAATATCAAACTTTTTAAAAAGAAAATTTTGTAATTATTTTAAATATCGAAACAAAAAAAACACCCCAATTACAAATCGATTTTAGAACCAAATTTTTTCTTGATCAACCAGGCCTAGTATTTGCTTCTCCAGCTTTTGATTCAAGTCAAGCTTTCCACTGAAACCCATTGCTGCCCTCTGCTGTTCAGAACTGGGAAAATATATACAGTTAATTCTGGGGATAGAAACTGGCTAATAAACCAATTAAATCAATATAATGAAATAATCTGGGGTCTGTTACTGGAAATATTTTCTGGAAAATTTATTTATTTATTTATTTCTTGCACTTATTAACCGCCACTCTCAGCCCTAAGATGTAAGATTCTGCCTGCTCTTCTCCTCTGTCTGAGTCAACTGATTTTGAACTCAGTTTCCTGATGACAAAGGGGGAAATTGGGAGTAAGGAAAAGAAACTGGGACATTTTAAAAGTAACTGGAAATGTGGGGAAAGGATTGAGACTGTTCGACCAAATCAGGACAGTTGGAATGTATGTTGTGGTCTCCCTTTGATCTAATATATCCTGCCATTGGCTGGTGGGCAGAACTCAGAAATAGGATAACTATGAGTGAATCTACACATTGTGTAGAAATAATGCAGTTTGATGCCACTTTAGTTATCATAATGATGAGAATTGTAGTTTAACCTTCTTTGCCAAAGAAAGGGGAAGAGTGTGATTCTGAGGGTGCATTTACACTATGGAATGAATGCAGTTTGACAACATATTTGCTGCCATAATGCTATGGAATTCCAGAAGATGTAGTTTAACAAGGTCTTTCGCGGAACAATGGCTTCAAACTACAAGAGAGGAGATTCCATCTGAACATGAGGAAGAACTTCCTGACTGTGAGAGCCGTTCAGCAGTGGAACTCTCTGCTGTGGTGGAGGCTCCTTCTTTGGAAGCTTTTAAACAGAGGCTGGATGGCCATCTGTCAGGGGTGATTTGAATGCAATATTCCTGCTTCTTGGCAGAATGGGGTTGGACTGGATGGCCCAGGAGGTCTCTTTCAACTCTTTGATTCTATGATTCGCCTTCTTGGCCAAAGAGTGCTGGTGCCTCACCAGAATACAACTCCTAGGATTGAGCCATGGCAGTTCCAATGGTGCCAAACTGCATTTAGTATATAGAATCATAGAGTTGGAGAGACCTCATGGGCCATCCAGTCCAACCCCCTGCCAAGAAGCAGGAAAATTGCATTCAAAGCACCCCCGACAGATGGCCATCCAGCCTCTGTTTAAAAGCTTCCAAAGAAGGAGCTTCTCCAAATGCATCCACCCCTACGTCCCACCTCGAAACCTAAGATCATCTGGGGAGGCCCTGCTCTCGCTCAACAGCACAAATGTGCCTGGCGGGGACAAGAGACAGAGCCTTTTCGGCAGTGGCTCCCCGCCTATGGAACACACTCCCAACTGAGATAAGATTGGCCACCTCCCTCCTGGCTTTTCAAAAGAAATTAAAGGCATGATTTTGGGACCAGGCTTTTGGACAATAGATGCAAGCAGCACCTTAAAGGGATGTGACTGGAACAACGATATGGCTGACAAGACTGTTTTTACTGTTTTAATGATGGCTTATGTATTGTTTAATTGTGTTTTATGTTTAATTGTGGTTTTTGATTATTGTAATTGCTATGTAATGGCCTTGTAACGGGGCCCATTGTAAGCCGTCCTGAGTCCCCCTTCGGGGGTTGAGAAGGACGGGATAGAAATACAAGAAATAATAATAAATAATAAATAAATACCACACTCCAGGGCAGAGAGTTCCACTACTCAATGGCTCTCACAGTCAGGAAGTTCTTCCTAATGTTCAGATGGAATCTCCTTTCTTGTAGCTTGAAGCCATTGCTCCATTGCGTCCTAGTCTCCAGGGCAGCGGAAAACAAGTTTGCTCCCTCCTCCCTAGGACTTCCCCTCACATATTTATACATGGCTATCATGTCTCCTCTTAGCCTTCTCTTCTTCAGGCTAAACATCCCCAGCTCTTTAAGCCGCTCCTCATAGGGCTTATTCTCCAGACCCTTGATCATTTGAGTCACCCTCCTCTGGACACATTCCAGCTTGTCAATATCTCTCTTCTATAGTAGAGAGCCAGCCTACAATTCCCAGAATCAAATCTCAGCCAGTATCCACACTGGAGAGAGATTTTGGTCCTTCTAGTCTAAAAAAAGACCATATTGCCAGCTGCTTTTGGATTGAGGTGGCCTCTGACGTTATCCAACGTGAATCACCCAACAAACTTGAGTGGCAAAATCATTTCTGCGCAATTCCAGAGTGGTGCCAAAGGCAATCCCACTTCTTTCCCAGCCTCCCACAAGCAGGGCACAAACAACATCTTCCAGGGCCAATGAGTCAGTTCTTCGCATCACAGCCACCCACAGGCTGACGCAGAGCCTGTGAAAAAAGAGCGCTTGCACCATGAATGAGAAATCATTTTTTTCATGGCTGATGGGGAGAGTTGTAGGCTATTTTTTTCTCCACATTACAACAGTTTCTTCCATTATGCTAAGCATAGATGAGTCTGTTGACATTAGTGCTGCTATGGGGCTGCATAGTCCGTTCCAGGTTTTATTCTGGACTTTTAAGGAATTATCCAAAGTGCTGAATCTTAGACGCAAAAAATGGATGGCCATCTGTATGGAGTGTTTTCATTGTGTGTTCTTGCATAGGGTGGGATTGGACTGGATGCCCCTTGTGATCTCTTCCAACTCTAGGATTCTGGGAAAATGGCATATGATCCAAAGCATATGTTCCATATATGTAGGTTCTCTCCAAAGAGGGGGTTCATTTTGCCAAATGATAGCCAAATAACAAGGTTTATTCCTGGGTTTTTTTTTCCTATGAGAAAGAGCATTTTTGGCAATCCTTTTGGGCCCAAGTAGGTTCAAGTGGTTCCACGTGGCCCTTGGTTTCTCCAGAGTGGCTCACCCATCTACCACAGTCATTTCAAATCTCTTCTTTGGGGATTTCTTTTTTTCCAGTGTCCCGAACATTAGGGGTGTAGCTAGGTGTTCAAAGTAAGGATGCTGCCCACATGTAAGAATTCTGTCCACAATTACATTTTTTCATTAAATTCCAAATTTTATAGCATTGGAGAAAGCGAGACCTTGAATGTCCTTCACCCATAGAACTTTCTGGTGTTTGCTGTGTTTGGATTCTTTTGGGCATTCTGCTGTTGTTACTGTGCGCCTTAAAGTTATTTCTGAATCTGTCATGGGGTTTTCTTGGCAAGATTTGATCGGTTTGCCTTCCCCTGAGGCTGAGAGAGTGTAACTTGCACAGTCATCTAAGGACGATCAGGGATTCGAATCCTGATTTCCAGAATCCAATGCCCATACCACTACCCCATGTTGGCTCTCTTTGGTTATTTATTTATTTATTTATTTATTTACCTTACTTATATACCGCTGTTCTCAGCCCGAAGGCGACTCACAGCGGTTCACAAAACAAGAGACAGCAGAATTCAATGTTACAATATAAAAGCAGATTATCAACCTAATACAATTGCACAATTAATAAACAATTAACAATTAACAATTACTGCAATAGCCACTCACTATCATCTCATCATCAAAAACATGATCCAGATTCGTCATCCAATGATCCATTCCAGTGTTCATTAACCAATCATTGCACTCATTATTCGAATGCCTGCTCGAACAGCCAGGTCTTCACTTTTTTGCAGAATACCATTAGAGATGGTGCTAGTCTAATGTCGGTAGGAAGGGCGTTCCACAGCCGAGGAGCCACCACCGAGAAGGCCCTATCTCTCGTCCCCGCCAGACGTGCTTGAGAAGCAGGCGGGATCGAGAGCAGGGCCTCCCCGGAAGATCTCAAAGTCCTGGTGGGTTCATAGGCAGAGATGCGGTCAGATAGGTAGCTTGGGCCGGAACCGGTTAGGGCTTTAAAGGCCAACGCCAGCACTTTGAATTGAGCCCGGTAGCAAATCGGTAGCCAGTGGAGTTGGCGCAACAGGGGGTTGTATGCTCCCTGCGCTCCGCTCCTGTTAACATCATGGCTGCCAAGCGTTGGACTAATTGGAGCTTCCGAGCCGTCTTCAAAGGCAACCCCACGTAGAGAGCGTTGCAGTAGTCTAAACGGGATGTAACCAGAGCGTGGACTACCGTGGCCAAGTCAGACTTCCCAAGGTACGGGCGCAGCTGGCGCACAAGCCAGCTGGTTACTCCACTTAACCACTTTTTCTTTGGATACCTACTCTATAAAGCAGGCATGAGCAAACTTGGGCCCTCCAGGTGTTTTTTTGGACTTCAACTCCCTCAATTCCTAAAAGCCTCAGGCCCTTTCCTTTCCTCCCTCAGTCGCTTAAGCTCATGCCTGCTATAAAGCCATCCCTCCACATTTGCAATTTTGACTTTCACGGAATTGATTATTCACGGAGTTGATTTTAAATGTTCTCTTGCAGAATCTCTGAAGTCCTCCAGTGTGACTCTATGGTCGACTTCAGTGGACTTAGAGATTTATACAACACCGGCTGAGCTCTGCGAGTGCAGCATTTTTCCGAATGCAGCACAGAGTGTTTGAGGATCGGGACATCCATAGGGACACCAAGGTGCTTATTTATAAAGCTATTGTCCTCCCAACACTGCAATGAACCTGCAAAACATGGACTGTCTACAGACATCAAACGCAATTCTGGAACAATTCCATCAGCGCTGCCTCCGAAAAATCCTGCAAATCTCTTGGGAAGACAGGCAGACAAATATCAGTGTGCTGGAAGAAGGAAAGACCACCAACTCCTCCGCCATCAACTCCGCTGGACTGGCCACGTTATCCGAATGCCCGATCACCGTCTCCCTAAGCAGTTAGAACGGGAAATGCAATGTTGGTGGACAGGAAAAGAGATTTAAAGATGGGCTTAAAGCCAACCTTTAAAACTGTGGCATAGACACCAAGAACTGGGAAGCCCTGGCCCTTGAGCACTCTAACTGGAGGTCAGCTGTGTCCAGCAGTGCTGCAGAACTTGAGAAGGCGTGAATACAGGACAAAAGGGAGAAATGTGCCAAGAGGAAGGCACATCATTCCAGCCCTGACTGGGACCACCTTACATCTGGAAACCGATATCCTCACTGCGAATCAAGAATAGGGTTCCACAGCCACCTACGGACCCACCGCCAAGATACCACATCTGGAAGACAATCATCCTAGAGCTACGAGGGATTTCCTAAGTAAGTGGGAACAATGTTTTGTCGAAGGCTTAGAGGGAACAGCTGGATTTCTAAATGCTGTGTTAAAAATTGGGGACCAAAAACTTCATTTGAGGGGGCAGAATTCTTTATCTTTTGCTCATCTTGCACCTGATCCATAGCTGCATTCCCACTTAATGTTAATGGAGTTGTCACCAGAGATCTGTATCAAGGTGAAAGAACAGACTGCCACACTCTTTCTTTTCTGATAAATACATCTCTACTGCTGTGGACACTATCTACAGCCATCCAACGCCCACCGCAGTGGATTTTGGGGAGAGGGGGAAGCAGTGGAGTATGTTAAATAGGGGGTGATTCACAAAATTGCAGGCTTAAGCTGGTAATTGAAATGCCTTCCCCTGGGATAAATCAAACAGCAATAGCCTGCTCTGTTTCCCTAGAGATAAGGACACCACATATATCAGCTGTCCCTGCAAATGAATAATTGAAATATCCGGGAGGTGAAGCCAAACGGGAGCTGAGTTAAAACAGCAATGCAAGGCAGCACTATTGCAGAGCCATTCAAGCTGCCTGGGAATTCTTGAGCAACATCTGGGTTTGGGTTAATTAAGAAGTTGGCTCCTTAATTTTTTTTAAAAAAAAAATACTTTCAAAAAATCACAATCCAGATTTCTCTCCTCCGCCAGATCCTAAAGAAGGGATTCCAAGATGCAAGAGTAAGTATTGTTGCGAGGGATTGCTACTCAGTAGTCATTCAAGCTGTTTTGAAATTCTTGAGCAATGTTTGAGTTAATTAAGAAGTAGATCTCTTAATTTAAAACTAAAAAAACTTTAGGGAAATCAAAATTTAGATTTCTCTCCTCTGCTGGATCCTCAAGAAGGGATTCCAAAATGCAAGAATAAGTAGGATTCTCCTGCAGAAATGTTTGACTTGATAGACAATTTATATCTTGGTATGCTTTCTGACACTTCTGTGCACACAATGTTTATCTTATGCACAAAATTATTAAAAATATTATATAGAATTACCCCTGGGCTAAATTTCATGTTTTGACATTTCCAACTCCAACATATCTTGTGATGCATTGATGTGCAAATGAAAGTGTTCCAAAATCTGAAAAAAACTAAAAAATATTACAAAATACTTCTGTTCCTGAGGATTTTGGATCAGAGCTACTCAACCTGTAGCAGGAAATACTGGCAAAATTACATTCTACCCACAATTCAATATGATAATAGGTTTCTCTCTTCTTCAGCAAGAAGGCAAAAACTCCAACTACATTATTTCTTCTTCCTTGTCTATTCCTTCCTGCTTTTTGCACCGATTTCCACATTTTGATAGGTCCCCCCCCCCCCATCCTTAATTTGTATATTTCTATTTTATTGTATTTTGGACATTCATAAGCTAGCCAAAAGTATTTTATTGAAAGGTGGGACACAAAATGAGGAAAATAATGAAAAATATTAGACAATAAAGAGAAGGAGTTTATCATTTGGCCTAGTCAAACTGTGCAAAGTCTATTGAATTTTTTTGCTTGCAGGTGAGCATGTCCTGGCATTGATGTTATCGCCAGACAAGCTCCCCCTTTTCTCCTTGCACCTGAATCAATTACCAACCGTCTCCGCAGAGGCCAAAGCTCATTTGCGGCAGGAGGGTGATTGGCAGCTTTGGGGGCTTCTCCTGCTTTCTCCGCTCTTACATACCCAACAAGCAATGTGTCCTTCGAATCAGAAGAAAGCTGTCCAAGCTAATGAGGTTCTGTTGATGGAACGTTTAGGAAAAGAGGGCTGAGAAAATTACTTTGATCCATCTAACATGACATGTCCATTTTATTGGCCCAGGGGTCATTCTTGGAACCAAGGTCATGAACTCTCAACTCAGTGTTTTCCTTTGCCCAAATCCATTTTCTAGTCCCAACTACAGTTGATCCATTGAATTCATGCAGACCCCAAATCCCTTTTCTGCAACCCTAAAACCCCTTGATTCACTCACTTATCCACATTTATTTTTTCCCCCAGAATGTTTTGCCCTAAACTGCTCTAATCAACCCCCAAACCATCCCAAAATGCTATAGCTTACCTTTTGTTAGTCTTACAGAGACCTCTAAACGTAATCAAAACAGTAATGTCAGGTGATATGATTTTACTTCGAATATATCCAGCATAGAGATCAGATGTGAAAATTGTTCCCTGAGCCCCCAACATCAATGAATCTGCAATGTGAAATAGCCAACATTTTAACTTAAATTATGCAAATCATTTCTCAAGAATGCACATAATTAAAAGGCTTAATACAAGCATTACTTGCAAGTCCTAAAAAATGGTCTACATTGAGATCTGCCCTCCAAGTGATGTAATTAGTCTACATAAAGAAGACCCAAATTACAGTAGTGTAAAATTGTGAGTAGCAACCATAATTCAGTTCACTCAATCTGGTTCATCTCAACTGTCGGCATAGAACAAAGGCCCTGTGGTCTTTTTCCCTGGAAAATGAAAACATGACACGTAAGACGCAGGACTAAACAAAGTACCATGTTTAAATATGCCTAAATAATAATAATAATAATAATAATAATAATAATAATAATAATAATCAGCTCATGAGCCAAAATGCAGACTGTGCAAGGAAGCTGATGAAACCATGGATCATATTCTCAGCTGCTGCAAGAAAATTGCACAGACGGACTACAAACAAAGGCACAACCCTGTGGTCCAAATGATTCACTGGAACTAATGTCACAAGTACCACCTGCCAGCAGTAAAGAATTGGTGGGATCATAAACCTGCAAAGGGAGTGGAAAATGAACATGCAAAAATACTGTGGGACTTTTGAATCCAGACTGACAAAGTTTTGGAACACAATACACCAGACATCACGATGGGGGGAAAGAAAAAAGTTTGAATTATTGATGTCGCCATACCGGGTGACATCAATTGAGGAAAAACAACAGGAAAAATGCAGCCATTATCAGGACCTCAAAATCGAACTGCAAAGGCTTTGGCATAAACCAGTACAAGTGCTCCCAGTAGTCATCGGCAAACTGGGTGGAGTGCCAAAAGACCTCAGCCAGCATTTGGAAACAATAAACATTGACACAATCATGATCTGTCAACTGCAAAAGGCCACCTTACTTCAATCTGCACGGATCATTCGAAAATACATCACACAGTTCTAGACGCATGGGAAGTGTTTGACATGATTTTGTTATACGAAATCCAGCATAGAGATCTCGTTTGCTGTGACATACTGTGTTTTTGTGTCAGAATAATAATAATAATAATAATAATAATAATAAACCTAATCCCCTTTTTAAAGTAAAAATTAGAAAGAAAAAGAAGGAAAAAGAGGAGGAAGTACAAAAAATTGTCAAAATTACTGGTCCGGTGCTCCACTTTTTAATAGTTGTGATATAAAGTCATGGGTAAACAGAGAGCTAACAGCTGTTCCCTCTCCACTGCCATCAACACCTTTCAACAACAAACCAGAGGTGAAAACAGTGCTTATAACTGCAATTCTTTCAAGGAGACTATTATGTTGTGTCAGTTTGTTCACACGTTCTCCAAGAGCTGTTTTCAGCTCTGAAGTCTCATCAATTTTAATTGGATCCAGCATTCATCTCTGATTTGTTAATTGCTCAGAAGAGGTCTTGCAGTTGTCAGACATAGGAACAGCTTATTGGCAATGCTTAATAAACATGCCTTCTATTCCAGCATCCAAGTCACAGATTGGATTGAATGTCCATGGGCTCAAGACAAGACCTTGTGGCCCCCTAATAGCCAGCTCTCCCCAGGATGAAGTAGAACAGAGTGAACCCCAATTATATAAGCATGCATTTCCTAATACATTAGATAAATACCAAGCCCTTGAACTTCACTCCCAGAATGATGCAGATTTCAGCAAATCAGGAACACTGTCTGCCGGTGAAAACTGAGTATCCCATTTGTGATGTTGACATATAGAAATCTCCTCCCAGTGTCTTGTGCAGAATCAGGAAGGTTAAAGATGTCTATGGCCTACTAAGCCATCAAATCTCTTCCCCTTAAGGGAGGGAGGACAGACGATAATCTCCATAGGTCTATAATGCATATTAAAATACATCATGCTGGTTCTTAGCTTTAAAAATGCCAAACTCGAGGCATTAGATATTACGAAACCGCAATGCAAATGCTGATACGTAATCACCATACTGGCTTCCCCCAACCTTGAGATGGCAAGAATTTGAATTTTAACTAATTAAAAATAAAATAAGCCACATTTAACCAGACATCAAAGAAAAAAAAATATGAGAAATTCAAGCTCCGGCATAAAATCAGACCCAGCCAAATGAAATTTTTAACTTAAATATTAGAAAGGATTAAGGGTTTTAAAGCAGGAGTCTTGCTAGACTGTGTCGCTTATCAACTTAAGAGTAAGAAGATAAAATAGAAGTGCTCAGACACCAATCCCATACATATAAAATCCCCATAAATTAGGCTTTGTAATACAGACAGCTTTCCTCTCTCAGACTCCAGAACGGGGCTGGCTGCTGGAGCAATTGTCTGGAAGGTTTCTTTGTATAAGGAACGATATGTCTGAGTCACAGTATTTGAAGGGAAAATCTTGAAAATGTGAATTTTGGGTACTTTATAGTATAGTATAGCAATCAGAGAGTTTCTCCCTCTACCATTTTGAGAATGAGCCTTCAGTCTCTTCACTCAAACCAGAAGATCAAGGCTTCTACATGTTCAGTCCCCATAACTTTCATACTGTCTTATATTTTTAGTTTTAAAATGTATTTGGTTGAATTGATACTTGTCTAACTGCTGGGGGCCAGGATCAAAGATCACATGGGAAAATGTACAGGTCTATCTCAATTAAAGAAGTACAGTGAACCCTCTGTTTCCCCAGATTCTTCATCCATGGCTTCAACCATTCCTGAAAATCCAAAAAGCAAAGTTTAGCTTTGCCATTTTGGGCAAAACTAGGGGTGCCATTTTCCTGTGCCATTGTATATAACAGGATCTGAACATCCACAGATTTTGTTATCCTTGATATCCTGGGACCAAATCCCAGAGGATATCAAGGGCCCACTGTAGATGTGCTCCTAAGCTTTATTTCTTTATCATAAACTTCATTACCACAGGCAGAAATAACATGGAAATAATAGAAAATGGGTTGTTGTAGGTTTTTTCGGGCTATATGGCCATGGTCTAGAGGCATTCTCTCCTGACGTTTCGCCTGCATCTATGGTAAGCATCCTCAGAGGTAGTGAGGTCTGTTGGAAGTAGGAAAATGGGTTTATATATCTGTGGAATGACCACAGATATATGAGACAAAGGACTCTTGTCTGCTGGAGCTAGGTGTGAATGTTTCAATTGATCACCTTGATTAGCATTTGATTGCCTAGCAGTGCCTGGAGCAAACTTTTGTTGAGAGGTGATTAGATGTCCTTGTTTGTTTCCTCTCTGTTGTTGTGCTGTTGTAATTTTAGAGTTTTTATATATTTAACAGCATTAAATTATAACAGCACAACAACAGAGAGGAAACAAACAAGGACATCTAATCACCTCTCAACAAAGGTTGAGCCTCTGAGGATGCTTGACATAGATGCAGGTGAAACGTCAGGAGAGAATGCCTCTAGACCATGGCCATATAGCCCAAAAAAACCTACAACAACCCAGTGATTCTGGCCATGAAAGCCTTCGACAATAAATAGAAAATGGGCTCCTACACCACAAAAAAAGAAGAGCAGAACTACTCTATGGTGGCTCTTTGCTGGAAAATATTTTCCAAGGTTTAAGAAAACTTCCAGATAGAAGACAAGAGAGAGGGCTAGAACTTCTTTGTCAGGTTTTGTTAACTAGATACACCTATTTAATAAAAATCTAAGTAAGCATTTTCCTTGTAAAGTGGATATTTTTGGAAATCTTTGGAACAGCCAGTATTCTTATTTGCACCTGGAAGCCAGCTATCTTCCAAAATAGATGCAGTTTTTGCACATGACATGCATTGTACATAAATGCCCCCACCAGCAGCAACATGAAAATCAGTCCTCAAATCAAATTGAAAGGGAATCAAGGATGGAGTTTACTTTCTGATCATATTATTGAATTCTACTTTAAATGTTTGTTGTTCAGTAGGTTGTTGTAGGTTTTTTCGGGCTATATGGTCATGTTCTAGAGCAGGGGTCCTCAAACTATGGTCCGGGGGCCGGATGCGGCCCTCCAAGGTCATTTACCCGGCCCTCGCTCAGGGTCAACCTAAGTCTGAAACTACTTGAAAGCACACAATAATCAACAATCCTATCTCATCAGCCAAAAGCAGGCCCATACTTCCCATTGAAATACTAATAAGTTTATACCTGTTTAAATTGTACTTCATTTTAATTATTGTATTGTTGTTAAGTGTCTTTCCCACTACAAATAAGATATATGCAATGTGCATAGGAATTCATTCATGCTTTTTTCAAATTATAATCCGGCCCTCCAACAGTTTGAGGGACTGTGACCTGGCCCTCTGTTTAAAAAGTTTGAGGACCCCTGTTTTAGATTCAAAGTTCCCGCTACCTTAGCTGGAAGGAATTCGAGGTAGTCTGCATGGTTCACCTCCCAATTTCAACCATCACACCAACTTTGTGAAGTATGTTAGACTGAGATATGGTGATTAGTCAAAAGTCACCAATGAACTTCATTGTTGTTGTTGTTCATTCGTTCAGTCGTTTCCGACTCTTCGTGACCTCATGGCCCAGCCCACGCCAGAGCTCCCTGTTGGCCGTCACCACCCCCAGCTCTTTCAGGGTCAATCCAGTCACTTCAAGAATCCCATCCATCCACCTTGCCCTTGGTCAGCCCCTCTTCCTTTTTCCTTCCATTTTCCCCAGCATTGTCTTCTCTAAGCTTTCCTTTCTTCTCATGATGTGGCCAAAGTACTTCATCTTGGCCTCTACTATCCTTCCCTCCAGTGAGCAGTCGGGCTTTATTTCCTGAAGTATGGACTGGTTGGATCTTCTTGCTGTCCAAGGCACTCTCAGAACTTTCCTCCAGCACCACAGTTCAAAAGTATCAATCTTCCTTCACTCAGCTTTCCCTATGGTCCAGCTCTCACATTCGTAGGTGACTACAGGGAAGACCATTGCTTTGACTATGTGGATCTTTGTTGCCAAGGTGATGTCTCTACTCTTCACTATTTTATCGAGATTGGCCATTGCTCTCCTCCCAAGAAGTAAGTGTCTTCAGATTTCCTGGCTGCAGATTGCGTCTGCAGTAATCTTTGCACCTAGAAATACAAAGTCTGTCACTGCCTCTATGTTTTCTCCCTCTATTTTCCAGTTGTCAATCATTCTTGTTGCCATAATCTCAGGGTTTTTTTTAATGTTTAGCTGCATCCCAGCTTTTGCGCTTTCTTCTTTCACCTTGATTAGAAGGCTCCTCGGCTCCTCCTCGCTTTCAGCCATCAAAGTGGTATCATCTGCATATCTAATGTTGTTAATGTTTCTTCCAGCAATTTTTACCCCAGCCTTGCATTAAAAATGACAAAAATGTGATGAAAAAAATGGCATATTAAGAAGCGGTGCCATGGAAATGGAATTCTTTTCATTGACAATGCCTTGGCCACAAGGAAGGAAAAAGGAAGAGGGACCGACCAAGGGCAAGATGGATGGATCAGATCCTTGAAGTGACTGGATTGACCTTGAAGGAGCTGGGGGTGGTGACGGCCAACAGGGGGCTCTGGCGTGGGCTGGTCCAGGTCACGAGGTCTCGGAAATGACTGAACAAATGAACAACAACAGGCCACAAGGGAGATCAAGAATTCCTCCGCATCACTTCGTAGTATCCAAATATGAACAACTTAATTCAGATTATTTATAATAACCTAGGGCAAGAAAACCAAGACTATCATTTCCTAACAGGAGTCACTGAGGAGGAAACCACACCAATTTGTGACAAAATGAGGCCTATTTTTAACTTAACTGTTTATATTTCTGTCACTCTTGCAGGCCATGTAGCATTTCTTTATATATTTCCTCAGAAATTTCTGTCACTTTTGTAGGACATGTAGCATTTCTGTATATGTTTCCTCAGAAATTTGTCACGTTTGTAGGCTATATAGGTTTCCTCAGAAATTTGTCACGTTTGTAGGCCATGTAGTATTTCTGTATAGGTTTCCTCAGAAATTTGTCACGTTTGTAGGCCATGTAGCATTTCTGTATAGGTTTCCTCAGAAATTTGTCACGTTTGTAGGCCATGTAGTATTTCTGTATAGGTTTCCTCAGAAATTTGTCACGTTTGTAGGCCATGTAGCATTTCTGTATAGGTTTCCTCAGAAATTTCTGTCACGTTTGTAGGCCATGTAGCATTTCTGTATAGGTTTCCTCAGAAATTTGTCACGTTTGTAGGCCATGTAGTATTTCTGTATAGGTTTCCTCAGAAATTTGTCACGTTTGTAGGCCATGTAGTATTTCTGTATAGGTTTCCTCAGAAATTTGTCACGTTTGTAGGCCATGTAGTATTTCTGTATAGGTTTCCTCAGAAATTTGTCACGTTTGTAGGACATGTAGCATTTCTGTATATGTTTCCTCAGAAATTTGTCACGTTTGTAGGCCATGTAGCATTTCTGTATATGTTTCCTCAGAAATTTCTGTCACGTTTGTAGGCCATGTAGCATCTCTGTATGTTTCCTCAGAAATTTCTGTCACGTTTGTAGGCCACGTACTATTTCTGTATAGGTTTCCTCAGAAATTTGTCACGTTTGTAGGCCATGTAGTATTTCTGTATAGGTTTCCTCAGAAATTTGTCACGTTTGTAGGCCATGTAGTATTTCTGTATAGGTTTCCTCAGAAATTTGTCACGTTTGTAGGCCATGTAGCATTTCTGTATATGTTTTCTCAGAAATTTGTCTCGTTTGTAGGCCATGTAGTATTTCTCTATAGGTTTCCTCAGAAATGTGTCACGTTTGTAGGCCACGTAGTATTTCTGTATAGGTTTCCTCAGAAATTTGTCACGTTTGTAGGCCATGTAGTGTTTCTGTATAGGTTTCCTCAGAAATGTGTCACGTTTGTAGGCCATGTAGTATTTCTGTATAGGTTTCCTCAGAAATTTCTGTCATGTTTGTAGGTCATGTAGTATTTCTGTATAGGTTTCTTCAGGAATTTGTCACGTTTGTAGGCCATGTATTATTTCTGTATAGGTTTCCTCAGAAATTTATCACATTTGTAGGCCATGTAGTATTTCTCATAAATTTGTCACGTTTGTAGGCCATGTTGTATTTCTGTATAGGTTTCCTCAGAAATTTGTCACGTTTGTAGGCCATGTAGCATTTCTGTATAGGTTTCCTCAGTAATTTGTCACGTTTGTAGGCCATATAGCATTTCTGTATAGGTTTCCTCAGTAATTTGTCATATTTGTAGACCATGTAGCATTTCTGTATAGGTTTCCTCAGAAATTTGTCATGTTTGGAGGCCATGTAGCATTTCTGTATGTTTCCTCAGAAATTTGTCACGTTTGTAGGCCAGGTAGTATTTCTGTATAGGTTTCCTCAGAAATTTCTGTTATTTTTGTAGGCTATGAAGCATCTCTGTATGTTTCCTCAGACATTTCTGTCAGGTTTGTAGTATTTCTGTATGTTTCCTCAGAAATGAGGCCACATCTTGAGTGAAAGAATACTTATAAATAAGGTGGCAAAGTGTGACTTCACTTCTGTTTCTCAAAATAGGAGACTAAAGCCTCAGCTCTGTGAGGAACTTCCCCAAAGCTGAGGTTGAAATGGAATAACCATAGAATGAGCGCGAAGCCGCTTTTAAAGGGAAGGCGGGGCGAAGGAAGAGCCTAAGCCCCGCCTTCGCACGAAGCCACGCCCCTTAGGTTTCGAAAAAAAAAGTCCGTTGGGAGCCGCCTAACGGTCATTCTTCGGCAAAGGGGCGAATTGCGCATGCGCCGGCTGCGTTTCGAAGGGGAGGGGGGAGGGAAGCGCGAGCGCTCCTCTCTCCACGCTCAGTACAGTACAAGCCCGCGCATGCTCTATCCAGCCCTAGTCCAAAGAGGCCTCGCCTGCTCCCGTTGCGCGCACGCGCAGACTCGGGTTTTTTTTCCTCCCTCTATGGCCCCGCCCCTCCCTCCTTTCCCGTCGTGCCTTGCGAGGTCCCTGGCACTGACGTGGCCGCCGGGAGCCGCCATCTTGTGTGCCTGGGCGCAGGGAGGGAGGGAAGGAAGGAAGGGAAGGAGAAGAAGCAGAGAGGAGAGGAAGGGAGAGGACACGGAAAGGAAAAACCGCGCAGGAAGGAGCAGCAGGCCGGCGAGCAGCGAGGAGGAAGGGTAAGCGGCGCTTTCCTGGGCCCCTTCCGCCTCCCCCTTCGCCTCAGGCCGGGCGTCGGCAGCGGAAGGCCTGGCCTACTCGAGGCCGGCGCTTGGGCCTAGTCGGGTGGAGGATGAAGGCGAGGGCCTAGACGTGTGTGTGTGTATACACACATACACTTATATATATATATATATATATATACACACACACACATACATATACACTAATATATATATACACGCATATACATATATACTTATATATACACACATATCTATACACACACAAGTATATATACACACACATACATATATACTTATATATATACACACATACACAAATATATATGTATACACACACACACACATATGTATACGCACACACACACATATATATATACTTATACACACATACACTAATACACACACACATACTTATATATACCTACAACAACATTTTTTATTGATTAGCCAGTTGGCCTTATCAAAAACATACTTTTATACACATACACACACACATATATATGCTCACACATACCTATACACACACAAATATAGTTATATACACACACACAAACATATATATATATATAACATACATATATACTTATATATACACACATAAACTCTCTCTCACACACACCTATATATACTCACACATATCTTTACACACATACACAAATATATATGTATACACATATATATACTTATACACATATACACTAATACACACACATACTTATATATACTTACAACAACATTTTTTATTGATTAACCAGTTGGCCTTATCAAAAACATACTTATATATACTTACATATACACACATACACTCACACACATATATACTTATACACACATACGCTAATACACACACACAGACACTTATATATACTTACAGCAACATTTTTATTGATTAGCCACATACACAAATATATATGTATATACACATATATACTTATATATACACATACATATATATACACTCACACACATATCTATACACACATACACTAATACACACACATATACTTATATATACTTACAACAACATTTTTTATTGACTAGCCCAGGGGTCCTCAAACTAAGGCCCAGGGGCCGGATGCGGCCCCCCAAGGTCATTTACCTGGCCCTTGCTCAGGGTCAACCTAAGTCTGAAACAACTTGAAAGCACACAACAACAACAACAATCCTATCTCATCAGCCAAAAGTAGGCCCACACTTCTCATTGAAATATTAATAAGTTTATATTTGTTAAAATTGTTCTTCATTTTAATTATTGTATTGTTTTTAAGTGTCTTTTGCACTACAAATAAGATATGTGCAGTGTGCATAGGAATTCATTCATGTTTTTTTCAAATTATAATCCGGCCCTCCAACAGTTTGAGGGACTGTGACCTGGCCCTCTATTTAAAAAGTTTGAGGACCCCTGGACTAGCCAGTTGGCCTTATCAAAAACATACTTATATATACTTACATATACACACATACACTCACACACACACATATATATATGCTCACACATATCTATACACACATACACAAATATATATGTATATACACATATATATATATACTTATATATGTACACTCACACACATATCTATATACACATATATACTTATATATACTTACAACAACAATTTTTATTGATTAGCCAGTTGGCCTTATCAAAAACATACTTATATATACTTACATACACACACACACACACTCACACATATATACTTATTGATTAGCCAGTTGGCCTTATCAAAAACATATTTATATATACTTACATATACACGTGGTAACGGCGCTCCATGCAGTCATGCAGCCACATGACCTTGGAGGTGTCTACGGACAATGCTGGCTCTTTCGCTTAGAAATGGAGATGAGCACCACACCCCAGAGTCAGACATGACTGGACTTAATGTCAGGGGACTACCTTTACCTTTACATATACACTCATATATATGCTCACACATACACTAATACACACACACATATACTTATATATACTTACAACAACATTTTTATTGATTAGCCAGTTGGCCTTATCAAAAACATACTTATATATACTTACATATACACACATACACTTACACACACACTCATATATATGCTCACACATATCTATACACACATACACAAATATATATACACATATATACTTATATATACACACGCATACATATACACCCACACACATATCTATACACACATACACTAATACACACACATATTTATACTTTTATATACTTACAACAACATTTTTATTGATTAGCCAGTTGGCCTTATCAAAAACACAATGGAGACACAACATACAACATACATCTACTCCTCTTAAAATAAAATACAAATATACAGGTAGCCATAGATATATGCATAAACTATCCTCGTCTCCCCTACACTGCACCCCAATCTGATCTATGTACTCCAATCTTCTTTTAGTAGCTTTAAACAAATAAAGGGCACATTTGTTGTCAGAATGGGGTTATAACCAGCCAACAAAAATGAAGTTTTGACTGCTGTATAAAAAGATTTTAAAGCCCATATATGTGTATGGATGTATATGTATGTGTGTGTATATATACTTATATACCTCACTACCTCTGAGGATGCTTGCCATAGATGCAGGCAAAACATCAGGAGAGAATGCCTCTAGGACATGGCCATATAGCCCGAAAAAACGTACAACAACCCAGTGATTCCGGCCATGAAAGCCTTCGACAATACATTATACTTATATATTCACACATACATATACACACATACACACACATATGTATGTGGGCTTTAAAATCTTTTTATACAGTCAGGCTTTTAAAGGAAGGATTTTAAAGATCAGGTCAGGTGCTGTTGTGGTTCTGTATGTTTTTATGAGTTTAATCTGAATTGTTTTCAATACTAGTGATGTTTAATACTGTTCTAATATTTTTATACATTAAATTGTAACGTTTTTCCATGTTAGACACTTTTGAGTCTCCTTATGGAGAGAGAAAGCAGGATATAAATAAACATAATAATAGTAATAATAAAAACTCAGTTCCCACTCCTGAGGTGCCCTTACCAACAAGGCAACTGTATTTTCCTCACAAAATAGTTAGAACAGGCTTGGGCTCTCCAGGTGTTTTGGACTCCAACTCCCACAATTCCTAACAGCCGGTAGGCTGTTAGGAATTGTGGGGGTTAGAGTCCAAAACACCTCCAACTCATTAGGAATTGTGGGGGTTAGAGTCCAAAAAACCTCCAACTCGTTAGGAATTGTGGGGGTTAGCGTCCAAAACACCTCCAACTCGTTAGGAATTGTGAGGGTTAGAGTCCAAAACACCTCCAACTCGTTAGGAATTGTGGGGGTTAGAGTCCAAAAAACTTGGAGGGCCCAAGTTAGCCCAAGCCTGATCTACATAATAAAAGTATGAAAGACTGGGATCTTCTTGTGTTGAACAAGTAAAATAGTTCCTCTCTTTCAATACTTTTAACTCTTTACAGCAAAGAAATGTTCTGTAGGGCACGGATATTTGATTTTATTTCCGCTTTGCCAGATGAGGAAGTCTCCTTGATCCTTTTGCCCTTCCCTTACTGGGAATGTCAGAACGAACCACATAAAAAGTTGGGTCTGTGGTTTGATTTTAATTCCGTTTTCCTAGAGAAGGACGTCTTGTTGATCGTGCTTTCCTTCACAATGTTCTTATGGAGTGGTCAGAAATGAGCAAATAAGTTGGGATTCAGCAGATCTGTAAATAGCGTAATGGTGGAAAACCCATCTCTCCTTTCCCCGCCCTTGTACTCAGGCCCAAGACGCGCGTGGGGTGGGGAAGCAGATTTTGATCACTTAGTCACTCACCAGTGACTTCATCAGCAGGACAGAAAGTTGCGCAAGTGCAGAGGCAAGTCTGCCATGGCAGAAGGGAAAAGTCTTCCCTTTCTTCAGTTTCAGAAAATGGAGCTCACAAACCCCTTCTTGGGAATCTTGTCCTTTTTTGCCCTTATTGCAGTGCTACAACATTCGGGGCAACAAAACATTTCCACTATTACATTCACTTAATACATGTGGGTCCCTGTTTCCCTCCTGAAATACAGTGCAGCATTGGCAGTCTGGAGTCGTTTGGCGCTGCTAGGCTCTGCAGCTAGAGACAGCCAGATGCACTGCTCTGGCACAGATCCTGCTCGTTTGTATTTTTAGTTAATACAATTTCGCTTGAAAGATACCATTTTAAGTTGCTTCTACCTTAGGCAGCATGTTTGGTAATAACAGGTTCCTCAATGTGTCGGTGAAGTAATTGGGGGTCATTAAGTGCTCCCAGATTAAGTGAAAGGTCTTGAAATCACCTATACTTCCTTCGTATTTAGATATTATAGTTTAGTAGTATGGTGGCTGCGATGGATTACCAGCCAGTTCCCTAAATGTTATATGTCTTGATATTTTCAATGTAGCACTGAAAGAATTCAGTGTGAACCACTATTTATAATGATTCTTAGTGAATTCAGATTATGTATTTTCTCATTTACTGTGTATTGGTGTTGTTTAAATTAACTAGTTTTCTGAAGACCACTACCATCATTGCCTTCATGGTTTTTGATTGGCTAGGAGTTTTATGCAATCTTGTGACTATGAAATACGTAAAACTAAGATCCAGGAAGTGCAGCTGTAAAAAAAAACCTGGTGTGTGCTGAATGATGTGTAAAACATAAGGAAAGATCCTCAGTTCCTGTGAAAGGTTATGCTCATTTCACAACTATTCAACTTTGTCCCTCCTTCTCTAGTGTATGCTACTTATGTTTGTTCATTCATCAGAACTTGAGCAGGTGAGGCAATGGATACTATTGTGGAGAGTTTGTATGGGATTTGGAATGGAATACTTACTTTCCTGGCTAGAACATGGCTGAAAAATAATTATTCTCATAGTGATAACATTTTAATGGTATTTACCAATATTGAAATATATATGGCATTAGCAAACCATAAACCCTTGTTGCCATATATGGTCTATATTTGACATCAACACATCAAAGCCCACCCTTTCTATACTGTGCCAAGTATATTGAGCAATCTCTTTAAGGAAGTATCAGCATACATAGAAGCGTACAATTGGATTAATTTTCTTAAAAGTTTTAAAAGGTCAAAAAACTACTGTATATATTCAAGTATAAGCCGAGGCACCTAATTTTACCACCAAAAACTGGGAAAACGTATTGACTCGAGTATAAGCCAAAGGTGGGAAATGCAGCAGCTACTGGTAAATTTCAAAATAAAGATAGATACCAATAAAATTTCATTAATTGAGGAATCAGTAGCCTAAATGTTTTTGAATATTTACATAAAACTGTAATTTAAGATAAGACTGTCCAACTCTGATCAAATCAATATTCTAACTTCCTTCAATGTAAATGTGCTTGCATATCCTTGCAATATTCACCAGTTTATTTTGATAGAAAATGCTGTGTGTATATGAATAAGGAAAAGTGGGAAAGACTGGCACTGAGAAAGAAGGAGAGGAAGGTGTGTGCTGTGCGAGAGAGGAAGGAAAGCTGGGTTTCTGTGCAGAGAGATGAGGGTCCTGGCAGGAAGCCCTTCTTTCAGCCCCACACCTTCCCATCAGGGCCTTCACCTGAGTGTAAGCCGAGGGGGGTTTTCAGCCTAAAAGAAGTGCTGAAGAACTAGGCTTATACTCAAGTATATACAGTAACTGATTTTATTTGTTGGCTTTGGGGTTTTCAGTTGTCTTATTCTACTATGAACTCTCCATTCTGGTTGAATATGCTGAGGACCTGGGTATTCTGTTGTTAAAGGCAGGAATGGTTGGAAATGTTCCCAGGTTTAAAATGCCCTAAAGACACTATTCTGTATGATCTTGGAAGCTAAGCAAGGTCAGCCATGGTTAGTACTTGAATAGGTGGTTGCCAACAAATACCAGGTGCTGTAGGAAATATTTTCAGAGGAAGAAACTTGCAAAATCACCTCTGAATATCCCTTGCCTAAGCAAACCTATGAAATGTGTTAACAGGCAACTTGAAGGTGTACACACACTCACACACAGTTTTATATAGCACTCCTGATAAAGTAGTAGTATCCTTCTAGGTCAGTAGTTTCCAACCTTTGATCCTTCAGGTGTTTTGAACTTCAGCACAGTTCTTTAACAGCTGGTAAGATGGCTGGGATTTCTGGGAGTCGAAGTCCAAAACACTTGGAGGACCAAAGGTTGGGATCCACTATCCTATGTGAAAGGTTATCCAGTAAAGCATTCCAGCTCATAGATTGCACTTACTATCTAAGTTCTTCCACACTTGAATGTGGCTTTACCAGGAAATTTACCAAGCATTGTCTCCCTTCTGAAGCTCAACACTAGTGGGAAGGGGAAAAGACAGAGGTGTATGGGCCTGCTTTCTCATCACTCAGGAAGTGCCCCAAAACCGAAGTACCAGTTGGACACAGGGGAAAACTAAATGGACCCCTTCCCATTCTCTGTTTATGTGTCAGGCTAGAGTAGAGAGAGGGAAGTGTGTGTTTCCTGCCTCTGAATATCCCTTGCCTAAGCAAACCTATGAAATGTGTTAACAGGCAACTTGAAGGTGAACTCACACACAGCTTTATATAGCACTCCTAATAAAGTAGTAGTATCCTTCTAGGTAAGTAGTACCCAACCTTTGATCCTTCAGGTGTTTTGGACTTTAGCACAATTCTCTAACCCAGTGTTTCTCAACCTGGGGTTCCCAGATGTTTTTGGCCTTCGACTCCTAGAAATCCTAACAGCTGGTAAACTGGCTGGGATTTCTGGGAGTTGTAGGCCAGAAACATCTCGGGACCCCAGGTTGAGAACCACTGCCTAATCGCTGGTAAGATGGCTGGGATTTCTGGGAGTTGAAGTCCAATCACTGGACTAATATTGGTGTACTGGGCTGTTCAGAGACAGAACAAGGTTCTGCCCTCTTCCCGCTTTGAGTCCCCCTCGGGGTGAGAAAAGCGATATACAAATACTGTAAATAAATAATAAATAAAATAATAATTTTCACCTCCAAGCTTAGGCGTGCGAGAGTTACTTATTTCCTCCTGTGCTTCAGGAAGCACAATAACACAATAGAAAAGAAATGAAAAAACATTGAGAAGAAGGTGTCCTGGCTACCAAGGCCTGCCAGGATATATTAATTGTAATTGGATGTGTAATGTATAAATTACTGGATATCAATGACATGAAAAACCAAATCTTATTTCTCTGTATTTTATGTATGGTGCCTCCTGAGAAGATGACAAAGTAAGAACATAGCTTTCACCCATATAATTTTGGTGCCGAAGGTGTGTTGCTCTTGAAAACATGGGAGAGCTGTTCAGTTATTGCTACTATTAGCCATCGTGGTGTCTACCCTTGAGGAATTTATGTTAATCCTTTCTAAAGCAGTCTAAGCTAATAGCCACCACAGCCAGGTAACAACTGATCATTCACATACTGTACAAAGACGTTTTTGTCTTCCTGAAGGAAAGTATTACTTCAAACAAGTCATGGTTAACTAATTTGCTGGTTAGCTTAGACTTGGATGAAAGCAGGTCCCCTGAATAAAGGGTCACAAAGGGTGGTAGCAGCCAGGGCTGGTGGGACACCTGAGTTGATCCTGGCGCTTTCTCCTCTCCATGGAACAACCCTCAATGTACCCATGGGTCATATAAAAATCTGTAATGTTTGTCCAATAACCTGTCCTCTAATATATATGGTAGTCAATTTTTTTCCTTCCTCATCTTACCTGATTGGGGAAGGTTTAGTTAATGTGTCATTTGACTGGAATCTCAAAGAGTCGTTCTGCTTTTGCTTGTATAACATGCAGTTAAGCTGTGTGCTTAATAGTTGACCTGTTTAGTGAAAACCTTGAATGCTATAAGAGAAGAGGGATTTGGAAACACATTTTAGGACTACTTGAGTCAAGAAAACTCCTGAAACCATAGGTCACAAAAATTGAATGGCTGTGTTGTCTTGGTTAATCATTTCCATTCGGACTATTGGAAGATTCTTTATTCTTCTCTACCCATGTTTTAAGATTTTATGACTGTTGATAATATCATTTAAACATATAAGAAAAATCGCCTTTATTTCATGGTGTTTTAGGGGCTCTAAAGGATAGCTCAGGAACATGTGGATTCCCTTCCTTTCTGAATTGTTAGGGCTGAAATCAGTATCCGCTTAGTTGAGAGCCAGACTTATCTCAGCGGAACTTCTTAGTAGATATGTGGTTAATCATTTTCTGATTAAGAAAAGCCAAAAGTTCTTATCTCTTACATTGGGCATTGTGTGAAAGTGAAACTCCATAGAACTTATTCTGGGGATTCTTCTACTACACTGTACCTCTACAGATGTTAAGTCATAAAAGTTAGAACATGGATCTTTTCTTACAACTGTAGTACAGCTCCTGCTATAGCAGTGCCTTTTTTCAGCCACCCTCAGGGGCTTGCAAACTTATTTATTTATTTAAAACATTTATACCACGTCCTTCTCGACCTCCGCAGAGGGACTCAGAACGGGTTCCAAACAGGCAACAATTGGATGCCAAACATAATATAAAACACATAAAAATACATCCACAAAATTAAAATAATTATAAATATACATTAAGAACCTCTCGCCAGATTAAAATTGTCAGAATTAAAATCGTCATCCAAATCAGCCCAAATCCGGTCCAATAAATCTTATATTTCGCAGTAAACAAATTATTCTGTGAATGCCTGATCCCATAACCAGGATTTAAGCTTCTTCTGGAAGGTCAGGAGGGTGGGAGCAGATCTAACCTCATTGGGGAGAGAGTTCCACAGCTGAGGGGCCACCACAGAGAAGGCCTTGCCTCTCGTCCCCACCAAACGCAACTGCGATAGTGGTGGGACCATTAAGGTCCTAGACAGTACGTGGGGGGGGGGGTGGATACGTTCAGACAGGTAAACTGGGCTGGAACCATTAACTTCTTAATCTGTTTATTATTTTTAAGTCATTTCTGTTGGGAGGGGGGGAATGCAAGATCCCACTTTGCTAAAATTCCATTCTCATTAATAGAAATTTCAACCAGTATTGTTCCTTTTTCCTTGACCATATAATCACAAGGAAAAACAATTTTGTACTTGTGTATACTGAATGGAATAACAAGTAATGCAGCTTAGTTTAAGCAGTTTAATACTAGAAAATATTTTGCAGTGGACTTCAATGCTACATATGCCTTTTTCTTATCTAGGTGGATTTAGAATTCATTACCAGTCACATAGAAGACATATTCAAGAAATACATTACATAACTCAAGGAGCAATTGAACAGTAGCCCTCAGAACAGATGTATAGTATGAATTCCACTTCCACAGGGGAATATGTTCCTAAAGTTACCATGGAAGCATAATACTGGAGATAATAAAAAAACTGTTGAAATAAACAATGTCTAGCAGAAGCATGCCGTAGAATCAGACTGGACTACTATTCTATCATTTCTAGGTGTTCCAGTGTATCTGTGGTCAACTTCTAGCAGAAAGCATATCACACAAGAGGGCATGAAGATAACATATTTTTTCAGAAGGGTTTAAGTAAAACCACAGATACTGACTCTGGATATGGGGGTTTCTGTAGTTCTATTGAAATGAGTGAAACTTTCATTCTGAAAAGCAATATTCTAGCATTGGGACCCAAAACCTATGATTAGGAGTGCTATAAAATTAGCAAGGTATACATTTGAAATATTTGTTCATAACAGTAGCCCTATGGAATCCCAACCTCATACCACAAAATCTATTAAAGAATGCATGATGTGAGGTTATTGCTGTAAGTAAAGCATATTGGGAAACTGTAGTATATGAGGCACACAACACATGTTAAGAAAAGTAGCTGCCTGAGACCCATAGCACTCCTGATTGGGAGGGTGGGCTTTTTAACTATTAGTTGAGATGGAACTCTTGTCATTCAAAGCCCAGGGGTAGCATGGGCATGCTGCCAAAATTGGAGCATATCAGCAACCCAAAGTTCATGTCCTGGGTTGTAGAAGTAAGAAGTGTTTGCAATCAGAAATGATTCACTCTCTTCCCTTCTCTATAATTGATACCTGTGGACAATTTGTTCTTATAGGAAGTTCTAGTTTTCAAAATAAATTTATTCACATCTGTCTTCAGTCTGTGATTTGTATTAGAAAAGAATACTCTTAATGGTTGTTGCTTTAGCATATAGTCTTGGGGGAGAAATGCTGAAAGAGCAACTCTATATAGGCCAGATGCCTCTACTGCGAATGTGCAAATTTTTCTAAAAGATTGGACAGTCTGTACTTCCTGTGTGAGAAACCAGGTCACTTAGAATCCTAGGGTAGAAGAAGCAGGTTTTTTAAATGTTATGGAAGAAACCTGAACATGCGTTGAAACTTTTGGTAGTATATTTGAAATGCAACTGTGGCATTCTGCAGCCACAAGGATAGTTTCTGAAAATGTCTCTCATCCTACTTTGCCTAATGAGGACCTCAGATGTCCTGGAGCACAAAGTTCCAGGGAAGGTTAGGATCCTAAAGCAAGCACAGTAAATATAGTTCACTGGTCCATGTTGGAATGTGTCGCTCTATTACTCACCTCATTTGGGAATAACTGCTGCTTTAGTAGAGATCTCCAGTACCCAGAGACCAAGATAAGTAAATGGAGGCTATTATACTTTGGCCACATCATGAGAAAAGATGGCTCACTCTAAAACTGAAGGGCAGTAGGAAAAGACAGACTCAAATCCTGAGTAGGCCTTTTGAGGATAGGATGCATTAGATGTCTATCATTTATAGGGTCAACATAAGTCAAAGCTGCATTTTTCCAATGAAGCACAGAGTGTTTGAGGACCGGGACATCCGTAGGGAGACCAAGGTGCTTGTTTATAAAGCTATTGTCCTCCCAACCCTGCTATATGCCTGCAAAACGTGGACTATCTACAGACGTCACATGCAACTCCTGGAAAGATTCCATCAGCGCTGCCTCGGAAAAATCCGGCAAATCTCTGGGGAAGACAGGTGGACAAATGTCAGCGTGCTGGAAGAAGCAAAGACCACCAGCATTGAAGCGATGGTCCTCCGCTATCAACTCCGCTGGACTGGCCATGTTGTCCGAATGCCCAATCACAGTCTCCCAAAGCAGTTACTCTATTCCTAACTCAAGAATGAAAAATTGAATGTTGGAGGACAGGAAAAGCCATTTAAAGATGGGCTCAAAACCAACCTTAAAAACTGGCACAGACACAGATAACTGGGAAGCACTGGCCCTTGAGCGCAACTGGAGGCCAGCTGTGACCAGCAGTGCTGTAGAATTTGAAGAGGCACGAATGAATGGTGAAAGAGAGAAACGTGTGAAGAGGAAGGCGTGTCAAGCCAACCCTGAGCGTGACCGCCTTCCACCTGGAAACCGATGCCCTCACTGCAAGAGAAGATGCAGGTCAAGAATAGGGCACCACAGTGACCTACGTACCCACCGTCAGAACACCGAACTTGGAGAACAGTCTTACTCGGACAATGAGAGATCTCGTAAGTAAGTAAATAAGTCAAAGCTAATTTAAAGGCAGGTAACAGCAACAATAAGGTCCGTAGTAGATTTCTTGTGCAGTTTTCTTGTACACTGTAGAGAGAATAATAAGGTATAGATCAGATTGGGAGGGGGGTTAAATTCACAAAGGCCAAAGGTTTTTTATATCTGTAGGGAAGGAAGGGACAGCAGGAAATGACTTATTGCAGAAAACAGGATAGAATATTGCACAATCAAATAATGGGTGAGACTCTGGTTACATCAGGTGTGTCAACAGAGATTGAAAGGTTGAGGACCTGGAAATGCTGGATTGTACCAAAGCAGGGCATTTACTGGCATGATCTCCTGAGAACTGTGCCATAGTAGACTTAACTGGTTTGAGTTCACTTAAGGCTGCTATTGCAACCTGGCTTCAGGACTGAATCTGGGAATACACCAAACTTTAAATTGAAGTCTTCATGGGGAATGTGACTCCCAACTAATACCACCTGAAGCCCTGTTAAGATCACCTGCCTTGCAGTTGACCACGAGCACCACTCTGTCTTAAGCTTCTTTTTGTTTGTCCACATCCAGTCTGTTGGCAAGATCAGCTACTAGTTTGGGATATTTATGACTTCTTCTGTGTGGTTTTTTAACATCTTTATCTGCTAAAGAAGACAGTGAAATTTCAAAAGCTTCTGCATTTTGGTTGCCTAATAAGGCTTTTATCTTTTGTGACCATTTGGATTTTGCTGCATTTTGATGGCTTGCTTCCATTTCAGTGGACGAGAATGACAGGGTGGTGTAATATAAGAAGGGAGTATGAAATCACCTCATAGAGCAGTAAGTGCTTCCTTTGCAGTCCTTTCAAATATTGACCAAAGAATTAAAAAGAAAACTAAAAGTTGAGTAACAGGGCATACTGTGTCAACATTGAGTAAATGAATTGTATAAACCTAATTAGCTTAGAGCCTTAAATACTCCTGGATAAAGATTCCAAAATGTTTGTTTCATGCATCTAATGTTAATAAAACATTTCTAAATATTGGATGCAACCTGAATTATCACGCATTGTACCCCCTCAGCAATATTTATAGTTTCACAGAGTTCCAAAAGAGAATGAATCATTGGATATACCTTTTTTACTCCTTTCCCTGTAAATGGACATTGGTCTGTTCTAAAGTAGTCTCACTGTGCTCTGTACTTACTGAATTTCTATTGTGCCTTCTTCCAAAAAAAAAAAAAACCCTAAACATTTACTCAAGTTCATGAGTTGGGATTACAAATTCAAACATGCCTGTACCTAAAATTCTTACATTGAAATTAACCAGGCATTGATACTTGAGTTCGAACCCATTTCAAATGTAGGTCTGAATTGTCACATACTGTACTTAATGGGCTCAAGAATGCAGTGCAGTGGTCTATATCTGTGGACATATGATTATTAAATATGGCATGTGTGTTCTGCTAGCAGTCCAAATATGCTATTCTAAACACTGATGCATGCAGTTGAAATTCTGCAATTAGTGGAAACTCCTAGACAAGATAGGTGTTTATTTCCCATTTTACACCTGCATCTATACTGATCTGGCAACGTAAATGAACCCCCACTCATTAACACCTGTTTATCCCTGTTATTTAAGGTTTTGTTACATTGGTACCAAAGGGAACTGAGTTGTCACATATTTTCTTGAGTGTTATACATGATGACATTGGGCAAGCTTAAAGCCATGGTAGTCCACGCTCTCGTTACATCTCAAATAGACTACTGCAACGTGCTCTACATGGGACTGCCTTTGAAGACTGCTCAGAAGCGCCAAGTCGTTCAACAAGCAGCAGGCAGGCTGCTCACTATAGCAGCATACAGAAAGCTGTTACATCAGCTCCACTGGCTGCCAGTTTGCTACTGAGCACAATTCAAAGTGCTGCCTTTGGCCTAAAAAGCCCTAAATGATTTTGGTCCAACTTACCCGCCCAGATGTATCTCTCTCTATGAACCAGTTAGAGCAGGGGTCCTCAAACTAAGGCCCAGGGGCCAAATACGGCCCTCCAAGGTCATTTACCCTGCCCTCGCTCAGGGTCAACCTAAGTCTGAAATTACTTGAAAGCACACAACAACAACAATCCTATATAATCTGCCAAAAGTAGGCCCACACTTCTCATTGAAATACTATTAAGTTTATATTTGCTAAAATTGTTCTTAATGTTAATTATTGTATTGTTTTAAGTGTTTTTTTGCACTACTAATAAAATATGGGCAGTGTGCATAGGAATTCATTCAAGTTTGTTTCAAATTATAATCCGGCCCTCCAACAGTTTGAGGGACTGTAACCTGGCTCTCTGTTTAAAAAGTTTGAGGACCCCTGAGTTAGAGCATTAAGATCTGCCGGGGAGGCCCTGCTCTCAATCTCATCCTCCTCGCAAGCGTGATTGGTGGGGAGGAGAGACAGGGCTTTCTCAGTGGTGGCTGCTTTGCTATGGAATTCCCTTTAGACTGTCCCCCTCATTCCTCATATTCAGGAAAAAGTTGAAAATCCGGCTGTGGTACCAGGCATTTGAGGAATAGTACAATATGAAATGTGACACAAATGTAGCAGCACTGATTATTACTATGGGTATAGGCGCTGTGTTTGTAATCTGTTTTTATTGTATTTATTTGCTTTTATCTGTTTTTATTACTCTGTGTATTTATTTGTTTTTATTTGTAATGCAGCATTGATTTTTTTCCATATCTGTAAGCCGCTCTGAATCCTCTTCTGGGTGAGAAGAGTGGGATAGAAATATAGTAAATAAATAAATAAAGTAGGAGCTGATAGTTGGATATGTTCAAACCAGGGGTTTGTTCAAAACATTTTGGTGCCTAATTATTTGCTTTAGCCATTTGTTCAGTTAGATACTTCAACGGTTTTTCATACAAAATTATCACTTGTTTTTATTGTGCTAAATGGTGTTCGTGGTTTGTAGTAGTTTGATTTTGGTAAGATAGGATGAACACACTACCTAACTTGAGCGAACATATTGATTGTGGCACTTACTTTAATTGTTCCATAATAATTTGACCAGCAGTGATACACTTCAAGTCTAAAACTATGGTGTGTAATATTGACTCCATGGGCTACTTCTTTTCATCAGGAAAAACTAACAGGGTACCAGGGTTGTTTTTTTCTTTAAAAAAAAACTGGCACAGGAATTTAACTTAAAAATTCTCAAACCATAAGAATACTGAAACCTTTTTTAATGATACTGAATATCACCATTTTCTTTTAGGCTGCTACTTGATTTTTTTTAAAAAAATTCTAAATTATGTTTAGACAGGACATTGATCCTTATTTCTTATGCTGAGGCTTTAAGAAAAAGAAACTTTACTAAAATAAACCTGTCACAATGCTATTACTAATTGTGTATGCGTGTGTGTAATAAAGGTGTAGCCCTGGTGTTGCCTCACCTCTGTCTTCCACATTTAGTGGTGGAGAAATGTTCACGTGGAAGCATAGCATGGACAGGAATGAAACATTTTGCATTCCTCTGTGAATTAATGGTAATAAATGCATTCTTTTAAGGCCAGTAATGAAGTATTCCAATCTGGTAAATAAATTAACTATAGGGCTCTATGTTATAAACAATGTTTACTTCTTTTTATACGTACATATATTTGCATGAACGTGGAACTAGCTATATCCTTGTCAACCCCACCGTGTCTGGTTTGAATTTCTAATTTTAAGACCTCGGTAGCCTCAATTGGGGAGAATGAGCAGTGTGATTCCCCAGGGGTTTGGTGATGCTGGTGCTTTGGAATTTTAATGGCTGAAATTGGATCTTTCCAACCCTGAGTTATCAGACCAATCCCCATTTTACTGGCAGGAAATGAGTGCAGGCCATGGCGCTGTTTAGAGAGGCTGTTTGTTTTCATTTAAGGGAAGTGGAATAATCTTGTATTATCTTTCTCTTCAGAAATACTTCCTACTTACAATATCATTTCATTCTGAGTGCCTGGTCATATTTTTAAAACTTACATTATGCATTGAAATTCCATTGCTGTGAACTGCTTGTTCATGCTTACGCTTGGAATGTTTCCCACTGAGTTCCAGAGGATTTTATTCCTAAAACAGCTAGATGTGGCCATGATTTCATATGGAACTAACTGTCTTTCATTTCTTATTTCCTAGGTTTCTTTGGCCAGTGAGTGAATACCAGACTTGACCATGGGGAATATTTTTGCTAATCTCTTCAAAGGCCTTTTTGGCAAAAAAGAAATGCGTATACTTATGGTTGGACTGGATGCTGCAGGAAAGACAACTATATTATACAAACTTAAACTCGGTGAAATAGTAACTACCATCCCTACTATAGGTAAGAATTTAAGCAACTTCACATATAGCTGTTTTTAAAAATAAGTTTTAAATGAGATTAAGACAACAATTGGGGGTGTGAAGGCTGACTTGGTATGGTCAGTGCAGTGTTGTGAGGGAACTATAGGTTTGATTTACATTGGTGTATGATACATATGTGGCAAAACATTTATTTTCCACTTAAATAGACTTGGTTGGAGCACAGAATTTTGGAGAGTTGCTGGGAAGACAGAATAGTACCTGTTTAGTTCATGGATCTTTAAGATTTGGTCGTTAGGAGCACAAAAACTCCAATATTTCTTCAAACATTTTTATTTCCATTTTTCACCTTTCAGTCCAGCCTTCAGGCACAGTTTTCCAGTTATCCTGAGATTTAGATTAATTTTAATGGTGAATTGCTGACCATAATAGATTACCCAGCCCAATTTTAAAAAACTTGTTCTTGGTGTCTTGAGTTTTAGGCCTGTTCCTGGGGTTAATTGAGGGGCTGATTCAGAAAATTGCACTGAATAGACTACATCAGCTCTAGTTTCTTAGTTATTAGAAGCTTCATGATTATCTGTTATTATTTTCTATGGGCAGGAAGATGACAACTGGTAGATGGTATACGTTCTATATCTCAAAAACTAGAGCTGATAGGGGGAAGCTGGTGCCATTTTTGAATTCAGCAGATCAAAAATATCCAGAAACAGGGTTAACATTTCAGGCACCAAAATGTGTGTCAGCTAGTATTGTTATTTATCAGAAAGCTTCTAATTGGTATCCAAAGGATTTTTGTTTTAGGTCACATACACAGAATATCCAAATTCGTGGATGCTGAAGTCTCATTATATACAATGGCATAAAAATGGTGTCCCTTATGTAAAATGGCAAAATCAGGCTTTGCCTTTTGGAAGATATTTCTGGTTTGGTTTGAGAGAAGCCCCTCTTGATATGCTGAATCCTGGAAGCAACACTTAGTCTTAAAGGGAATCAAATCCTTCCCCACTTTCCGTTTTGGCTGAAGTGGCATTCAGCAACAGTGTAGGTCTTCCCAAAGAAAGTGTGATAGCTATTTTGAGTGCTCTAAATATGCAGTGGTCATTTTTTAAAAGGGTACAGTATATTAACTTCCCGGTAATAAACTTAGGTATCCATTTTTAGTAGGGTCTATTGTTTTAGCCTCATAAGACTTGGGTGGCACTTCACCATGCCAAGACAGATTTCTTAGCTGGTGTCACTGCCTTTGCACTGGATCCCAAATAGAAACAGGTTGCACCCGTATTTTGTAAACAAAAAGAAAAAACAGACTTTTACATCAGTATGTACATATAAATTTGATTTATATGTGAGTCTGAATAGGCAGTGCAATGAATATAGGAACGGAACAACGGATGACGAGTTTGGATCATGTTTTCAGTTATGAGATGCCAATGAGTGGTTATTGATGTTAATTGTCTCGTCTATTATTGTGTTAATTATTTTTAAATATTTTGTTGATGTTAGCATTGAATTTTTGCTGCTACTGTTGTTAACCGCTGTGAGTCGCCTAAGGGCTGAGAACAGTGGTATACAAATAAAGTAAATAAATAAATAAATAAATACAGTATTAGCTATTTCCGTTTCCAAAATGTGAGTTCTTATTTGATGCTCGCTTATGTAGCAGTATGTGTGTACAGGCAGTCCCCAAGTTACAAACAACTCAGTGAAGAATGGGTGAGACAACAGGAAGTGAGATAAATCTACCCCTCAAAGGGAAATTCACCTCTGAAATGGTTATCATGGGGAAAGTGTCTCCACTGAAGCTTTCGCACCAATCCTTGTTTCTACAACAAACCAAATTTATCAAAATACAATTATCACAGGTACAGATAGTGAGGTGAAATCTTCCAAAAAGGGGTACACACAGCAAAGAAAACCCCACAGGACTGTTAACCTTTCCCTATGCTATCCAAAGCTACTATCTATCTCTATCTTTATGGCTAGAGTTACACTTTAAAATGTCCCTGTTTCAACTTACATGCAAATACAACTTAAGAATAGACCTGCAGGACCTACCTTGTTCGTAACTTAGGGACTGCATGCATTCTGCTTCGGACAAAATTGATAATCTCAAATTTTCCTCGTTTATTGATTGCTTTCTATCCCACCCTCTCTCTTTTCAGGTTTCAATGTAGAAACAGTAGAATACAAGAACATTAGCTTCACGGTGTGGGATGTAGGTGGCCAGGATAAGATCAGACCACTTTGGCGCCATTATTTCCAGAACACACAAGGTGAGTTGCCCTCTTTGATTTCTGCGTATTGTTTGTTTTTACAGAAACCTGCTTAATTGTTGTGTCAGCATACCTGAAGCTATTTCAGTGACTGTATAAACTCTGTGCTGATAAATATCAAATGAATTTGTCAGCTGTCTCAAGATTGAAGAATGCCATCAGTATCCTGTAGAACTCTGTCAAACTAATTATCAAATGTTGTGTACATAGAGGAGATCACCTGTTTGTGATAAACTAAATTAATGTATTTACATGTAGGACTTTATCTATTAGAGGTATTTGAAATGTTTGTTTTTTTTCTGAGCTAATCTTTGCATTCCCCAAAATGTATTGACGGCCATAACTCAGTGACAGCACTTGTTTTATACAGGTGACCCAGACTGTACTCTAAGGGAGGTTAGGAAAGAGCCTACTGCTCTAATCAAGTGAGATGTACTAATAATCTAACAAATGTACACCAGATCACCTTTTAGCAGTAAGCAATAATAAACAGAAATGATTCTGTTGTTGACTGTAGTCATGCTAGGTATTCCAGGGTTGGGAACGCATATAGTAGTAGAAGATGGTGCTTGTCCAGGATGCCTTCAATGTTTCCTTCTCATCTCCATTTCCACCATAGAATTTATGAGCCAAGCTGCATAAATTCTGTTAAAGAAGGAAAGGAAGCCCTGCCCTGCTTTTAATTTAGTAGCAGAGTATAAATAACTTTCTGTTCCAACTCACCTCAAAAGCCAGATTGTTGCTGTGTGTACTGTAAAGTCATTGTTGACTTATGGCAACCCTAAGTCAAATCTGAGGCTGAGAGTCGAACTTGCCCAAGATCACTCAGTGTGTTTCCATGACAGAAGTGATTCAAATTCTGGTCCCCAGAGCCCAATACTCATAGAATCCTAGTGTTGGAAAAGACTTCATGGGCCATCCAGTCCAACCCCATTCTGCCAAGAAGCAGGAAAATTGCATTCAAAGCACCTCTGACAGATGGCCATCCAGCCTCTGTTTAAAAGCCTCCAAAGAAGGAGCCTTCACCACACTCTGGGGCAGAGAGTTCCACTGCTGAACAGCTCTCAAAATCCAACTTTATTTTTCAGAAGTAGTATGATTTTATGAACCAAATCTTATTAATGGCTTGGTGGTACTTCTTATATGTTGGCAATAACACTTAGCTAGATCTCTGTTGTTGTTGTTGTTGTTGTTGTTGTTTATTCATTCAGTCGCTTCCGACTCTTTGTGACCTCATGGGCCACCTCACGCCAGAACTCCCTGTCATCGAATCATAGAGTTGGAAGAGACCTCATGGGCCATCCAGTCCAACCCCCTGCCAAGAATCAGGAATATTGCATTCAAAGCACCTCTGACAGATGGCCATCCAGCCTCTGTTTAAAAACCTCCAAAGAAGGTGATGGCCAGATGTCAGTAATGCTAGTTCATTGTCCTTCCTTGTCTGGATAGAGCAGGTCAAGAAAATCCTGAAACAACTTTGTAAGCCAGTCAGTGCAATGAAAATTATGTCTTGGCCACTTACTTTCTGATGATCTTTTCATTATTAGCCTCCTGGCTTTTTAATAAAGATACTGCTGTATCCATCAGAGTTGATAGATTTTCTGCAAGCATTACTTCCAGCCCACAGACTGATTTAGCAGATTCCTTGAGAAATTGGCACATGTTTTGTTTGTGTAACAGACTTAGTTTACAGAAGGTGTCGCATCTGTGATGTATGCAGGGAGCTTGGTGTTAGTGGCACTTAATGTTGCGTCACCTGCTTGGCCTTATGCTGTCAAAATAGTTGTGAGCCAAATGCTAAAGTCAGGGAATAACCTTAACTTTAGTACCTTGGTTCAGTGGTGGAGACTAGTCTTTGCTCAATGCATTTAAATGTAAGGCCCCGAATTCATTCTGTGATTTTCCACTAGAGCTGTATAAGACTCTTGTCTGAAACATGGAAGGGGCAATGGTCAGTCAGTAAGGTCTGATGTTTGGTATTTGTTGCATTTATATAATTCTTTTTTTCCCTCTAAAGTACTTAAGGTAGATTATCTTCTCTTGATATGAAGCAGTTTTCTATATGGATGAAATTATACAGTTTTGTATGTTGATTAAAAAATAAAAGCAGGGTATAAATAAATATAATAACAGTAATACTTATGCATACTAAGACAAGCTCCTGTAACTCAGTGGCAGTAAAGCTGAGCTTTCAGATAAAAAAAATGCATTATAACCTGGAGTTCTCTTGCTGGTAAATAGCTTACTGAGTTTTTCTTTGTGGGACCAAAATATTCTGGCAACTTATATATAGAAGTCAATCACTTCTATATCAGTTTAGCTCAAAAACACTCAACCAGCTTGATGCTGTTGGAACCCATGAGGAAGTCAGGACTTACAAGTACATGGCTATGGGCCTCATTATTTGTGCCCCTGAATAGCCACTCTACATAGCTTCTCCTTTGGTGTTTTCTACCTGGGAGTGCCTAAAATATCCAGGTTGATGGCTTCTCTCCAAATAGGTTGTGATGTGCTTTGACCATATCAGTTTTGCTCGTAGAAATTTCAGGAGCAATATTTATCTTAACTGTGCAGGGAATGGGAGACCTTCCAACATTCTCTTAGGACATCTTGGCTGAAAGATGGGGTCGGACAGTGAGAGAGTGTCATATTCCATGCAGCTGAAATTGCTGCTGCTGTTAACAATTGGTTTTAATTTATATATCATACCCGTCAGCTTATGCCTTTCTCCAAAATATCTTGTTTAGAGTTATTGCACATTCTTTCCTGTTTGTTACTACATTCTGATGTCAACTGAATCGTTTGTGTCTGGATTTTGAATTGAACCCAGGAGATAGCTGTCTGCATATGCATCACATGTAGCTGGATAAAAAGCAATACTTTTTGAGTAAATGGTACTGTAGCAAAATGTACCATAAATTCACCCACCAGTATGACAGACTTAAACCCAATAACTGGTGTATTTGGTAAATAGATATGTAGATTCTAGACCTTTTTACCTCTTGTGGGAAAATAAGTTGAATTCAGTGCTTACAACCTTTCTAAATTGGAATTCTTTTCCTTGATGTCTGTCCTTAATTTAATCCAAGATTATGTCCCATGGAGTGGATAATTTGCCTCCTTAGATGATGACAAAAATTTGGAGAACCGAATATTCCCATTGCTTTATTTATAAATGAAGTATAGCGCTTACATTTACTAGAATCCCTAACACATGCTCACTTCATTCTTCCTTTGTAGGTTTGATCTTTGTGGTCGATAGTAATGACAGAGAGAGAGTCAATGAGGCCCGAGAAGAACTTATGAGGATGTTGGCGGAGGATGAGCTCAGAGACGCTGTCCTTTTAGTGTTTGCTAACAAACAGGTAAGAGTTACATCATTCTGCATCGTGCAGCCAAGAGACTACCACCGCCAGTCTCGGCTTTGGCCATTTATGGGGGCGGCTTCAAGGGGTCCCACCTTTTTGCTTGCCCTTCCAGTGATTTAAACAATAACACTGTGTATAAAAGTTGATATCTGCCAGTGTCCAGGAGCAAAATACAAGAACACTTTCATGATATTTCTCAGTTGTAAAAGAACACACAGGGCTTCACTTACACCTTGAGGTTTATGACCTGCCAGAGAAATTATGCTTATGTTTTATGCACACAGCCTTAAATGCAGTTTTGCTTGTTGGGTGTCCAAAATAGACAACTTAGATTTAAAATAATTTGTAATAAAACACCGCAATGTGTGTTTTTAAGGCATAAGTAAATTCCAGTGTAAATTGGGCAGACATCCATCTGAGGAGTGTGTTGCAGGAATTGGACTAAGATCCCAAATGTCGAGTGCCATCTTTGGTTCAGTATTTGCATCACAGGCTGAAACATCCAAACAGCAGCCCTTCGGGAAGCTTTTCTTTGTGAGCTTTTCATTCTCTGCTTAGGAAAGCCAGTGGGGATGAAGCCCCTCTCACTCATTTGGGATTTGTAGATCCAGGTGAATCTTGAGACTGGGACTCCATTCACTCTCCAAACATTGATATATTACCCCCCCCCCCCCAATTGCCTTCCCAAAGTGGTATCAGAGAAAACCTCATTGAGCTGTTACCTAGAGAGAAAATAGTACAGATTTCTTCCGTTCTGTGAAAAGGCTTTGCAAGGGACACCTGAGGCAAAAGAAGGCCTTGAACCCAAACTTCTCCCTTACTCATAGTGTTGTTACATCAGTGGTTCTCAACCTGGGGTCCTCAGTTGTTTTTGACCTTCAACTCCCAGAAATCCTAACAGCTGGTAAACTGGCTGGGATTTCTGGGAGTTGTAGGCCAAAAACATCTGGGGACCCCAGGTTGAGAACCACTGTGTTACATGGTTCCATATTTGGAGGTCTTGATATTGGGCTCATGTCTTTTGACAGTTTGCTTGGTATTAAATTGGGGAAAAATGAAATAACTAAAAGCATTTGAGAGCATAACATTTAAGAGAGTTTATAGGACACGGAAGGAATCTATCCATTGGCTTCCTTTTTCATTATCTGGTGGCCTTGTCCAGAAATGACAGTGCATTAAAAGAAGATCACTACTCTTTGCCAGTCCATAATATCTTAGCCTATCATGACAGGATTTCTGTTAGGAAAGGTTTCATTCGCCCACTCTGCCCTTCATTATGACTCATTCGTTGCTGCTCATGTGTTAATATTAACCAGTATCACGCATCTGTGAGAAGGTCATAGCAAATCTTGCATATTGATTTAAAAATGAGATAATTTTGGAGGCTCTAGTTTCCCAAGCGGGTGAAAAAGGCTGTTTTCCTGCTCTGCTTCTTGCCCTCGGGCACAAAATGTGGATTTTGCCCTGCCATTCCCTAAGAGAAAGATGCACTTTCTAAACCTGGATGTTTCCCTTTCAGGACCTGCCGAATGCCATGAATGCAGCAGAAATCACAGACAAACTAGGACTGCATTCTCTTCGCCACAGGAACTGGTACATCCAGGCCACCTGTGCCACTAGCGGAGACGGTCTCTATGAAGGACTGGACTGGTTGTCCAATCAGCTCCGAAACCAGAAATGAAGCCCTGAAGATTCTCCTCTCTCTTCCCTCTTTTCTCCACCCCTCCTTTCCTTTTCCTCCTCCTCCTCCTCCTCCTCCTCTTCTTCCCTTCGCTTTATTCTGATGTGGCAAACCATGCTACTTTGTGGTATTGAGTGCCGGAAGCTGTTTTCATTTCTCTCTTGTCACAGGATGTCCTTCACCATGCTGTACATGTGGCAGATCCAAGCCTGAAAACAGTTTAGGTTTCTTATTTAATGTAAATAGTCCTTGTTTCAAATGATACAGTTTCTGGTACTCCTATGCAATATTACTCAGCTTTTTTATTATTGAGAGAAATCGACTCGCTGTTTAGTACTGGGAAAGGGGTTCGAAAATGGGTTTGGAGATGAGCGGCCGGCGACCTGGTCGTACACGAGTTGAACGCGATTGATCCCTCTTGGCTTTGCGGAGGCCAGGCTCGGTGGCTCTTTTTGAGCCTGGAGGTGTCAGTAATAAAATAATATTGTTTGGGGGGCCGGGGAAGAAAAGCTGAAACACTTGAACAAGCTTATCCATTAGAAGTTCTGCAACGACTTGAATACCAGCAATTTAACATGTTACGGATCCTAGAACGAGCAGCGTTCTGGATCTTTCTGTGCTTGCCGACCCCTTTTTGTGTTTCCATGTTAGGCCCTCGTAAGTTCAGAGTTCTGTTTAGGCTTAGAGAAGATGTTGCACCCCAAACAAACACTGTCGCCCTCCGGCTCGTTCTTAGATTTGGGTTTGATTCCCTTGCGCCTTGATTGGAAGCCAGGTGTGTCCTGTTTGGTTCCCTATCCCCACTCTACACAAACAGGGATCCCTTTCTCCCCCAAAATAAAACAAAAAAAGTAAGTGTTTTGGCCTTCGTTGCGTAGAACTCCTCCAGGAAGCAAATTCTGTCCACAGAGAGCACAGCCGCCCATTTTGTGTTTTTCAGCTCTGCCATCAGCAAGTACTGTACGCAAGTAAGAAATGCCATCCAAGCCATCTAACCGTAGCATCTAGGGGAAAAATACAACTATAAAAGCATGAGTGTTTGGAGTCCCATTCCATTTTAGAAGTGTCCGAGGCCATTTTTTCTTTCTTTCTTTGGAACAATCCTACATCTGTATACGTGTGGAAACCCTTCACATCTCTCATACTGCAAGGTTCAGATTTGCCATCGAGAAAGACCTCTTAACTTTTTTTTTCTTTTGTATTTTGATAAAAAAAAAACACTGAAGAAGCTGGAGCTGTTTAAACTTTAACTTGAGGAACTATCAGAACTGGTTTGTTTAGTGTTGTGGAAAACAAATCTCTTTATTTGCTTTCAATACACAGTAATCGACTGTTTTGTATACTTGTTTTCAGTTTTCATTTCGACAAACAAGCACTGTAATTAAAGCTATTAGAATAAAAATCTCTTAACTATTCTGCGGGGTTTTCATGCTTTGCTTGTTCCGTTGCGCCGGGATCTGTGGCCAAGGCCTGGGTGAATAAAACTTCTCATTGTGTCCTGCTTCGGAGTCCTGACCTGAACCGGGTCTCTTTGCAGTTGCTTAAACTGGCCCTTAAGAAGCCTGCATGGCAAACCCCATCCAAATAAAGGACAACAACATACAAAATCCCAGACTTTTATTGTGATGACTCAAAAGCAGGTATGGAGAAACCCAAGCCAGGGGGCCAAATGTGGCTCTTCGGGCTCTTTCCTCAGGCCCTTCTCTCACCATTCTATCATTCCTTCTTTCTTTCCTTCCTCCTTCCCACCTTCCCTTTCTTATCTCTCTCTTTCTCCCCTCCTCCTTCCTTCCCTTCCACCCTTTCGTCCTTTCTTTCCTCCCTCCTTCCTTCCCTTCCTTCACTTTTGTCTTTCCTCCCTCCATTCCCTTCTCTTCCTCCCTCCCTTCGAAATGCAAAGATACAGAATGGGGGACAATGCCTGGCTCGAGAGCAGTACGTGTGAAAAAGATCTTGGAGTCCTCGTGGACAACAAGTTAAACATGAGCCAACAATGTAATGTGGCAGCAAAAAAAGCCAATGGGATTTTGGCCTGCATCAAGAGGAGCCTAGTGTCTAGATCGAGGGAAGTCATGCTCCCCATGCTCTATTCCGCTTTGGTTAGACCACACCTGGAATATTGTGTCCAATTCTGGGCACCACAATTCAAGAGAGATATTGACAAGCTGGAATGTGTCCAGAGGAGGGTGACTAAAATGATCAAGGGCCCTATGAGGAGCGGTTTAAGGAGCTGGGCATGCTTAGCCTGAAGAAGAGAAGGCTGAGAGGAGATATGATAGCCATGTATAAATATGTGAGAGGAAGCCACAGGGAGGAGGGAGCAAGCTTGTTTTCTGCTTCCCTGGAGACTAGGACGTGAAACAATGGCTTCAAACTACAAGAGAGGAGATTCCATCTGAACATGAGGAAGAACTTCCTGACTGTGAGAGCCGTTCAGCAGTGGAACTCTCTGCCCCGAGTGTGGTGGAGGCTCCTTTGGAAGCTTTTAAACAGAGGCTGGATGGCCATCTGTCAGGAGTGATTTGAATGCAATATTCCTGCTTCTTGGCAGGGGGTTGGACTGGATGGCCCATGAGGTCTCTTCCAACTCTTTGATTCTATTTTTTTCTTTCCTCCTGGGGGATGTTTAGATGGGAGAAAAAGGAGCAGAGAGGGAACAGGAGGGTCATAGCGGGTCACCGATATCCCAGGGAGAAGCGCAACAGAGTCTTTGCGACCCTGGAGAAGGTAGGTAGTGGTAGGCTCCTTGGCAGTCCCCTCGGTCTTAAGGTCCTGCTGATTAATGCCAGATCCGTTAATGGTAAGACTGCGGCCATCCAGGACTTGATCCTGGATGAGAGGGCGGATCTGGCATGCATCACCGAGACCTGGCTGGACGAGCTGGGGGGAGTAAATCTCTCTCAGCTGTGCCCACCAGGTTTTGGAGTGCATCAGCAGGCCAGACAAGGGGGGCGGGGAGGAGGGGTCGCAGTAGTCTTTCGGCAATCCATCGCCGTGATCAGATGCGCTGTTCCGCAGGCTTCTGGGTTCGAGTGTGTCCACTTGAAAGTGGGGAGCCGTGACAGTGTGGGGTTCCTGCTGGTGTACCGCCCACCCCGCGACCCAGCAGCTTCCCTGTCTGAGCTAGCGGAGGTGGTCTCTAATTCGGCCTTGGTTTCCCAGCGCCTGGTGGTGCTGGGAGATTTTACCATCCACGCTGAGACCACCCTATCTGGTGCAGCTCAGGACTTTATGGCCACCATGACGACCATAGGACTGTCACAAATAATATCTGGTCCCACTCATCAAGCTGGACATACTCTTGACCTTGTTTTCGTGGCGGACAACGAAATGATTAGAGTGGAAGATCAAAACATCCTTCCGGTGTCATGGTCTGATCATTATCTGATCAGTTTTAGACTTGCTGCGACTCTTAACCTCCACAGGGGTGGAGGACAGATTAAAATGGTCCGCCCTAGGAGACTGATGGATCCGGATGGATTCCTGAGGAATCTTGGGGTTCTTCCTGCCTTGGAGCCTGGCGATTCTATTGACGCCTTGGTGACTCTCTATAATGGGGAGATGTCCAGGGCGATAGATACGATCGCACCCGAACGCCCCATCTCATTGCGTTGTGACAGGCCATCTCCCTGGTTTACCGGGGAGCTGACTGTGATGAAGCATACGAGAAGGGGGCTAGAGCGCAAATGGAGGAAATCTCGGGACGTCTCTGATCGAGCACGGGCTAAAGCCTCTCTTAAGACATACTCCGTGGCTATACGGGCGGCCAGGAAATCATTCACGACCACCCGTATAGCGTCTGCAGCAAACAGATCATCGGAGCTGTTTCGGGTCGTGGGGGAACTCCTCCACCCACCTGTGGTGGAGGAGGTCACTGATGACCCAGCAGCTCGGTGTCGCGATTTCGCACACCATTTTGCAGATAAAGTCGCTCAGATACGCCTCGAGCTCGACTCCAATTCCATCGCAGTGCCAGAGGAGGTGACGGAGGTACCTGCTTGTCCATCTTTGTGGGATTCTTTTAGGCTTGTTCTTCCTGAAACCGTAGAGGAGGTTCTTGGGGCTGTGAGGGCGACCACCTCATCTCTAGACCCATGCCCATCTTGGCTCATTAAATCAGCCAGGGAGGGGTTGGTTGATTGGTTTGTGTTGATTATCAATGCATCGTTGGAGCAAGGGATTTTTCCATCTAATCTGAAACAGGCTGTGGTTCGTCCACTCCTCAAAAAAGCTTCCCTTGACTCCACGGTGCTAATTACAGGCCAATCTCCAACCTCCCTTTTCTGGGTAAGGTGCTGGAGCGGGTGGTCGCCTCCCAGCTCCAGAGCTTTTTAGACGATACCAACTACCTAGATCAGTCACAGTCTTGTTTCAGGCCTGGTCATGGCACCGAGACAGCCTTGGTCGCCTTGGTGGATGACCACCGCAGAGAGCTGGACAGGGGAGTGTGACTCTGCTGGTTCTCTTGGACATCTCAGCGGCTTTCGATACCATCGATCAGGGTATCCTTCTGGGTCGTCTCTCTGGGATGGGCCTTGGGGGCTCGGTTCTGTCGTGGCTCCAGTCCTTCCTGGAGGGACGAACCCAGATGGTGAAGCTGGGAGACGCCTGCTCTGACCCCTGGCCTTTGACCTGTGGGGTCCCGCAAGGCTCTATTTTGTCGCCCATGCTTTTTAACATCTACATGAAACCGCTGGGAGAGGTCATCCGGAGTTTTGGAGTTGGGTGCCATCTCTATGCGGATGACACACAACTCTACTATTCCTTTCCACCTAATTCCAAGGAGGCATCTCAGGTGCTAGACGAGTGCCTGGCCGCTGTGTCTATCTGGATGAGGGAGAACAAGCTGAAGATCAATCCCGACAAGACAGAGGTCCTCCTGGTCGATCGTAAACCGATCGGGGTATAGGGTGGCAACCTGTGTTGGACGGGGTTACACTCCCCCTGAAGCCACAGGTCCGCAGTTTGGGTGTCCTCTTGGATTCTTCGCTTACACTTGAGGCTCAGGTGTCGGTATCCGGGAGGGCCTTTGCACAACTGAGACTTGTGCGCCAGCTGCGACCGTACCTCGTGAAGGCAGATCTGGCCGGGGTGGTCCACGCCTTGGTCACCTCTAGAATGGATTACTGCAATGCGCTCTACGTGGGGCTGCCCTTGAAGATGGCTCGGAAACTTCAATTGGTCCAGCGGGCAGCAGCCAGGATGCTAACCGGGGCTCATTATCAAGAGAGGTCTACCCCTCTGTTTAAGGAGCTCCACTGGCTGCCATTTATTTTCCGAGCCCAATTCAAGGTGCAGGTGCTCACCTACAAAGCCCTGAACGGTTTGGGACCACCCTACCTGCGTGACCGCATCTCCATCTACGAACCCACACGCTCGCTCCGGTCATCTGGGGAGGCCCTGCTCGTGATCCCACCCACGTCGCAAGCGCGCTTGGTGGGGACACGGGACAGGGCCTTCTCTGTGGCGGCCCCCCGACTTTGGAATGCCCTTCCAAAAGATCTCCAACAGGCCCCTACTTTAGCAGTTTTCAGAAGGAACCTAAAAACCTGGCTGTTCCGATGTGCCTTCTCAGATTAGGAATTCCCCCATCCCAAGTCCTAGAAGCACTTTAGCACAACCGATGTTACTGCACACCGCACCTTTTAATCCTATGTTCCTCCTGCCATTTCAGCATTTTAACCCCTGTACCCCATTGCACCGGCCGAACCAGTTTTAATAGTGTCTTGATGTAGTTATTGTTGTTATTTTGCTTAATTGTTTGATTTGCTTTGTTTATTATTGTGTTATGTTTTATTGTATTGTGTTTTGAGGCTCCAGCCTGTGTAAGCCGCATCGAGTCCTGCGGGAGATGCTAGCGGGGTACAAATAAAGTTAATAATAATAATAATAATCATCATCATCATGTTTCAAGATTTAAAAAGGTGTCCCATTGGGTAGGGAGGGGAGGAGGGGGGAAGACTGAATTTCTTCTGCTCTAGAGACCAGGGCACAAGGGAGCAATGGGTTCAAATAGGAGGGAAAGAGATTTGACCCAAAAGATTAGGAAGAACTTCCTGAGAGTTAGAGCCGTTAGAGTAGCATAGGTTTCCTGGGAATGTGGTGGAGTCTCATTCTCTGCAGGCTTTTCCGCAGAAGCTATCAAGAGTGCTTTGGTTGTGCCTTCTTGCATGGCACGGGGGTGGACTGGATGTCCCTTGGGGGTCTCTTCCAGCTCTAGGACACTATATCAGGAGTAGGCAATATGGGGTCTAATGGATGCACCTTTTCTCTCCTGTCCGCCAACTCATCCGGACCAAGGCCAACCCTTTTGGGATCCGAATGTTTCCCGTTTTTCCTTCACTTTCTGCCTCCAAAAGAAAAGAGGAAGATGACGAAAGAGCAGGGAGGGGGCCCCTCCCTCCAGCCTACTATGTAGCCCCCAAGTTAGAAAGTTTGCCCATGCATACATTATGCGGCCTTTCAAAGCTTTACTAGTTTTCTCATTTGGCAGTGTTTGAAATTGTACAGGAGAAAATTGTTGGGCAAGTTATTAACAAAAGACCCTTCCCATAAACGTATAGCAGAGCAACCTATTAGCAGCATGACCCAGTACCAGTAGCCAAAAGTGAAAAACACAGAGCAAAGCTATATCTTCCTAGTCTGCGTCTCAAGACAACTTACAACTGTAAGCATTGCTATTTGCTAAAACAATGACTGAATGTATTGTCGAAGGCTTTCATGGCCAGAATCACAGGGTTGTTGTAGGTTTTTCCGGGCTATATGGCCATGTTCTGGAGGCAATTTTTCTCCTGACGTTTCGCTTGAACTGAACCACCTAAACTGAGCTCTACAGGCCAATGGATACTCCACCTCAGACATCAGAAGAGCTGCAAGACCAAGAACAAGCCACGAGAGTAAAGATGAAGATCCACCCAGAGGAAAAGTGTTCTTGCCATACATCAAGGGAACCACTGACCGCATAGGGAAACTGATGAGGAAACACAACATACAAACCACTTACAGACCCACCAAGAAAATCCAACAAATGCTACGTTCAGCAAAGGACAAGAGAGATCCTCTCACCTCTGCAGGAGTCTACCGTGTACCATGCAGCTGTGGACAAGTCTACAGAGGGACCACCAAACGCAGCATTGCCCAGACATGCATCAAGGAACATGAAAGGCACTGCAAACAATTCCAACCAGAGAAATCAGCCATAGCAGAGCACCTGATGAACCAACCTGGACACAGCATATTATTTGAGAACACAGAATGCTGGACCACTCTCACAACCACCATGTCAGACTACACAGAGAAGCCATTGAAATCCACAAGCATGTGGACAATTTCAACAGAAAGGAGGAAACCATGAAAATGAACAAAATCTGGCTACCAGTATTAAACTCAAAAATCACAACAGCAAAACAGCAGAGAGAAAACAAACAGGCATATAAAATCACTCTCAACAAGGGATTCCCCCCGGGCACTTCTAAGCCATTGAATGCAAATCAAGGTGATCAGCTGAAACATTCACATCTAGCCCCAGCAAACAAAAGTCCTTTGTCTCACCCTGGTCATTCCACAGATATATAAACCCATTTTTCCTACTTCCAACAGACCTCACTACCTCTGAGGATGCTTGCCATAGATGCAGGCGAAACGTCAGGAGAAAAATTGCCTCCAGAACATGGCCACATAGCCCGGAAAAACCTACAACAACCCAATGACTGAATGTCCAAGTTTAAAATGGCCTTAAGCCTTACCTGGCGCAGCTCCACAGTGCCACCTTCTGCTCCAACCACATCACAGCACAACTTTGCCATCTATTAAAACATTCACTCTATCCAAAAGTGCCTTTGGGCAGATTAAGGTGGTTCAGAAGAAGATAAAGGGAAAGGTTGTTCCTTCTTCTTTCATAACATTAGAACCTTAAAGGGCCATCCACTGAAGTGCGAATGGAAGCAGATTTCAGGACATATAAGGAAAAGAAATCCCGGGACGAAATTCCACCTAAATAGTAGGGAAAAATTCCTGATGGTCAACAATGAAATAGGCTGCCTTGAACTCCAGCGGAGTGTTCTCTGGTGGTTTTAAAGTGTGGATGGCCATCTGTCAGGAGGGCTTGTATTGTGTTTTCTTGCTTGAGAGAATGGGGTTGGATTGGATTGCCCTAGGGGAGCCTTCCAACGTTAAGAATCTTTCAGAGAGAAATAAACAATTATTTGATTATGGCTAAAAGATGTGGCAATGCGAAGGGACCAACAGCTTAGGATTCTTCTTTGAGGGGGCAATGCACTCATTTTGCCTTCCCTAAATTTACCTCAAAATACCGATTTCTGAGGAATAACAACGAGAGACAGGGAAGTGGCCACATGTCTTTGGTTGGCCATGGTGGCAAAAAGGATACTGGGCCAGGCAGTCTGTTATCTTGATTCACTAAAGCTGATAGTTTTCATAAGTGTCGCCATAAGTCAGAAACAATTGGAAGCCACACAACTACATGCATATCTTTAAAAGCCTGCCAATTAAACTTTACTCTTATCAGAAGAGGCATAAACTTGCAGTGTTACATACAAAATCAAACAGTGCAATAAACTTACATAGTCCTTGTAAGTAACACAGAATATGGCTTCTTCATCTTCGTTCAAATGAGAGAGCAAAACATAAACCTTGAGTAAATAGCTATTCCACCATAGCAAAGAGCATTGCTGTTAGAGCATAGCAGCATTACCACATATTGCTTCTCTTCCTCAGAGTAGCGTATCACTTCTCCAAACTGTATTCTAAAATCCGTACAGTTATACCAGATGTGGTCCAAACATGGTAGCTGACCTACATTACCAGCTGCACATAATAATTAACATCATAAAGTTTTTCGTTAACACACACTTGATCCTGCTACAACTTACTGTAACAGATGTGAGGGAAAGTCATAGGACGCAATGGAATAATGGCTTCAAACTACAGGAAAGGAGATTCCTGTTGCACCACAAAATAACCTAAGAGTAAATTAGTATAAGTTGAGTCTCCCTTTATGCAAAATGCTTGGGACCAAATGGATATTGGCATTAGGAGCATCTGCGTTTGACTATATGTACGTATCTAACATCTTGGAGATGGGACCCGAGTCAAAACATTAATGCATCATACATACTTTAAACACTGCTGGAAGTACATTTTCAATGTATTTTGGGTAATTTTGAACATGAAACCATGTCCAGGTACCTTGCACCCCTGGAAAGCTAAGGTGCCACTCTCTCAGTCACAAATGAGCACAATTTTGGAGTATTTTGGTTCCCGGAATTGCAGCTCAAGGATGCAATAAATTCACTTCCAAAGACCAGGGAGAATTCATTCATTTACAAGTTATTTTCCCAATGGCTTGTTGTAAAGTTTTTTGGGCAGTCTGGCCATGTTCCAGAAGCATTTTCCCTTGACGTTTCACCTGCATCTATGGCAGGTATCCTCAGAGGCAAGCTCTGAGGATGCCTGCCATAGATGCAGGTGAAACGTCAGGAGAAAATGCTTCTGGAACATGGCCAGAATGCCCAAAAAATGTACAAAAACCCAGTGATTCCAGCCATGAAAACCTTCAACAATACATTTTCCCAATTGTAGTTCGATAAGACAGCAAAAAGACAGCCATGGATTGACCTGTTGATACCAAGATCAGGAGGAGGAAAGGTAAGTCGGGAGCATTTTCCTTGCACAGAAATGATGTACGATTCCTAGGTTAATCCCTCCAGCCGAGGAGTATGACCTGTCGCCATACAGGGAGAGAACAGGAAATGAAGATAATGACAGGTTGTCAGAGGCTCCAAATTGAGCCATCCGGCTGAGGTTCAAAGGGGCACGGAGCTGGAAGAGACCTTGTTGCCCACGGCTATGGGGGGATTCCTTGCTCCCCAAAAGACGGATGCAACCCCTCCCCGATGCCTTCATCCTGCAATGATTTGCAGTGTTTTGTGCTCCGTTCACACACTCCTTTCCTGCCAATGCCCTTTTGAAGGTTCACAGTTCAACAGACGTGAAATTAAACAGGTCTGCTTTAGTTGGAGTGAGTCCGGAGGAAGCCAACCCATCTATATAAATAAAAATGTAATGTTCGTTTGTGGGATTAACAGAACTTAAAAACCACTGGACGAATTGACACCAAATTTGGCAGCAAAACACATTCTAATCCGATATATGTCTTTCAAACAAAAAACCCCCATAAAAATGAAGGGGAAATAACTTTAAACTCCCCTAAAAGAAAAATGCCTTACAGAGAATGCGCAAAAGCCCCTCTCCCCATTGCGCAAGAAGAATGAAGCACCAACTGTTGTGAGGGAAGAGAAGCCTCGCCATGGAGTCCCTTTCCATTCAGGAAGGCAGAGTCCTTTTCCTTTTGGGGAAGGGAGGGATTGAGGAAAGAGGGAAGGAAGAAGGCCTGGTGCAATGGAGGTGTGGGGGCTTGGCAAGGCAAGCCCCAGCAGCAGCTGGAGCCACCGCAGAGGCTCCATGAGGCCCACGTGGATACCAGGCAAGTCTTCCCCAAGACCAGAGGATTGCAAGGCAAGCCTGGCTGCAGGAGCAGCTTCACCCCCCCCCCCCCCACGTTGGGTGCAGGAGCAGCTTCACCCCCACGTTGGGTGAAGGGAGGATGCGAACCATGAGGCCAGCAACTCTCCCACTTGGGCTCCACATCCCCCCCTTTCACCCCCCCCCCCAAAAAACCCTTTAAAACCCTTATAAACTGTCCCGGAGGAAGGAGGGAAAAGAAAGGGAAAGAAGAAAGGAAGAAAAGGATTGGTGAAGAGAAGAGAAGATTATGAATGGAAGGAAAGGTTTATTAACTGTGTAATGTGTAGGCTGTTAATTGTTTTTATACTGGCATTGAATTCTTGCTGTTCTTCTTTGTTGTAAACCGCTGTGAGTCGCCTTCGGGCTGAGAACAGCGGTATATAAGTAAGGTAAATAAATAAATAAATAAAATTATTAAATATTTTAATGAAATGGAAGGAACAAAAAAGAAAGAAAGAAAGAAAGAAAGAAAGAAAGAAAGAAAGAAAGACAGAAAGGGGGGAAATGGTGAAGAGAAGAATATAGAGTCAGAGAATCCTAGAGTTGGAAGAAGTAGGAAAATCACAATCAAAGCATTCCCAACAGATGCCCACCACCTCTATTTCAAAGAGGCTTTTTGAGTGTTTTGGCCAGCATGAATATAACCAAAAAGCCTTGCAGTTTCAGTGGCTGCTTCTCGTTACTTTATTTTCCATACCACCTTGCACCTTAACAGCCTGGCTTCTACTAGCCAGCGGGAAACCTTTGGTGGGAGGAGTTCCCTAGCCCACATTGCTTCATGTCTGCAAATCCTCTGTTTTCTGAGGGCCACAGCAACGCATGGCTGGGTACAGCTAGTCTTCTATATAAATATAAATGTAATGTTCGTTTGTGGGATTAACATAACTCAATAACCACTAGGCGAATTGACACCAAATTTGCACACAATACACCTATCAGGCCAACGAGTGATCATCACTCATAAAAACACTGAAAAACACAGTGGTAGAGACTTAAAAAGCCAAAAAAATAAAAAATTACATTACAACGCATGCACAAAACCACATATATACAGATATATATACACACAAAACACATATACACAAACTGGGCCACAGCAACGCGTGGCTGCTAGTTTATTATAATATTGTACAGGCACTCCCCAAGTTACAATTCGCTTCTGGCACAGTACTTACTTACATAGGCAATCCCTCGTAGCTCAAGGATTATTGTCTTCCTGATATGGATCTTGGTGATGGGTCTATAGGTGGCTGTGGAGCCCTACTCTTGATCCGCATGTTCTCCCGCAGTGAGGACATCAGTTTCCAGACGGAAGGTGGTCCTGGTCAGGGTTGGTTTGTCACGCCTTCCTCTTGGCACGTTTCTCTTTTTCACCCTCCTCTTCAAATTCTGCAGCACTGCTGGTCACAGCTGATCTCCAGCTGGAGCACTCAAGGGCCAGGGCTTCCCAGTTCTCTGTGTCTATGCCAGAGTTTTTAAGGTTGGCTTTGAGCCCATCTTTCAATCTCTTTTCCTGTCCTCCAACATTCCGTTTTCTGTTCTTGAGTTCGGAGTAGAGCAACTGCTTTGGGAGACGGTGGTTGGGCACCCGGACAACGTGGCCAGTCCAGTGGAGTTGATGGCGGAAGACCATCGCTTCAATGCTGGTGATCTTTGCTTCTTCCAGCATGCTGACATTTGTCCGCTTGTCTTCCCAAGAGATTTGCAGGATTTTTCGACAGCAACACTGATGGAATTGTTCCAGGAGTTGCATGTGATGTCTGTAGACAGTCCATGTTTCACAGGCATATAGCAGGGTTGGGAGGACAATCTATATAAATAAAAATGTAATGATCGTTTGTGGGATTAACAGAAGCCAAAAACCACTGGGGGAATTGACACCAAATTTGGACACAAGACACCTAAGAACCCAATGGTTGTCCTTCACTCATAAAAACACTGAAAAACTCAGCAGAAGGGACTTGAAAAGGCCCAAAAAACTAAATGACAAAAAGCTAAACGACAATACAGAAAAAAGGGAAGAAAGAGGGAGGGAAAGGGAGAGAAAAAAGAAAAAGAAAGAAAAGAGGGGGAAAGAAAGAAGGAAAGGGAGAAGGAAGCATGGAAGCAAAGAGAGAAGGAAGGAAGGAAGTAGAGAAGGAAGAAAGGAGAGAAAGAGGGAGGGAAAGAAAAAGAGGAAGGAAGAGAGAGAAGGAAGAGAAGGAGAGAAGGAGAGAAAGGGAGGAAAGAAAAAGGGGGAGGGAAGGAAAGTAGAGAAGGAAGGAGAGAATGAAAGAAAAAGGGAAAGAAGGAAGGGAAAGGAAGAGGGATGAAGAAAGGAGGGAGGGAAGAAAGAAGGAAGGAAGAAGAGAGAAAGAAAAGGTGGAAAGGAAGGAAGAGAGAGAGAAGGAAGAAGAGAAGGAAGGAGGAAGGGAGGGAGGGAGGGAAGGAAGGAGGAGGAGGGAGGGATGGAGGGAGGGAGGGAGGGAGGGAGGGAGGAAGGAAGAGAAGGAAGGAAGGAAGGAAGGAAGGAAGGAAGGAAAGGGAAGGAAGAGGGAAGGAAGGAAGGAAGAGGGAGGGAAGGTTGACCACAGCAACGCGTGGCGGGTACAGCTAGTAGCTTTATAAACAAGCACCTTGGTATCCTTATGGACATCCAGGCCCTCAAACACTCTCTGCTTCATTCGGAAAAATGCTGCACTTGTCTCAGGGTTTTTGTTTTTTCTTTGTTGTGTCAGGAGTGACTTGAGAAATTGCAAGTCGCGTCTGGTGTGAGAGAATTGACCCTCTGCAAGGACATTGCCCAGGGGATGCCCAGATGATTTGATGTTTTTATCATCCTTGTGGGAGGCTTCTCTCGTGTCCCCGCATAAGGAGCTGGAGCTGATAGAGGGAGCTCATCTGCCTCTCCCCGGATTTGAACCTGCGACCTGTCCTGCGACCTGCAACCTTCAGTCCTGCCGGCACAGGTGTTTAACCCACTGCACCACTGGGGTCTCAGGGTAATGTGCAAGTAAAATAATGTTACACGGAGGAGAGCAAGTCAGAATAATACATCAACTTATATTTAATGAGCAAAAGGGATGCCAAACAAAACCTGCCAAGGTGCCACACAACTTGTTATTGTTTTCAATGAGCTTTTTTATCCAAGGTGTTTAAGGGAATATACAATGATAGTCTTCCTTTAGCCTCAGAACAATCTTGTGAAACTGCAACTCCCAGGATCCCATAGCATTGATCCCTGATAGTGTGCTCAAACTGCATTCATTCAACAGTGTAGACACATAGGGTTTGCTCCATAGGCTTTGCTTATGAGCCACCACTTATGGGATTTTGCTATAGGGCAGTATTTCTCAACCTTGCTAATGCCGTGACCCCTTAATCCAGATCTTCATGTTGTGGTGACCCCCAACCATAACACTATTTTCGTCTCTCCTTCATAACTGTTATGAATCGTCATGTAAATATCTGATATGCAGGATGTATTTTCATTCACTGGACCAAATTTGGCACAAATACCTGCTATGGCCACATTTAGTGGGGTTGGGTTTGGATTGGCTTTGTCATTTGGGAGTTGTAGTTGCTGGGATTTTTAGTTCACCTGCAATAAAAGAGCATTCCGAACTCCACCAAAGATGGAATTGAACCAAACGTGGCACACAAAACTCCCATGTCCAACAGAGAAGGGTTTGGTGGACATTGACCTTGAGGTTTGGAGTTGTAGTTTACCTACATCCAGAAAACACTGTGGATTCAAACAATGATGGATCTGGACCAAACTTGGCAAAAATACTCAATAGACCCAAATGTCAACACCGGTGGAGTTTGGGGAAAATAGACCTTGACATTTGGGAGTTGTTGTTGCTGGGATTTATAGTTCACCTACAATCAGAGCATTCATGTAAATATCTGATATGCAGGATGTATTTTCATTCACTGGGCCAAATTTGGCACAAATACCCGCTACGGCCACATTTGGTGGGGTTGGGTTTGGATTGATTTTGTCATTTGGGAGTTGTAGTTGCTGGGATTTATAGTTCACCTGCAATCAATGAGCATCCTGAACCCCACCAACGATGGAATTGGACCAAACTTGGCACACAGAACTCCCATGACCAACAGAATATACTGGAAGGGTTTGGTGGTCATTGACCTTGAGTTTTGGAGTTGCAGTTCACCTACATCCAGAGAGCACTGTGGATTCAAACAATGATAGATCCGGACCAATTGGGCTGAACTTTGCACACGGAACCCCCATGAACAACAGAAAATACTATGTTTTCTGATGGTCTTTGGTGATCTGTCTGACACCCCCTTGCTTCCCACCCAGGGGTCCCAACCCCTAAGTTGAGAAAAGCTGCTGTAGGATATTTTTTCTAAAAATAAAGGTTACCTCTAAATCAGGCCTGGGACAACTTTGGCCCTCCCTCCAGGTGTTTTGGACTTCAACTCCCACAATTCCTAACAGCCTACCGGCTGTTAGGAATTGTGGGAGTTGCAGTCCAAAACACCTGGAGGGAGGGCCAAGTTTGCCCATGCCTGTCAAATTGATGCAGTTTAGCAAGACTTTTACTTTCATGTCTAAATGCTACAGAATCCTGGGAGTTGTAGTTTGGTGCGGCACCAGCATCCTTCAGCGGACTTTGTAAAACTACACCTCCCAGGCATTGAGACATGGCAGCTGCATTCCATAGCATAGGAATTGTGGGAGTTGAAGTCTAAAACACCTGGAGGGAGGGCCGAAGTTGGCCCAGGCCTATTCGAAATTCTGTATATTAAAATAAAAATAGATCAACATTGCGTCCATTAAAAAAAATAAAACAAGTGATGCATCATAATCTGAATAGATGCACAACAGAATGTGAAACATCGCAACACACGCAAGTGCAGTTTCTCCGCGATGCCTGAGCCAAGGTGGTGTTTATTTGACGTCAGTTTCTGCTTTCTTGCGCCGACGAGAAAGGAGTGGCAGAACTTTGCACTGGGAAAGAAGGTGACCCGGGTCCAAAGCCTGGCGTAGGATCCATTTATAAGGATGCAGCATCCATTCCGGTTGAGGGTTCAGTCATCCGAATCCGTATCGTGCCTCTTCCTGGCTTTGGGCGAAGAAGGGCTCCTCCTCCGGCTTCTGCTGGGGCTGCCTCTCCGGCCGTCCCTCCGTTCTGCTTTCGGGGAACGCGACCTTGAGTGGTGTCTATGAGACGAGGACCCCTTCCCTGTGCCGCCTGAGGACGCTGCTGTCTTGTGGCGCCACCCACTGGCCTCTTTCTCTTTCTCTCCTTCCCGGGAAGGAGAGGGGTGTCTGTCCGGGAAGCCGCCTCCGCTCTTCCGGGAGGACGATGGGCGGTGCTGCTCCGAAGGACGCTTCTTTCTGCAAACAAAGAGAACGCAGAGGAGATCGTACTGTTTGTTGCACTCCAGGACAGTGGTGCAAAGCCCTCTGACTTTAAACACCACACATTGAATAGGAAAACAATCCTTTTATTGGAGATAATTAAAAAGCAGCAAAGTAAAAAAGCACTTTAAAGAAATAGGTAAATCCGATTAGGTAAGAAGATAAGCAGCAACAAAATAGTCCAGGGTAAAGCACCGGGATTGTGGCGCAGCTAGCTGAGTGTCAGTTGCATTAAGATCACTCTGACCAAAAGGTCATGAGTTCGAAGCCAGCCCGGGTTGGAGTGAATGTCCAACCAATTGTGTAGCTTGTTGTCGACCTTTGCAACCCGAAAGAAAGTTGCATCTGTCAAGTAGGAAAATTAAGTACCACCTAGGTTTGGGGAGGCTAATTTAACTAATTTACGAGGCCATAAAAAAAGACTCCAGCAAAGCACTCCAGGAAAGCATGCGGGGAATGCGGAAGTACTCCATCAGTGTTGCAGATGGACGATGAAAGCAACAGCTCCCCTGACGGCCAGAAAAAGTTAAATAGCCTCTGTGTATGTCTATATACGTTGTATGTCTAATTGGCATTGAATGTTTGCCATATATGTGTACATTGTAATCTACCCTGAGTCCCCTGTGGGGTGAGAAGGGCGGAATATAAATACTGTAAATAAATAAATAAAAATAAATAAAGTTCAGCAAAGTCCATGAAAACTTGTCCATGAAGGGACTATACAAACATAGTAAATAAATAAATAAATAAATAAATAAGTTCGAAGCCCCAGGTCGGCATGAGTGGCTGACTGTCAGCCCTGCTCACTGTTTACCTAAGTAGTTCGAAAACAGCTTTAGCTGTAAATAGAGAAACTAGCGACTGCTAAAAGCGGGGTAGGTGTTTTACAATGCCATAAAGAAGATCAGAAAATGTTGGAATGAGGAAGTCCTGATGGCTCTTCGTCATAGAGGATGGAGCAACAGCACCCCCTGTGGATTCGAGCCCAACTGTCCATGGCATCGAAACAACACCTCCTTCTGTTGTTTGTGTACTGCCTATATAAATGGCAATTACTGTTTGCCATGTATATGTACTTGTGATCTGCCCTATGTCCCCTTCGGGGTGAGAAGGGCAGAATATAAATATAATATAATATAATATAATATAATATAATATAATATAATATAATATAATATAATATAATATAATATAATATAATATAAAATATAATAAATATAATATAATAAATATAATATATATATTAATATAATAATATAAAATATAATAAATAAATAAAAATACCAATAAAAATAAATAAATAATAAGTGTTGTTGTTGTTGTTGTTGTTATTATTATTATTATTATTATTATTATTACCAGGGCATCATTCCTCCAGAGTTTCAGAAATATTCACAAATACACTGATTTTTAGGGTTTTTTCCCCCCAATCTAAGCAATTTAAGTACCTTGGACAAGTCAACACTTTTTCTGGAGCATGATGGAGGCCTAGATGGACAAGCAGCCCAACTAATAAAGATGTACAGACATAAACATACCTTTCCTTGCCATCTGGAGACGAGCAGGAGGAAGATGACGAAGCAGCTCTCCTTTTATGGTGTTTCTCCTTCTTCTTCTCCTTCTTGTGCTTCTTTTTCTTCTTCTTCTCCTTCTTTTTGGATTTCTTGCCGACCTCCGGGCTGCATGGTCAATGGATAATAATTGTATAGCCTGATAAGACCTTACTGTAGAAGCAAATACGAGGGTTGAATGAAAAGTAATGCCTCCACCTTCGTAACTCCTCAACAGGTGGCAGTACTGGTATGTGGCAGGTACTGGCTTGTTCAGTAGACTCTCCTCTACAGTTCCATTTTGCCAGGAAGCCTTAGCATTGAACGGTTGTGTTATTACAGTGCGAAGCATGGAACCCTGCGCAGACGGTCGGTCAATACGACTTAAGCAACGTGCAGATTGAATTTTTGACGGCAGATGGTCGGTCAATGCGACTTAAGCAACGTGTAGTCATTGAATTCTTGACAGCAGAAGGTGTCACCTCAACATCTTTAAACTTACTCACACACAGTACTCACATCAACACAATCACCACAAACAGCTTGCATTCATAGAATCATAAAATCCTAGAGTTGGAAGAGACCTCCTGGGCCGTCCAGTCCAACCCCATTCTGCCAAGAAGCAGGAATATTGCATTCAAAGCACCCCCGACAGATGGCCATCCAGCCTCTGTTTAAAAGCTTCCAAAGGAGGGGCTTCCACCACACTCCAGGGCAGAGAGTTCCACTGCTGAACGGCTCTCACAGTCAGGAAGTTCTTCCTCATGTTCAGATGGAATCTCCATTCTCTGATGAATCTTTGGGGTGGCACCTTCTGCTGTTCTCCCACTTTCCTTGTAGTATTTTTTATGATTTTTGATTTTTATTTTATGTTATTTCAAACTATTAATAAAAAAAGAATTCAATGACTGCACGTTGCTTAAGTTGCATTGACCGAACATTTCTGCAGGGTTCCATACTTCGCACTTTCACAACACAACCGTTCAATGCTAAGGCTTCCCGCCAAAATGGAACTGTAGAGGAGAGTCTACTGAACAAGTCCCTGCCGCATACCAATACTGCCATCTGTTGAGGAGTTACGAAGGTGGAGGCATTACTTTTCATTCAACCCTCGTACTTTTTGCAATGTTGCGTAAGGAAGTATCTTGTACCTCCTTACACAATGGCAGTTGGTTTATATATTAACCCAGGCATGGGCTAACTTCGGCCCTCCCTCCAGGTGTTTTGGACTTCAACTCCCACAATTCCTAACAGACCGGCTGTTAGGAATTGTGGGAGTTGAAGTCCAAAACACCTGGAGGGAGGGCTGAAGTTAGCCCATGACTATATTAAGCCCTCCATCCAAGGAAAAACAAAGCGTGACAGTCTCTTTCTCACCGTGGCTCTTTTGCTACTTCTTCTTCTTCTTCTTCTGTGTCCAGTTTCCTCTTCGTAGTCGAAACCTCTGGGCTGCTGGCCACCCGGTGATGCTAGCCATGGAGAGGAAAAAGAAAGCAAAGTGCTCTAAACTTTTAGGAAAATACAGAGCATGAATTAAGGACTTTGAAACTTGAATGGCTGCTTCTCCTTATATTTATTTATTATTTATTTACAGTATTTATATTCCGCCCTTCTCACCCCGCAGGGGACTCAGGGCGGATTACAGTGTACACATATATGGCAAACATTCAATGCCAATTTGACATACAACATATACAGACATACACAGAGGCTATTTAACTTTTTCTGGCTGCTTTCATCGTCCATCTGCGACACTGATGAAGTACTTCCGCACTCCCCGCATGCTTTTCTGGAGTGCTTTTGCTGGAGTCTTTTTTATGGCCTCATAAATTAGTTCATTTAGCCTCCCCACACAAGGTGGTACCTAATTTTCCTACTTCACAGATGCAACTGTCTTTTGGGTTGCAAAGGTCGACAACAGGCTACACAACTGGTTGGAAGCCCACTCCAACCCGGGCTGGCTTCGAACTCATGACCTTATACAGGGCTGCAGACAAAGTCAATTTGGAAGTCCGCAGAAAATGAAAACTGAACACTATCTGGAAATGTATATAAGATTAGACTTAATCAATTAGACATCATATTATATCAATGTATGTAGGAAAGAGGTTTTGTTTTCTTTGTTCCTTTTTCTCCTTTCTTCCCTCTTCATTGTGTCTTTTTTCCCTTTTCTTCTCTCTTGCCATTTCTCCCTTTTTTTCCTTCCCTCATATCTTTTCCCTTTTTCTCTTTTTCCGTTCCCTCCCTCTTCCTTCTCCCTCGCCTTCTTTCTCTCTTCCTTTATACCTTTCCCTCTTTCCTTTTCTTTTCCTCTTTTCCTTCTATCTCTTCCCTTCATACATTTCCCCCTTTCCTTTTTCTTTCTTCCCTTTTCTCCTTCTTCTCTCCCTTTCTTCTTCTCTTCCTTTCTCTTCCCTTCCTTTTTCTTCCTCCCTCTCCTTCCTTTTTTTCTCTCCTTCCTTTCCTTCCCTCTCTCTCCTTCTTTTTCTTCCTTCTCTCTTCTTTTTCTTCTATCTCTTCCCTTCATACATTTTCCCTTTCTTTTTTCTTTCTTCCTTCCTTTTCTTCTTCTTCTCTCTTCCCTCATATATTTTCCCCTTTTCTCTTTTTCTGTTCCCTCCCTCTTCCTTCTCCCTTGCCTTCTTTCTCTCTTCCTTTATACCTTCCCTCTCTCTCCTTCTTTTTTATCTTCCTTTCCTTCTATCTCTTCCCTTCATACATTTCCCCCTTTTCCTGTTTTCTTCTCTTCTTCCCTTTTCTTCTCTTCCTTCCTTTCCTTCTCTTCCTTTATACTTTTTCCCTTCTTCTCTTCCTTCCTTTCCATCTTTCTCTCTTCCTTTCTCCCTTTCTTTTTTCTTCCTTCTCCCTCTCCTTCCTTTTTTCTCCTTCCTTTCCTTTCTTCTCTTTCCTTCCTTTCCTCCTTCCTTTTCCTTCCTTCCTTCCCTTTTCTTCTTTTCTTCTTCTCCTTCCTTTCCCTTCTCCTTTTCTTTTCTACCTTTCTCCTCCTTTTCTTCCTTTTTCTCTTCTTCTTTCCTTTCCCTTTCCTCTTCTTTCCCGCTTTCCCCTTCTTCCTCTTCCTTCTTTTCTCTTCCTTTATCCCTTTTCCTTCCTCTTCTCTTCCTTCCTTCCATCTTTCTCTCTTCCATTATCTTCCTTTATCCCTCTCCCCATTTCCTTTTTCTTCCTTCCTTCACTTGTCTCCCTCCCTTTCTTTCTTTCCTTTTCTTCCTTCACACCTTTGCCCCTTTATCTTCCTTCCTTCCCTTCCTTCTTCTCCCTTCCTTTTCTTTCCTTCATACCGTTCCACTTCTCTTTTTCTTCAATCCCTTCCTTTTCTTCCTCTCTCCCTCCTTTCCCCTTCTCATTCTCTTCCTTTCTTTCTCTTCTCTTCCCTCCTGTCTTGCCTTTCCCATTTCTTCCTTCCTTTTTATTTATACCATTCCTTCTCCCTTTCCTTTTACTCTTTCTTTCCTCTATTAGCTTCTCACATGTCGGCAATCAAGAGCCCATCTGCTTCACCCCTTTATATTTCCCAGTCACATGACAAGAAGGACACTTCCCCTCGACACAGCCAATCCACTTCGTTCCTTTCCTTTCGGCATGAAACAGGTGGGTTCTTTTGTGGTACAATACTTACACACACACACACACACACATAAACAGTGTGTTATCGTTGCTATTAAATTTGAGATGGCAGCCATTGGGAACATGGACGGCAATGCTAACTACTTACCGTAAAAACCGACAGGCCCAATTTGGCGGCTTCCTTTTCTTCTTTGGAAAACATCATCCGGCCCCCAGCACTCCTGCAAAGACATCGGACGGGAATGAAAGCACGGCAACTTCAGGAATAGTAAATAACACTGTGCAACACGATTTCTGTTCCAGAGTTATCAATGTCATTTCCTAATTCGTTCTATCATAAAAACATGGGAAAATTTATTATGCTGCCAATACTTTGTTTTTTTGTGGGACATCCTGCAGCAGCACATTTTGCGAGAGTTTTGCAGCTTCACCTCCCAACAAAGGATTCCCCCAACCAGGAAGCAGCCAGGCTTCGAAGCTGCAAGGCCATTCAATGCTAATCAAGGTGGCCAACTGCAACATTCACACTTGCCTCCAGCGGACAAGGGTTCTTTCTCCTACCATAGACATAATTTTAGATATTATTTATTTATTTATTATTAGCTGTCCCTTGCCACACGTTGCTGTGGCCCAGTCTGGTAATCTGGAAAATAAAGTAATAAGTAATCTCACTCTCTCTGAGGATGCCTGCCATATATGCAGGTGAAATGTCAGGAGAAAATGCCTCTAGAACATAGCCATATAGTCTGAAAAAACCTACAACAACCTAATGAGAAAGTGTTGGTTTCTAATATATATAATTTCTTGATGCTTGTGAGTAAACAGTATTTCTTGCTGTTTCTTTGTCAGTGTTGATGTGGAGAATGTCTGGTTTGCCTATTCTGGAACATGCAACATATTATTGTCCTTCTTCAAGGTTCCCTTTCAAATCTATAATACTATATCTGTGTGTGTGTGAACCATATATATCTATCTATATTTATGACTGGATGGCTCTTTGTCAGGAGGGCTTTGATGATGTTTTCTTGCCTTGGTGAAGGGAGTTGGACTGGGTGGCCTTAAGTATTTTCTGTTGGTCCGGGGGGTTCAGTGTGGGAAGTTTGCCTCAATTCTGTCGTTGGTGGGGTTCAGAATGCTCTTTGATTGTATAAATCCCAGAAACTACAACTCCCAAATGTCAAGGTCTATTTCCCCCAAACTCCATCTGTGTTCATATTTGGGAATATGGGATATTTGTGCCAAGTTTAGTCCAAATCCATCATTGTTTGAGTCCACAGTGCTCGCTGAATGTAGGTGAACTACAACTCCCAAAGTCAAGGTCAATGCCCACCAAACCCTTCTAGGGTTTTCTGTTGGACAGAGGAGTTCTATGTGCCAAGTTTGGTTCAATTCCATCATCAGTCAAGTTCAGAATGCTCTTTGATTGTAGGTGAACTATAACTCCCAAATTTCAAGGTCCATTTCCCCCCAAACGCCATCTGTGGGCATATGGGATATTCGTGCGAAGTTTCCCTACATCCTAGCAACTACAAGTCCCTAAATCCCAGCAACTACAAGTCCCAAATGACAAAATCAGTATTTTTTGAGTGATGGTCACTACTTGGGTTAGTAGGTGTCTTGTGACCAAATTTTGTGTCAAACTTTCCAGTGGCTTTTGAGTTATGTTAATCCCACAAACAAAAACATTACATTTTTATTTATATAGATTTATGGTATTTCTAACCCGCCTTTCTCAGCCCTAAGGCCACTCAAGGCAGCTTACAGATGGGCAGCAATTTGATGCTACAGTAATCGTAAAATACAAATAAAAACATTTAGCGTAATTATAAAAACCATATGAAAACAATTAAAATTATATAATCACCAGTGTCATCCTGTTAAACTCATTTTCCATCTATAAACCCCACTTGCCTAGTTTCCAACAGAGCACACAATCTCTGAGGATGCCTGCCATAGATGTGGGAGAAACATCAGGAGAGAATGCTTCTGGAACATGGCCATACAGCCCGGGAAACTCCCAGAGGAAGAGACTCCACAAGACAATGAGATGGTCTCACTCCTCAATATATGAAAAGACCCTCCAAGTTACTTACCTCGAACTCCCCAAGCCCAAGACGCGATCCACACCCTTCTCGTCTTGCTCCGCAGTGTCCCGCTTACAGACCTCAGCAAGATCCTAAAAGGGAATGGCATAATCAAATGTGAACCACCTGAGATGGAGCCAATGTTTCCTGCCACAGATCAATTGGGATGCCTCTAAGGCAGTGGTTCTCAACCTTCCTAATTCCACGACCCCTTAAAACGTTTCCTCATGTTATGGTGACCCCCAACCATAAAATTAGTTCCGTTGCTACATCATAACTGTCATTTTGCTGCTGTTATGAATAGTAATGTAAATATCTGATATGCAGGATGTATTTTCATTCACTGGACCAAATTTGGCACAAATACCAATACACCCAAATTTGAATACTGGTGGGATTGGGGGAGGGCATTGATTTTGTCATTTGGGAGTTGTAGTTGCTGGGATTTATAGTTCACCTACAATAAAAGAGCATTCTGAACTCTACCAACGATGGAATTGAATCAAACTTGGCACACAGAACTCCCATGACCAACAAAAATTACTGGAAGGGTTTGGTGGGCACTGATCTTGAGTTTTGGGAGTTGTAGTTCACCTACATCAAGAGAGCACTGTGGACTCAAACAATGATGGATCTGGACCAAACTTCGCACGAATTCTCAATAATCCCAAAGATAAACACTAGTGGAGTCTGGGGGAAATAGACCTTGACATTTGGGAGTTGTAGTTGCTGGGATTTATAGTTCACCTACAATAAAAGAGCATTCTGAACTCCAACGATGGAATTGAATAAACTTGGCACACAGAACTCCCATGACCAACAGAAAATACTGGAAGGGTTTTGGTGGCATTGACCTTGAGTTTTGGAGTTGTAGTTCACCTACATCAGAGAGCACTGTGGACTCACAATGATGGATCTGGACCAAACTTGGCACAACTCAATATGCCCAAAGTAAACACTGGTGGAGTTTGGGGAAAATAGACCTTGACATTTGGGAGTTGTAGTTGCTGGGATTTATGTTCACCTACAATCAAAGAGCATTCTGAACCCACCAACGATAGAATTGGGCCAAACTTCCCACACAGAACCTCCATGACCAACAGAAAATACTGTGTTTTCTGGTGGTCTTTGATGACCCCTCTGACACCCCCTCGCGACCCCTCCAGGGGTCCCGACCCCCAGGTTGAGAAACACTGCTCTAAGGGGATCGTGGTATCCACAGATTAGGGAAATGTGCTGCAGGATGTCCCACAAAAATAAAGTTTTTGCAGTTCAATACACTTTTCCCCTTGTTTTTATGATAGAGCCTATTAGGAAATGACATTTATAACCCAGGAACAAAAATCATGTTACACAGTGTAATCTGAAGGTGCAGAACGACAAATAATTTGACAAGTAAACCTCTTGGGAGGTAATCTATATAAATAAAAATGTAATGTTAGTTCATGCTACCATCAGAACTCAAAAACCACTGGGGGAATTGACACCAAATTTGGACACAAGACACCTAACAGTCCAATTTATGTCCTCCACTCAAAAAAAATTGATTTTGTCATTTGGGAATTGTCGTTGCTGGGATTTATAGTTTACCTACAATCAAAGAGCATTCTGAACTCCACCAATGATGGAATTGAACCAAACTTGGCACACAGGACTCCCATGACCAACAGAAAAAACTGGAAAGGTTTGGTGGACATTGACCTTGAGTTTGGGAATTATAGTTCACCCACATCCAGAGAGCACTGTGGACTCAAACAATGATGGATCTGGACCAAACTTGGCACGAATATTCCATATGCCCAAATATGAACACAGATGGAGTTTAAGGGAAATAGACCTTGACATTTGGGAGTTGTAGTTGCTGGGATTTATAGTTCACCTACAATCAAAGAGCATTCTGAACTCCACCAATGATGGAATTCAACCAAACATGGCATACAGGACTTCCATGACCAACAGAACACACTGGAAGGGTTTGGTGGGCATTGACCTTGAGTTTGGGAGTTGTAGTTCACCTACATCCAGAGAGCACTGTGGACTCAAACAATGATGGATCTGGACCAAACTTGACAGAAATACTCAATATGCCCAAATGTGAACACAGATGGAATTTGGGATTTGTAGTTACTGGGATGTATAGTTCACTACAATTAAAGAGCATTCTGAAACCCACAAATGACAGAAATGGGGCAAACTTCCCACACAGAACCCCCATGACCAACAGAAAATACTTAAGGCCATCCAGTCCAACTCTCTTCACCAGGCCAAGAAAACGTAATCAGAGCCCTCCTGACAAAGAGCCATCCAGTCATAAATATAGATAGATAGATATGATTCTCTCTCTCACACACACAGATATAGTATCACAGATTTGAAAGAGACCCTTAAAGAAGGACTATGATATGTTGCATATTCCAGAGTAGGCAAACCAGACACTCTCCACATCAACACTGACAAAGAAACAACAAGAAATACTGTTTACTCACAAGCATCAAGGAATTACATAGATTAGAAACCAACACTTTCTCATTACTTTATTTTCCAGATCACCAGACTGGGCCACAGTAACGCATGGCAGGGGACGGCTAGTTTCCAATAAAGGAAGAAGCATTCAAAATGGTAAAGCATCATAGAATCCTAGAGTTGGAAGAGACCTCATGGGCCATCCAGTCCAACCCCGTCAAGAAACTGGAAAATCACATTCAAAGCATCCCCGACAGATGGCCATTCAGCCTCTGCTTAAAAGCCTCCAAAGAAGGAGCCTCCACCACAGCAGCAATTCAGAAACGTCTACTGGCAGCAGGAGAGCAACTGAGATTCAGCAATTACAGGAGCAGAGTCAAGCTTAAAAGCTATAAAAGGCTTTATTCAAAGAACTACATAACTAGATAAGAAAGTTAAACAAGGCTTATCTAACTAACTGACAGCAGACATCTTCTCTCTCCATGCTCACAGGAGAAGAACACAATGGAGCTGTCTGTCCCTTAGAAGCATCAGTCTAACCAGTAAAGTAATGGGGGGGGGGGGGAGAGTGACAGGTAGACAGAGAGGCCCATGGGGGGTGGGATTAACCCATTTGCCTATCCAAGTCCTCGATGAGGACTACAAACTTGTGCAGGATGTGACTGAGTCCCAACACATACCTCTTTGCTCAGCCCCGTCGGCTGCTTCTTCACATTCTTATAACCCCTGCAGAGAAGAAGGCAAAAGAAAACCGTGAATTCCACTAAAAGTAGGCAAGAAAGAAAAATGTTCTGGTGGAACTGGCTCTGGGCATCCAATCTGTCCATCCTTGATCTGTCTGATGCAACGCAAAAAGGACGATCCACAGATTGGCTTGCCTACCGAGGCCGTTTTGCAAGACTCAAATTAACTCAAATTTAAGGGTGCGCGCCTTAGATTCACATCCTGCGGTAATCTTAGTGCTAAGCCAAGCAAAAGAAGAAGCTGCTTCAGGAGCCGCGTCTGAAGCTTCTCTTTAAGGAGACCCCCACCTCTAATTTAATTCCCATGCCCCCCGGTGGCGCAACGGGTTAAACCCTTGTGCCGGCGGGACTGCTGACCAAAAGGTTGGAAGTTTGAATCCGGGGAGTGGGCCTAATGTGCATGTGTACTGCGTTGTTATGAACATGTAAATAAAATAGTAATAATATATAATATAATCGATATATATATATGTCATGTTAGTTCAGAAATCACTGGACAAATCGACATGAAATTTTGACACAATACACCTAACAGTCCAATGAGTGTCCATCACCCCTAAAACACTAACCCCCCCCCCCAGTGGAATGGACTTAAAAACTAAAAAAATACCCCCATATACATATACACATACCATCATATACATATACACATGCACACATACACACATGTATACACATGCACACACATATACACAATATACATATACACATATAAACACACAAATACATACACATGTATACACATATACACACATATGCACACACATACATACACCCATATATATATATATATATGTGTGTGTGTGTGTGTGTGTGTGTGCAAACACACACATATACATATATACACAAATATATACACACAGACAACACATATACACATACTGGGCCACAGCAACGCATTATATGTGTATACAATATATTATATTATAAGTACAGCACAATATTAATATTATATATTACTATATTGTACTATATCACTATAGTGTAATATCATTAGTAATATTTCATGTAATATAAAATATATAATTCTTATATTTTCTTATTATTAGCATTATATTGTATTGCATTATAGCATTATTGTCAATATTACATGTGTATTATATTATTAACACAGTACAATATTAGTATTATATATTACTATATGGTACTATACCACGATACTGTAATATCATTAGTAATATTACAGGTAATATAAAATATATAATTATATTGTATTATTCTTAGCATCATATTGTACTACATTATTATTATCAATATTATATGTCTATTATAATCTAATATTACCTCTCGTATCCTAGGTCTTTGGAAAGAGTCCGATATTCAGAGTTGACGCCCTGATGCTTGGGCCTAATATGTATACGTGCTGCGTTGTTATGTACAAATAAATCTATAATAACTATAATAATAACTGCAATGAACACCTTTTTTGGCCAATGACAAATAGTGTATTTTTTTGTATTGTCGAAGGCTTTCATGGCCGGAATCACTGGGTTGTTGTGGGTTTTTTCGGGCTACATGGCCATGGTCTAGAGGCATTCTCTCCTGACGTTTCGTCTGCATCTATGGCAAGCATCCTCAGAGGTAGTGAGCCTCTGAGGATGCTTGCCATACATGCAGGCGAAACGTCAGGAGAAAATGCCTTTAGAACATGACCATATAGCCCGAAAAAAACCTACAATAACCCAGTGTATTTTTTTGCAACTGTGCATTGCATTCACCAGCAAATAATTATTTTTTTTGGAGTTCAGTGTTTTGAAAATCAATGTGTGCATTAAATTTAATGGCACATGAGACTGAAGAAAATACAAGTAGTTCTGAATTGCAAAGGCAAAGAAGAGGCAATGATTCCAATTTCTGCTAAAATGGAGGGACTACTATATGTATGTGTACTTCATCTGTGCATGAAAATGTATCACTAGTTGTCCCCATGGATGGTCAACACAGCAAGTTGTGTCTCCAACTTACAAGGCAGCCTGCATGGCTTCCTCTTCGGCTCGACGGACAGCAGCCAATTCGTCCTCCCTGGAGACGGGGCCGCTTCCCTTCTTCCCTTTGGCGTACCACGTCAGGTCCTTCCCCTTCTGCCACCGTCCCACTGGGGCCATCAAGGAATTTCCTACACGTTAGATAAAATAATAACAACACCATGTAACACAATGTTTGTTCCTGGGTTATAAATGCCATTTCCTAATTGGTTCTATCCTAAAAAACATGGGAAAAGTTTGCAAATGTGAGTAAATCAATAGGTACAGCTCCGGCAGGAAGGTAATGGCACTCCATGCAGTCATGCTGGCCACATGACCTTGAAGGTGTCTACGGAAAACGCCAGCTCTTCGGCTTAGCAATGCAGATGAACACCAACCCCCAGAGTTGGACACAACTTAATGTCAGGGGAAAACCTTTACCTAAACCTAAACCAAAGTTTGTACATGATGTTTTGGTGCTTGGCTTGTAAAATCATAACGTAATTTGACGTTCTATATGCTTTTCCTTAAAGTAAAGGTAAAGGTTTCCCCTCTGGGAGTTAATGCTCATCTCCATTTCTAACCCAAAGAGCCGGCGTTGTCCGTAGACACCTCCAAGGTCATGTGGCCAGCATGACTGCATGGAGCGCCGTTACCTTCCAGCTGGACTTAATGTCAGGGGAAATCTTTACCTTTAACCTTTATAGTTACAGTATTAGTTAGGCCTAACTTTGAACCAGAAACTATATTTATCTGACATTGAACAAGCCTCCAATTAACTGAGTCTACTGTATACTAAAATAAGAATAATAATAATCTTATGTATTTTTATAAAAACATATTAAAACACAGAGAACAGATATAGGATGCATCTGAACTGTCAAATTAATGCAGTTTGAGACCACTTGAACTGCCACAATACAATGCTATGGAATCAGGGGAGTTGCAGTTTGACAAGGTCTTAAGCCTCCTATGCCAAAGAGTGCTGGTGCATCACCAAACTACAAATCCCAGGATTCCTCAGCCTTGAGCCATATTGCTTAAAAGTGGTATCAGACGGCATTCACTCTACAGTGTAGATGTAGATCAACCTCATGCAATGGGAAGATATATTATGAAGCCATGCCTTCCTACCCAGGTAATTCTCCCTTTGCTTGTCGGTCTTCACATCTTCCCAGTTGAACTGGTCCTGCCCTCCTCTCACTCCGCCTCGGGAAGGGCCAAACATTGTGAGGTGCAAAACAAGAAATCCTGGGGTCTCTGGATTAAAGCATCCTCAACTGGACCTAGAAAATAATAATAATAACAATAATAATAATAGAGAAACAACTGAAAAGATGACATGATATGAGGATTTAAAGATCGAACTGCAAAGACTCTGGCACAGGCCAGTCAAGGTGGTCCCAGTGGTGATCGGCACACTGGGTGCAGTGCCTAAAGACCTTGGCCTGCACTTAAACACAATCGGTGCTGACAAGATTACCATCTGCCAGCTGCAAAAGGCCATCTTACTGGGATCTGCACGCATCATTCACCGATACATCACATAGTCCTAGAGACTTAGGAAGTGCCCGACGTGTGATCCAATTCAACAGTTGTGGACTCATCTTGTTGTGTTTCAAATAATAATAATAATAATAATAATAATAATAATAATAATAAAATGTATATAGAATTTAAAGATCGAACTGCAAAGACTCTGGCACAAGCCAGTCAAGGTGGTCCCAGTGGTGATCGGCACACTGGGTGCAGTGCCTAAAGACCTTGGCCTGCACTTAAACACAATCTGTGCTGACAAGATTACCATCTGCCAGCTGCAAAAGGCCACCTTACTGGGATCTGCATGCATTATTCCCGATACATCACACAGTCCTAGACACTTGGGAAGGGTCCGACGTGTGATCTAATATATTATTATTATTATTATTATTATTATTATTGAAAAGCTTACATGATATGAGGATTTAAAGATAGAACTGCAAAGACTCTGGCACAAGCCAGTAAAGGTGGTCCCAGTGGTGATCAGCACACTGGGTGCAGTGCCTAAAGACCTTGGCCTGCACTTAAACACAATCGGCGCTGACAAAATTACCATCTGCCAGCTGCAAAAGGCCACCTTACTGGGATCTGCACGCATTATTCGCCGATACATCACATAGTCCTAGACACATGGGAAGTGTCCGACATGTGATCCAATTCAACAGCCAGCAGAGTGTCTGCCGTGGACTCATCTTGTTGTATTTCAAATAATAATAATAATAATAATAATAATAATCAAACTGGAAAAGATGACATGATATGAGGATTTAAAGATCAAACTGCAAAGACTCTGGCACAAGCCAGTAAAGGTGGTCCCAGTGGTGATCGGCACACTGGGTGCAGTGCCTAAAGACCTTGGCCTGCACTTAAACACAATCGGCGCTGACAAAATTACCATCTGCCAGCTGCAAAAGGCCACCTTACTGGGATCTGCACGCATTATCCACCGATACATCACCTAGTCCTAGACACTTGGCAAGTGTCTGACATGTGGTCCTATATAACAGCCAGCAGAGTGTCTGCTGTGGACTCATCTTGTTGTGTTTCAAATAATAATAATAATAATAATAATAATAATAATAATAAATCTGGAAAAGATGACATGATATTAGGATTTAAAGATCGAACTGCAGACTCTGGCACAAGCCAGTAAAAGTGGTCCCAGTGATGATGGCCACACTGGGTGCGGTGCCTAAAAACCTTGGCCTGAACTTAAACACAATTGGCGCTGACAAAATTACCATCTGCCAGCTGCAGAAGGCCCAAGCGGATGGGGAACCAATTCATTTCAAATGGTATAGATATTTATTGGATAGGGTACAAGATGATATCACGGAAAGGAGAACCACATACACTCATGGATCTATTAAGGAGGACTGGGAGTCGAAATGGATATATATATATATAGGTAAAGGTTTCCCCTGACATTAAGTCAAGTCGTGTCTGACTCTGAGGGTTGGTGTTCATCTCCATTTCTAAGTCAAAGAGCCGGCGTTCTCCATAGACACCTCCAAGGTCATGTGGCCAGTATGACTGCATACAGCACTTCTTCTTCTTCTTAGGCGATCCCTCGTTGGATGAGTAAGATGGTCTTCCTTGATGACTATTTTTGTGGGTTTGTATGTGGCTGTGGAGCCCTATTCTTGACCCGCATCTTTTCCCACAGTGAAGGCATTGGTTTCCAGGTGGAAGGCGCTCCCGGTCGGGGTTGGCGTGACGCGCCTTCCTCCTGGCACGTTTCTCTCTTTCACCCTCCACTCGTGCCTCCTCGAATTCTGCAGCACTGCTGGTCACAGCTGACCTCCAGCTGGAGCGCTCAAGGGCCAGGGCTTCCCAGTTCTCAGTGTCTATGCCAGAGTTTTTTAAGGTTGGCTTTGAGCCCATCTTGAAATCTCTTTTCCTGACCTCCAACATTACGTTTTCTGTTCTTAAGTTCAGAATAGAGCAACTGCTTTGGGAGACGGTGGTCGGGCATCCGGACAACGTGGCCGGTCCAGCGGAGTTGATGGTGGAGGACCATCGCTGCAATGCTGGTGGTCTTTGCTTCTTCCAGCACACTGACATTTGTCCGCTTGTCTTCCCAAGAGATTTGCAGGATTTTTTGGAGGCAGCGCTGATGGAATCGTTCCAGGAGTTGCATGTGACGTCTGTAGACAGTCCACGTTTCGCAGGCATAGAGCAGGGTTGGGAGGACAATAGCTTTATAGACACGCACCTTGGTATCCCTACAGATGTTCCGGTCCTCAAACACTCTCTGCTTCATTCGGGAAAATGCAGCACTGTTACCTTCCTGCCAAGGCAGTACCTATTGATCTCCTTACATTTGCATGTTTTTGAAACTGCTAGGTGGGCAGAAACTGGGCGTAGCAGTGGGAGCTCACCCCTGCTCTCCAGATTTGAATCGCTGACCTTTCAATCAGCAAGTTCAGCAGCTCAGCGGTTTAATCCTGTGCCACCAGGAGCCAATATATATGTGTGTGTTGTGTGTGTATATATATATACATACACACATACACACACACACACATACACTAGCCATCCCCTGCCATGCGTTGCTGTTTTGTATTGTTTGTTTGCTATTGCTTTATTATTGATGTATTGCGGGTTCGGCCTCATGTAAACCGCACCGAGTCCCTTGGGGAGATGGTAGCGGAGTATAAACAAAGTATTATTATTATTATTTGCCGATACACCACAGAGTCCAATACAACAGGCAGCAGAGTGTCTGCTGTGCACTCATCTTGTTAAACCCCTGTGCCGGCAGGACTGAAGACCGACAGGTCGCAGTTTCGAATCCGGGGAAAGCGTGGATGAGCTCCCTCTATCAGCTCCAGCTCCTCATGCGGGGACATGTGAGAAGCCTCCCACAAGGAGGGTAACACATCAAAAACATCTGGGCGTCCCCTGGGCAACGTCTTTGCAGGTGGCCAATTCTCCCACTCCAGAAGCGACTTGCAGTTTCTCAAGTCACTCCTGACATGACCAAAAAAAAAATCTTGTATTTTGAATTATACATGGCATGGCTTGAGGCTGTGTACCTGATGGCTTAAAACATACAGTGAAAACACAATACTTTGGAAATGCACAGACATATTAATAAACACAGCAAAGATGGACACCAATGCTAACAAAATGTAAAGTTAGCATCCACAGATAATAACAACTTTCTGCATTTTTGCTTATTGTATTTGGGTGGCAATTGTATTGCATTTAGGTGGCAATTTTGCAACTGTAAACTGCAAAATCTTTATATCACTTAAACAGATTGCAAAGCTGGGCCAACACTAACAACAACAATTTGAACAGAGAAAAACCTAAAGCATCTACACTGCTGAATGAATGCAATTTGGCACCACTTGGAACTATAGCTCAATGCTAGTTTTGCAAGGTCTTTAGTTTTCTCTGCCTGTCTCCTCACTAAACTACAATTCCCAGGATTCCCTAGCACTAAGCCCTGGCAGTTCAAAGTGGTGCCAATCTGCGTTTATTCTACAGTGTAGATGCACCCATTTATGCATGATAGGAAAGTGAAATGGGGGAGAAGGGGTGCACTTACCAGGAAGGCAAACTTTCCCAGCAGGATCCGATCTGCAAAGCTCCCTCCTTTGCAAACTCACGTGCTGCTGCAAACAGGAAGAGCTTCCAGCACTGACTTCCGGCAGATCTGGGAGAGACCATTGGCTGCAAAAATATAGGGACAATGCAAGGGAAAACAAGAAGGCTGTTCTTCAGAGAGGGAGGGTTTCTCTTGAGAGATTTTGCACCAATGCATGATGCAAACAGTGCACAAGGATGATGCACAAATGCATGAGTGTCCATGAGGCAGAAATGCATAGGGATGATGGTGTAGAAATGGTGTGCATGATGCACAAGTGCATAGATTATCAGGGTACACAAATGCATGAGTGTCCATGAGGCAAAGATGTATGGGAAGTATGCATGATGCAAAAAGTGCATAAGGATGCTGAAGATGCACAAATGCATGACTATCCATGAGACAAATGCAAGCAGATGATGGTGTAGAAATGACGTGCATGATGCAAAAGCGCATAGATTATCAGGATACTCAAATGCATGAGTGTCCACGAGGCAAACATGCACGAGAATGATGCATGATGCAAAAATATGCACAAGGATGCTGAAAATGCACAAATGCATGAGTGTCCATGAGGCAGAAATTCATGCAAACGATGCTGTGGAAATGGTGTGTATTATGCACAAGTGCATAGATTATCAGGGTACACAAATGCATGAGTGTCCATGAAGCAGAAATGCATGTGGATGATGGTGTAGCCATGCTTGTGGAAGATAGTATATACATAAATATACTATCAGACCTCACTACCTCTGAGGATGCTTGCCATAGATGCAGGCGAAACGTCAGGAGAAAAATTTCCTCCAGAACATGGCCATATAGCCCGGAAAAACCTACAACAACCCAGTGATCCGGGCCATGAAAGCCTTCGACAATACATTATACATAAATATGTATTTTCTAGCATTTTGGGAATTGTTGCACTATCCGTGCTTTCGAAAGCTGCCCCAAGTGTCTTCGGGGGGATGGTGACGGGATATAACTAAAGTTTCAATTCCCTTTTAAAATTGCATCTCCCTCAATATTATTATTATTGTATGGTGCACAAATGTGTGAGAATGATGCATAATACAAAAAGTGCATAAGGATGAAGATGCACAAATTCATGAGTGTCCATGATGCAAAAATGAATGTGGATGATGGTGCACAAATGCATGGGGATGATGGTGTAAAATGCATGCGGATGGTAGTGCACCAATGCGTGATTATAGTGCATCATGATGCATAAATGCATGAGAATGGTGTACAATACAAAAGTGTTTTAGGATGATGTTGATGCTCAAGTGCACTAGTGTCCATGAAGCACAAATGCATGTGTATGATGGTGTTTTACCCACCTCTCCCCAT